>CAUHTR010007705.1:0-111383 GCA_959609185.1 Schmidtea polychroa
TATAATTTATACCTCATGCTACTTACAAACTTGCAGATCATAATTTATGTCAATACTACTCGTGTATATGACTGATGAACTTAAACTTATGATGTATACTTTATATTACTACTACTAATATATATTACTTACCCTCGGGAATTATTTGAATGTATTATCTATCGGTTATAGAACCTACTACTCATTAATAAGGATATTAATCATTTACACATTGTTTTTAAATTATATAGTTTATCTACGAAATCCATCATCGTACATATAATTTTAACTTATGAATTGTAATGTTATAAATTACCCCCTCCCTTATTATGATTTATATTCGATTATTTAATATTACTTATGTCATAGATACCCTCTAAATTAACCCTATAATGCCCCATACTTGAATGTTTGGATTAATCCTACTATAGCATAAAATTTATGAATATGCTACTCGTCTAAAAATTGTGTAACCCCTATAATTATTAATATACTATTTACACACGTATTACATCATAAATATATTGTTTGCACATATACTACTTATAAATTGGAAAACCCCATAAATAGCAATTAAGAAATACTACCTGTAAATCAGGGATAATTGGATGCATAACCTACTCGATGCACATACTACTCCCTAGTAAATATATGGAAATCGTAAGAAAGAAATTTTACACCATAAAATTTATTAAAACTAAATAAAATTGTAATAAATGAACCTGGCTCAGTAATTGATAAACACACCAGAAAATTTATTGAAACTAAATAACCCGATGTTATTTACATAATAAAGTCAGAATGCAAGGCCAATACTTTAATAAGTCGATCACTAATACTACAAAAACGCCACGATGATAATTATGCCAGACAGATCTATTGCATACTCCAAAAATCGCCGACTTTGAATTGTCTAAAATCTGGTTGTATGGTTCTTGCCCTGGCCGACTCATTGAATGTGATTCGCAAGAAGTTGTTGATAGCGGAACAACAGAAGAATTTGCCGACTAGATTTCTCGACACCCGAAAATATGTGTCTACAAAGTGAACAACAGGACGTCAGTGGGCAAATTAGACGTGAATATCGATTCACCATCGAAAAGCTGTTGACAGATTGTACTTCCCTGGAATTGCGAAACGTATATCTGCTTGTCTTGAGTCATGAATTGTTCCCACAACGTCGGGGCACGTTCAGTAGGTCCGAGCATACTTCCAAAGATTTGAAGATAAGATGATTTGCCAGGGGGGCGTTGCTGGTTTAGATCCATCATGCTAGTCTTGCCAGGAATGTAAAGCAGAGTGAATACTGGAATTGAATTAAAAATCACAGGTTATCAAACAATGAATAATAAAATCTATACCTAAGAAATCGATCTCCACATTTGAAAATTCTTCATCACGATTGCGTAATTTAAAATGACTCCTTCATCCCTCACCGACTTAAACAAGACTACGTTGTCAAGGTCGGGAAAAATTTCGAAATTAATAATTAATTTTTGTGGTTATTTAAGATTACTTCTGGCAATGATAGAATTGGTGCAGTTAAATTGTCTAAACTTATAATTTTTTTTGTTTCATAGGAAAATTTCCTTTTAAACTAAAGAATATTCTGAAAATGCTTTATTTGGTTTTAACATTCTTTCCTCATTCAGTAAATTAGTAAATGTAATTAAATGACGTTAACCCAACACAAAGGGAATAAAAGTTTTATCTTCTTAATATGGTTAATTATTTAAAAGTTATTTCCCTTTTATAGTGCATAGTTCTATTGTTCAATTTCAATTCCGTTAGGGTTTGCACTATAGGAAAATGACCCAGTAGGTTTAAGAGCTAAAGATTATTTAATGGACAAAAGGGCGTGGTTAAAAAGCCGATCACCGGAATTAGAAAGATAATTATCCATAACCATTTAGAATGTCAAACTCCAGAGAATCAAGTGAAGTGGAACAATGTGAAACAACGGATGAGCGCCTCCTATCCAGGCACATCTGGCACCACATCCACCGGTGGAGCCGGGGTCGAGATCTAGACTGCTCAAACCGAGTGATTCGAGCAGGCCCCGAGGCGGACGCACCGGTATGTGTAAAGACCGAGCCGGACAATAATTGGCTCGTCGAGGCCAGAGATCGCACCATGGATGCCATCGCTCTAGCTCAACGCGAACTCCGCCTGATCGAGGCTCGGCTCCGTGCCGTCGAAACCGGTCGGCCGTTAGAAGAAGTGGACGTGGAGCCGACACCGGCGAGGAAACGGGGCCGACCCCGCAAGAATGCTTCCCGGAACTGAGACTTCAGTGATCTTGGGGACGATCTCACATTTTATTTTGATTTTAGTGATTCGTCACAATCTTGGTTTAATAAACGTATTGTTTTTTCCTTGATTCGATGTGTCGTTCTAGGCGTTGTTACTTTAATAAATTGCATTATATAATAATCGAGACGTTATCATCCTGACCATCAACCCGACGGAAATTTATATACACATAGGGGCACCCGAGTTTCGATTATTAGAAACCGGCAATTTTGAGGAGATAAAATTACGGTAAAAATCGGTTAATTATATATTTTACTTCAGTGTACAAACTGTTCGAGGGACTCCGGAAGGACAGGGAGCAGGCGCAGCAGCAAGTAGAGCGGCTGCAACTTAGCGTCAATCAGTTCAAGGAGCGCTGTCGGAAGATGGAACAGAGTTGGATCCGCCCTGAGGTGGCCCATAAGTACTTGAGGCAGATCGAACAACTACAGCTCCAGAGCACTCAAGACAAAACCGAGATACGGGCCCTAAAGTTACAGATGCGGGCCATGGAGACAAAATTGAACCAACGGGCCATCGATGAGCACGTCACGGCAGCGATCCGGCCCATGGCTATAGAACTGGCCGAAATGCACCCACCCAAACCCAAGGCCAAGCGAAAAAGGTTAGGCCGAGATGGTCGGGATCGACTCAAACGGCTACGGCTAGCCGAACAAAAACTAGAAGAAGAGGCAAGGAAGTCAGCGCTACTTGACAGTTCATGTGCAGGACCGATGGATGTAAATAAAGTGTAAATAGTTGAAGTTGAATTTCTGTATGCCGAATGATGAAGATGAGTGATATGTGCGTGGTGTTTTTGGGAAAACTATAGAGGTAGGGGACCAATGAAATCGGACACAAATCTTCTAACGATAGTCCGTGGACCCAGGGAGTGCTTGACAATTATAGTGCAAGTGGTGCACTCACTTTTTGCGAACACTTCCCCAGTTGACACAGTACCAACGGTGATCGTTCATCGGGTGTCAATTGGCAAAATCAAGCTTGTATTCTGGGTTACGCTGGAAACAGCACGAAAGGGTGAAAATGTCTAACCACCTGTAACCCACCAATTGTATGATACAAAACTTTTATAATGAAGGGTTGAGAATCTTCTCCCCTTATGCCTTAATTGGCCTGTATTGTTATGAGATAAATAAAAATTTTCCTATCAAGATCCAATCCACGATTCCAATCGTGGATACGGTACCAAATGTACTGAGTACGGAGCCGGGTGATCATTTGCCGATCGGCTTCTCCGTCGCTACAATCATCTGATTGGGACATGTCTGTAATGTAAAGATCAAGACCCGTGTTCAACCAACGTGACTTATAAATTGAAGTTACGATAAAATATACAAAATTTTCTTACTTAAAACAAATAGTACTTTAATTACCAAATTTTCTATAATTAATATAAATACTTCTAATATAAAATTTTCGATTTAATTTATTGATATACTTTCTAATTAGTTAAATTAAAGAAGAATTTTATCAAAGTTAAGCATTAAGGCTAGAAAATCTATGCCTTGACCGACAATTTCCCAAAAGTTATTTTTGTTTTAAATTATTATTTTAATCTTAAAAAATTTATTTACCACTAGTTGGTAATTTGGATTTTTATATATTAAATCTTTAGATAATTCAATAATTATGTATAACTCCACTAGCCGCGGGTACATCAGGCGATGGGTACTAGTGACGAGCTCAGTCTCTTGCTCACTTACTCTTCCTCTGGTTGTACTCGTTATAAGTGGTATCATCATCTTTTATGTATTAAGGTAATTTATGCATTTATCATGTATTTCAATTTAGGGACAATTGATGATTATTCTTCCCAGCTGGAGATATCGGGGTACAACTCCTGGAGCTCGTCTTATCATTCTTAGTCGAGAATCAATGAATTTGGGTTTGTAACGCCGGTGTACGGTAATTTGTTACTCAAAAACAAAATTTGATAATAAAGTTTTCGTCTATGTTAATTTAATAAAAATTGTATGTTTGATTGTCCATTCGGTATTAGCTTGTGTAGTTGATCATACCCCCTCACCCATATCCCTAGGTGACCTGAATAATGGTAACATTCTCCCAGGGGGGGGGGTGTTACTAAAAATAGCTTTCGAGTATTTTGATCCTTCCCATTGGACTAAGGGTTTAATTCTAAATTTAATTTCTTGGGAAATTCCTAAATCGATATTAGATTGGGATATTGATTTTTTTTATAATTAATAACCACTGATAATAATAATACTATACAATTGATATAGCATTTATTTATTCAACCGATGGATATAAACATAATATATATAACTGATAATACATTCATGACTAATGGTATATATACGAATATCTAAGTTATATATAGCTAATGACCATATTGATAATAATAATTAAGTTATATATAACCAATGATAATAATAATAATAATAATAGTGATAATAATAATAGTAATAATAATAATAATAATAATAATAATAATAATAATAATAATAATAATAATAATAATAATAATAATAATAATAATAATAATAATAATAGTATTAATAATAGTATTAATAATAATAATAATAATAGTGATAATAATAATAATAGAAATAATAATAATAATAATAATAATAATAATAATAATAATAATAATAATAATAATAATAATAATAATAATAGTATTAATAATAATAATAATAGTGATAATAATAATACTAATGATAATAGTAATAATAATAATATCAATAATACTAACAGTAATACTAATGATGAGGATAAGGATTATGATAACTATACAATTATTTTATAATCTTAAAAAGGATTTTTGTGCCTAGAGGCAAGCTTATTATAACTACATATATTTCGTATTTTTACAGTTGATTATTGATTATAGTTTTTTCATATTCTTTATTTACCTGTTTGTAAAATAGTATATAAGTATTTATAGTTTATATTTATGAGCATTTCCTACATAAGAGATTATAATTTATAATGTTACATTTTACAATTTATAAATTTATATTTTATAATTTACAATTTTTTATTTTATAATTTACAATTTTTATATTTTATAATTTATAAAATTTTTTATTTTCCAATTTATAATTTTATATTTTATAATTTCAACTTTATGTAGCTTTTTATGAATTACTTTTTTATAATCTATATTGTTTTTCCCCAATTTTTACAGGTTTATTTGTAGCTATTGGTAAGTTATACTTCCAGAAGTTCCACATCTATATAGTTTATATATAATTAGTCACAAGTTAATCTTATACGCAAAATCTATAATTTATAATCAGAATTTATCTATTAAAAATTTACATTTTTAAGATCAATATAATTATATCTAAAATCCTATAATTATTTATAACTTATATTTTTATAAAAAAAATTATAACGAAGTACTTATATATTTATAAATATTTTAAAATGGCACTTGGATTAATAGATTCGTAATTTACTCTGTTAAATTTATAATATCTGCATTTTCGTTGAATTCCTTAGCACTATAATTAATTCAAGGGCCTATCCAGATTGAGTTCTACTTAGACGTAGGCCGAATATCTTTATCATTTCCATTGCTTTGATTACCATAAACTTCTATTACAACAATCTAATTCGGCATATGTCTAAGCATAACTGGAATTGTTCTTACTGATCAACCGTCTACTTTACCGAGTTGTAGAATTGTATAAGTTTGGGTCTTCTTTCTACTCAAATCATGACCTTAGTGTAGAGTTGTTATCGATGATTTTTAATGTTGATTTTAACTGTATATTACGTATAAAGTCGGGAAGAGTTTTTGCTTTCGCAGCCCCACTGGGACCACTAGGACAAACCTTAATGTTGTATAGTAAGTCGACCATTTACGGCTGACCTTTAATAAATACGAAGAGTCAGACGGAGGGTTTCCTCGATTTAACTCCATGGCAGGACCATGAAGTGGTTCGACCTCCGAAGGACCCAAACAATAATGCATCAATAATGCATGTCTGCATGTCATCCTATAAAAGTTTAACTAAATTAGATGCAGGACTGAACAGCGACACAGGAATACCAGTACGCCGCTGATCATTCGTACACCCCCAAAAAAAAGATTAAAAAAAGGACTTGGCTAAAACATAATTAATTTTCTAATCAAAGTTACGTACCATTACTATAATAAGATAAAAATAAAATCAAACATTAATACTCACTATTAAGTTGGCTGGATTCTTGTACAGAAAAATTTTTTGGCATAAAAGTGATTAAATTGTGACCGAAACGTGTCGGTATATATACCTATTTTGTGTGTGCAAGTACACGTGTATGTGTTGATGCATTAAAACAAACTCGAATTCTTTTTATTCCAGAATTTTCTATTTTGCGATTTTGATGTTTTTAATGGCAATTTTTGTGCCATAATTTTTGTTTTTATTTTTAAATTTTTATTTTTTAATTATTTTTCGTTAATTTTACGTCCATGATGGATTTGGAATGGTTCCAGAACATTCCATGTTAATTTTAATTTTATTTTTATTTTAACTGATGTTTTATGAATTTCTTTTTAAGATTTTTTATTTTTATTACTAATTTATTTATTTTCCTAACTTTTATTGTTCTAGATGGCTTTTGTGATGGTCGTCGCCATTTTTATGGAATGTTCTGGGTTTTTCTAGAAATCAGTTCTAGCCCAACACTTGGTTGATTCTCTCGATTTTACTTTCTAGTTAATTTATTGCAAAGGAAAGTTTTAGCAATTTAAAATTATTTTAATTTTTATAGTTTCTAGACCAACATAGATTGTTGACACATTTCATCCGGACAAGCCCAAATAAAACACCACCTTCCACTTGCACGAGTAAACTTCACAACTATCAAATGTCAAGTGACAGTAGGACGATAACCGATTTGTAATTATCACGAAACATACACAANATGTCGAAAAATCATGACATTTTAAACAGCCTTGTCAATAACAACTTAATTGTAAAATTTCAGTGATCCACCAATGCGATAGCTACAAGATGGAACATTATTTTTGTATGCAGCAGAATCTGCTAGATGCCAGAGAATCAATAACCGTTTACATGTCAGCCAAAGAGAAACAATATAAAGGTCTTTAGTGATTGACAGATTATAAAAACAAAATTTAATAATTGAAATGCTGAAAATAATTAGATTAGAATAAAAATCTTTCAACGCTTTACTTTTAATTATTAATGTTATTATTCGTTCATTTGTATTCATACCCATTAATAAACAATGAATTAATCAAATATGCGAGATGCCCAATGTGCTTAAATTTCAGCACCAGCTTCAATCAAATCCAATCAACAAACATTTGTAGGAGATGTTCCAGACCCTTTTGTTAACCAGCTATTGAAAAACTAAGATTGGATGAATAGAAACACAAACAGGTGCGAAATTGTTCGATTGTGATTGAAAAAGATTTCGAAATATTGCCAAATTTTAGACTGAATTTGGCAGGTAAAGGTACTGTCGGTAATGAAAAATGTGATGTAATTGTGTATTGCCACTGTTATCGTCTTTGATAAAGCGCATGACTGTAAATGATGACGATCCAGGTTATACGGTAAGATTCTAGGCAGTCTCTGTTAATAACTTCGGCAAACGTATTAAAATGTTACAATAGCAATTGAACCACCATATAAAAATTTGAAGTGTTTATCAGAGAATTCAAAAGAAGAAATTTGGTCATTTATTGAACAACAAATATCAGTTGAAGATCGATATTCAAAATAATATTGACAGTGCAGTAAAACTATATTTCAACCTAACGAATTTTTATTTCATTTTAATTTGATATGATAAATTAAGCATTTTCTTTATTCAACTTCATACAATTGATATGGGGGATTATAGCATCATAAAAATGACTGTCAATAAAAAATGATTATTTTTTTAATAGAATTTTGTTTGACAAATTTGGTAAAATAAACGCAAACTATTTTCGATGTTTCAATATCAACAAATGATGCAATTATAATTATGAAAAAATCTCAGATAATTCTACCTTTATTTCCAAATATTCATCATTGAAATATTTGCCAAAGAATTCAGCCCCATTTCCCCTTGATGGCCTTAATAAATGGTACAAACTTCCCTGTAATTATTGGCATCAAATAGTAAAAATTTTAAACAATAATTTACTCCAATTAATCAATAAAATGAGTAAAACGTTTTATTTGTGGAAAAAAATTATAATTTTATCGGAAAATCAGTTATTAAATATTGCAGCTTAAATTTTTTATATTTAAATTATCTAACAAATTCAAACAAACATATTTTATTTATAATAAAGAATTTAAATATTAAATTAATTATTTTCTAAATAATTATTTGAATAAATATGACTATATAATCGTGATAAGTATGCTTTGAAATTTTTATTGTTCGTATTTGGCGCTGAATGTTTTGGAAAATTTAGAAAATTGACCAAAAATTGTATATATATACTTTTATTCACAAATGTATAAAAGAACCGTTAATTTGAATTTGCAACTTTTTCAATCATAATGAACGAATCGGTGGTTGTTTTATTGTCATTGATAATGGAACCAAGGTTTATACTTCTTTATTCATAACATCAGCAACATTGTCGAACCCCTTGATAAGACTGTATTGTATAAATCGCATCAAGAATACCATCACTTAAGTCTCTTCCGGCTAAATTAATTCTACAAATAGCATGAGGTAACACGTAACTTTAATAAATTGCCATAGTGCGAGA
This sequence comes from Schmidtea polychroa, assembly GCA_959609185.1. Taxonomy (NCBI): domain Eukaryota; kingdom Metazoa; phylum Platyhelminthes; order Tricladida; family Dugesiidae; genus Schmidtea; species Schmidtea polychroa. The sequence goes on from CAUHTR010007705.1 coordinate 8,990, forward strand.
TATAGGATCACTAGAGTCCAGAACGATACCCGAGGTACACCCTGAAGCTTACAATGACAGAACTGATTAAATTGCAACATACATTATTGGTGCATTAAATAATTCCAACATAATTTGAGTCATTTGCATTTGCAGCAGCAGTCGATTTAAAATACATAAACACCTATATATCAATAATTTCTATTCTCAATACAAATAAAGCCATTTCAATTATTTAGGTTAAACCAATTAACACGTTTATTAACTTCATTTTGATTCATAATTAAAATCGAAAACTCCAGAAACTTTTATTTTCAAAAAATCACACAAATTTTCTTTTTAAAACAAATAAAGCAACATCAAAACATCTTATTCTTTTTTTAACGCCTTTAATGCGAACTTTATTACTTTTGTTCAGTGTTTATGTTGTGTTTGAGTATGTTTTATGCCGCACTTCTTGCTTTTGTTTAATTTATTTTTAATTTGGGTATTTTACTTTTGTCTACTGTGTTTTTTATTATTTTTGTTTACTCGGTGTTTTTATTTTAGGTACATGATGCTGGTTATGCGTTTTGTGTGCCGATACATTCCGTCACAACCTTAGTTTTGGGTCTAAAATTTAGTTTTAGCACAATAGTAATAAATAAAAGTGTAATTGTGGTAATTTCCAATAAATATTATTGTGTTGGGTTGTTCGATTTGCTTAATAAAAGGACATCAAGGAGTCAGGCCATGAAATCGACTTACAAAAATATCCATCAAATTAATTGATCTTATGTAAATTGGATATTTCTCATAATTTTATAATGATTTTTTTAAATGAAATAATCAATAAAAAGAATCTAGCAAGAAAGTAACTAAAACTAACGATACCAGGATACGGTCTGAATGGATCCTGGTGGTTAGGATGAAGGACGAGGGTGAAGCTAACTGATGAAACCCATCGACTATTCCCCCAAATGGGTCTCTCACTCACTGATGAAAGGACGAAACGAGTTGGACGCAACCCAAATTAAAACACAGCAGTAGCAGAACATACAACTACTTTGACAATTAAGGAAGGATTGATTTGGATCAGAGAAAAAACAGAATAAAGCCAAAGGTGAGAAAAGGAGGGCTGGGCGAGAACGAGGATACATCGGACAGTGGAGAAGAATAACCGGTCGGGGTAAGAAGTAAGATGTTTTGAATTGGTTTGTGATATTATTGATTTAATTATTATGATTATTGCTGTTTGATGTATAATACTACTGCTTTATTGAAATTTATAGAATTATTTTTGCTTTGTGTTTATTTTCTTCCACATGTTAATTAAGTAAAAATAACAGTGCACAGGATGATGACAGAAAGATGAACTGCTAGATGATAAAATTTAATAGAATGAAGGTTTCTGGAAAAGATAAATGTGAAATTCTAGTCATCTCATCGATATTATCATCAAACAATTTTTTAGAATAAATCATTCAACTTAAATTATTTGTTTTGTGTTAGAATTTGTAATTTACTTTGCATGGAAAATAGCCAAATTAAATGAGTATTCATTGTCATAGATGATTAAATGCGAATCATTAAACTAGGATCATAAATAAAGTTAACAAAGGTAAGCAGCACATCAAATACCTAAGAAATCGTCCAGACCAAGTCCGTGAAAATAGGAACGGAGGCGAATCGGAACACGAAAATTGACCCGAGAGGATCCCACTAACAAAAGCTCGAAAAACATTGAATTGATGCTTATTTGTTTTGTACTTTATTTTGCTTATAATTATGATATTAACATAAATTTTATTCTTCAATTTTATCTAGCTTTTTTGGAAATAATCATTTTTTTAAGATATAATCTAATTAAAGAAATAGAATGATCGATAGAAAATATTGAAAACTGTCATGAATTTAGCAATGAATTTAGCAATTTAGCCAAAAAGATGTTATATTATTCTGGAATAATTTAAAATCATCAATAAAACCAACCGTATAATAAATAGAATAGTTTCATTAAAACAAATATTGTTTTAATTGTGAATAAATCTGATACATTTCGTTTACTTGATCGTAGAGCAGTGGTTCTCAACCCGTCTTCCGCGATTACGCTTCCAGTGTTCTGCGAAAAAAACGACATTTTGTCTTTAAATTTGCATTTATGATACATATCATCAAAAACCTCAATTAATTTTTTTATAAGATGATTCAATAAGAAAGCCGTTACACAGATATATAAACATACAAATATAAAAGTGTTTTTATTGCTTGTTATTGTTGCGCGTGGTATTTTCTTTGCTTATAAGGCATTGTTTACGTTTACGAAAGATTTATAGTAATTTGTGATTGGTCACTCATTGTGGGCAAGTATTTTTTTGTCAGTGTTCTGCGTAAAAAAATCATGTGAATGGTGTTCCGCCCTTTTATATTAATTGAGAACCACTGTCGTAGAGTATTCCAATTCAAACCATTGTTCATATAATTTCATATTTTACATATTCAAATCTCATTTCGTTAAATAAAAATTCTGGAAATCTGAGATAAAAGACAGTTTTAGGATCTATAGGTATGATGTTGAAGGACAAAAGGAAATACAGCCCTACACCTTCAACTGTAAGCCTGTAAACCCAGAAACGCGGGATCAGTGCCTTATTCGTACCAAATAAAATATTAAAATAATTTGAACAAAAAATTAAAATCTAAAATTAAATTAAATTATTTTTAGAGAGATTATCCTTGTTATTAAATTTAAAGGTAATCTCATTTAGGAATTCTTGTCTCAGTTTTGTTCTTACACCTTTTTGTTTTTTATTTTAATGAATTTTAAAGAATGATGAAAGGATTCAACAGCTTGGCTATTTACACCAGTTATTTTACTCAACAAACAAACAAACAGAATCATTTATAAACCCTAAACTATTTAATTTGTTATAGCTTCATGCTTCAATCCAGATAACTGATCCATTAACAACATTTTCACAAATAATCGGGAGGATCGTTTGTGCTTTATTATCCTAGATCACTATTGCCATTGCTTTTTGTAATCTTTCTGTCAAATTAAGGTATCTTTTATTGTTTGAGGATCTTCCACGATGAGATTTGCGCTTGTGATTAAGCATTGTTTCACCGCATTGTGCAATCATTCCCGGCCCTCATACCTTATTGTTTCTAAACCCAAAATCATTTATTTTAGATTTTATATTTTGAATTACTATTCTTTATTAAAGCCTTTTTAACTTTAAGGCTTTCAGATATTGTATAGTTCTGTTCTCCATAAGCTCATTTTACAATAATTTTATGATTAAGAATTTTTTATTAAAATCGGCAAAAATGATCCTTTTTTATTGAATATCTTTTGAAAATTTTGGCGCAATTTATTGTAAAACCTCTCCATATGAATTTGTCATTTACACTATTGAAAACTTCAAGCTTCATATAATTAGAGCAATCTTCACATTTCATTTTTTATAAGGTAGTTGTTCATAAGATAATTACATAACTCTTTTTATTATACCTTATCAAGATATCTAGAAATTGATCAGGATGCATATATTTTAAATTCAAAATTTTTTTATAAAATTGAATATTTTATTAAACTTTTATTATTTATAATACAAAAATGCCTTTTTCTTGCTATTTGGCAAGAAAAGGACATTATTCTGCAACGTCGCCTGCAACATGCATTTAGTGGTCAAATAAATAATTATGCACAGTTACGAATGGAAACGGGTAAAATTGGAAGTGTCGATAAGACAGGACAAGCACAGAGATAAAATGTTTCACATGATTTTTTAACTTTAGTAATTGTTACGTAGACTATCAAACAAATATTCAAATCATGAAATTAAAGTGATTTAAAATAAGATGAAATTTTGTATTTTTACTCTTGTTAATCTTTTCTTTTTTTAATCCGACAAGTAACGAGGCAACTGAGACGACCTACACAACACCTAAAACCATGAAAAATACCTCAACTAATTTGAGAAACATCAAGTTAAACAAAATAAAGATAAAACAAAAATAAAATAATTAAAACAAAAAATAATAAACTTGTGAACCGCAAACAGTTGGACACGGAACATATTTTAAAAGCAAAAAATTAACCTAAATCGCCGAAAAGACACAAAAAATACTACTTTATTCATAGAACAAGAGTAGTTTGTAGAGGCGACCCTTCGATCAATCAAAGTAAAAAGAAAAGAAATAAAATAAAACCAATGAATTTAAAAAAATATAGAAATAGACCAATCAAAATGATTGGAATTTCAAATCAAAAAATAAACATAAAATACGATCTGAAACATACATGATCGATACACAAATCCACTACCTCGAAGTCATCTGCTTCAACTGATATTAGAATGAAAAGTGGTTCGAGAAAACCCGGAGATTAACCTAATAATCCATCTTTCATTAAGATGAAGTATTATATAGCTGAAATTTGTTCTGCGATAGAAATGTCCCTTAACGTCTTAGTTTGCAGTCTACATACATAAATCCATCTCATCGGAAAGCGTGATCGGAATTAGTAGAAACACCCAGACAACGTCGTCAATTGTATACACTTTCAAGTCAACATAGGCAACATTAGGGCATCCTGTTCAGCCAAGCTGCAAACGATGAGCCCCGTAACTAATTTGACACTATGACCAATCTCGATCGATAATCCCACCTCCACCCGCCCAGCGTAATACAATACAATTTTTCGTTTTCTTTATTAACATTAATATTCTATCACCCTTATTATTGTCAACATCATCGAACCTGGAAAATCCCCAGGCTAAACGTGGTTCTCTCCCCTCCAGATGAAAAAAAGATATACAGGCTAGAGCACTGCCGTGATAACCTCATCGCGGAGAGCAAAGTCCAGAGGGATTTGGTGCAGGAGCAGTTGAAATCCCTGCACCAGGTCTATTCCGCGAAAGAAATAAAATCAAGAATTTCGGCTACAAGGCTGTAGCGAGTAATAATATTATCCCTGTACACCACCTGGTTCAAAACTTTCTCGTCCCATCTTCTTGTGTCGGATGTTCTTCGTTGGTGACATCGTTTAGCGTCCCAACACCGGTTGTTTCAAATCCTCCACCGGTAGGCGCACTACTGATCGGCACGAGTGTGCTTGCCACAACTCCAACAATCCCCAAGCCAAAGAGGAAAAATTTATTAAAGGCGAAGTTATAAGATGGTAGATCATCTGCCCTTTATTTTTTCATCGACAGGGGACAGCACCAACATGACAGTTGTCATGGGCACACTGATCGAGATCGTCATAAATCATGAGTGTTTGAACGTTGAGTTTACGACCGACTATTTGCCGAGTTTTGTTTACCCAAACACTAACCCTTAAAATATATAAATTATACTTCATCGCTTGAAGAAAAGCAAATCTTTAGATAGCATTTACGTAAAATACTAGAAATAATAATAATAATAATAATAATAATAATAATAATAATAATAATAAATCCAAAGATTATATGATTAAAAGTAAAATCAACCAGATAACATTAATACGTCTTCCTGCTTAATATTAATTTTCACTTCTTTGCATGTACACCAATTTAATGATGCCGCCAAAGAAGCCAGCAATGAAATTGCTGAAGAAGTTGAACCAAATAATATTATTCCCATGCCAGTTGCTCCCAACGATTGTAATATGGAAAATAAGCTTCCAGCTGCCACAGCGGGGCCTTGCATTGATGCTGCGATACTCCCAGCAGTAATTCCTCCTAGACCAAAACCTAGCAAAGGTAAGGCTGCTGCTCCTACCGCAAATCCACAAATGCCAGAACCCAATATTATTAACCTTAATTTCTTCAAATTTTCCGGGTTTGTTAATGGCTTTTTGCATTTTTCACATTTATTCCAAAACTTCATCTTATTAATCAAAAATAATTAATATAATTGATTTTAAGCTAATATATATTCAAAATAAAAAAATGTTGAAATATTTACATTTTTTATTATTACATTTAAATATTTTAAAACGAATTTTTAAAACATCAATTCAAAAATTCCGTGACTATAAATGACCTTGGGTTTTTCAAGTTGTGAGGAATTTCCAAAAGAAAGATTTGGTTAGAACTGAAATAATTCTGTTATTTTATATTTATTGTTACTGTTAGAGTTAAACAGGGTTAATTTAGAAAATCAAAAAAGTACACATTTGGTAAAGGTTGTGCCGAAATATCGTGTAATTTATATATTGTTTTGATCTATAGTCTTACAAATATAAATATGAAAATTGTTGAATTAAAAGAAAGATCAAAGGTGAAATTTAAAGATAAAACAAGTACCACAAATTTCACAACAATTTCACAAGTGTACGGTGATTGAATTTATCATTTTACTTTACGTAATTTGGTATTCACCTCAGACAAACAATTTTAATTAAAAAAATTACTTTATTAAAATATTATTATAACATATTTTGATTAATTTTACTAAAATCCGATAAATATTTTATTTTTTAAAATTTAATGCAGTTAATTTTACAATATTTTTATTTTTAGCTAACACTTTTGTAAAAATTAAAACAATTTAAAAAATTAAGTATCATTATCAAAATTTTTTAATAATTGAACCACCACCTTGGCGTTTTGCAAAAAAAACCAGGGAGCTATTTGATTCGTTTTGAGCAGCTTACATGTCATTATTAAAAGGGTTAAGGATTGTATAAAATAAGTTCAAAATATGTTTGAATAAGGCAAAACTTTAAAAGTGCAAATCAATAAAACCTATAATAATCCAATATTACATAAAAATTTGAAAAAAAATCAAAATGACGTATTCCGGGGTAAATTGGTATGTTCGGATAGCAAACATTGAGAGGAACACAGACATATTAATACTAAACCAATAAGGGTCCCCAGAAAAAGATATTCAATAAATACCAATTAATTAAAAATAAATAAATAAGTAATTAGTTATGTGGGAAATCCGAGCCATGTAAAAAACCCGAACAGTAAGTATTAATTGAAATAATAAATTAAATTACCTCCCCACAAAAAATGTTATGGGGGAAGTCTCAAGACAAATATATTACATGTCATACTCCATATTATACACCACTTTCATATTTATATTCAGTGATTACTGATATTGATTTTAAATAAAAATTAATAAGGAAGATAAAACGATTACATGTTCACTGCTGCCTGAGTGATTATGATCCCCATTATGATCTGTACACGAGCTCCTTATCCACTTCGCCTTTTTGTTAGACAAAGTAAAAACGATTTATAATAAAAATTAGGACTCCATGTTTATTTCTAAAGTGGACAGTTTAATTTTCAAAATAATTTAATAATTTTTTTTTGTTTTCTTTTCGTAAATTCGTTGAAGTCATTTTTATATGTAAGATGATTTTTATAGAGTATGACATGAAAATTTTGTGTATAACACACCCCAATGTTTTTTAAACAATCAACTTATTTCTGGTAGAACACACTTCAATAAATAAACTTTTTAAAATTCAGTAAAAAGTATTGATAAATTGGTTGAGTCGTTAATGAAGAGTGGTTATTCAAAATCAATTTTATTAATCATGGTAAAAGAGAGCTTTTATGTGGTATTGAATTCAAATTTTCGTAACACCTCTCAAGATTAGCTCCACGTTTACCTTCGACTTCGAAAATGGCCAATTCTTTTTTCACAATGTTTGTTACATCTTTCGCTGTTCGTGATTTGGTAATTATTTTGGAATTCATTTCCTTATCGATGGCTCTGGCAAGATTCTCTTGTATGGACAACTGCAATTCTGCTTTCCTTCAGCTGCCTCACTGTCCGATTTAGATTCAAATGACTCTTTGCGATCAAGTGGCTTTGTCAAACCAGTAACCATAGAAGCAATCGTCGTTATGTTTAGACGTTCAAAATTTAAGAGAGGTTCCAATTCCAATTCAGCATAATTTTGGTTGCCTTTGTACAGATATTGAAGCAAACTTGGAACTTTCCTTCGCCGTTGATTCAAACGACGTGAAAGTGTTTCCTTCAGCCGAACGGCTAAGTCACCGCTGTCCAAATTATTTATCATGAATGAAATCGTTGTGTCAGCTGACAAAAGTATTGCATCACGACAACGAAGTGCTTTCACAGCTAACTTTACTGGTTCAAGTGTTGTTACTAAATTTTGAATCATGTTCAGTTCTTCTTCAAATAAAATACTTGAACCAAGATCAATCAACGATTTTAAAATGCAGTTTCTAACTTTATGAAAACTTTCCAGCACAGAAAGAAGACTGTTACATCGTATCTTTACATCAATCATCAACTGAATTTCTTGAATTAAATAATATTCTTCCTGTCAAATTGATTAAAATTTTACATACTCTTTCTCCAAACAATCAAAAGACAGGCAATAAAAACCATGAATAAAATTGAATAAATGAATTAATATTAAACTTCACACTCTCATAAATGGTGAGTCATCCACTGATGCACACACCAACGTGTATTTAGAAACTTTTATATTTTGGATTTAGATGTACCCATGTCCATTTTCACTCTCATGTCATTCATTTAGGAAGTTTCATTCTCATTTGCCAAAAAAATTGTATAGAAATTATTCATTAAAATGAGCATTAATAATAACATATTTATCGAGGGTGTATTGCGTTGGCGTTGACTTTATACTATTTCCAGTGCGCATGTTTTGTAATATACGGCAACTGAGCAGAAGAAAAATAATTTAAAAATAACTCAGGGGATGAAATCGAATTGGTTACGCATTACGCAAATGAAATGAATTATAAATTGGAACCGAATCCCGGTATTCTGACAATATCAATACCGGGATTTCGGTACCAAAAAAATTCCGGGATCCCAGGATTGAATGTATTATTTATCAATTAGTCTTAAACTCCAGGTAGATTGTGTTCCGATCTTGTTTATCAATTTGCATGTAATGAGTGTAATTCCACAAACATTGAAAAGACTTTCCATAATCCCTGTATTTGAGGTCGAGAACATTATAGACCGAAGGCATCGACCAACATTATCGAGCACAATCAGAGGTGTAAGAGAAAAATTGGTTTGTCTGATTTTAAAAATTAATTAAAAATTTCAATAATTATTAAGAATGTATAATTTTGTTAAGCGTTATTGATAAAGTCATTGGATCCGAAAATTAGTTTCCAAAATTCAACGAATCAGCGGCGGATTTAAGAATGTGCCGCCCTTAGGCACTTTATGATAATTTTAGTGTAATTTGAATTTAAATAAAAAGAACATTGTATTATTTAATGATTTTAATTTATTTATATTTTCTTGCTAATTTTTTGATTTACAAATGTATTAATTATCTCTTCAAACTCAATTTTCTCTAAAACTTCGTGTTCGATGTGCATAATCGAAATGTCATTTAATTTTGTTTCTTTCATTTGTGAACGAAGATAAACATTTTCTATAGATTCCTTTTTAAAATATTCAATCCTAGTGAAACGAACAATTATTTTTTTAAAAATTTGAATTTTATTTTTCGGTTACATGCTAATTTTTTGCCGCCCTAGGAATGTGCCTAGTGTGCCTATTTGTAAATCCAGAGTTGCAATGAATACTTGTGTTCTAAATGTTTTTAAATAGTTTTTTTAAAATTATAAATATGAATTGTTGTTGTTAAATTAAATAATTATTAAATTATTAAATTAAACAATATTAAATTTCAATATTTTAAAATTTCTCTTTTTGGGTTGCTACAATTAAAAAATGATTCATTATTTAAATTAAAATTTTTATAATTTAAAAAAAAATTTTTATTAAAAAAATGATACAGTGACCAGCAAATGTTTTTGCTAGTGATACATAAAATGAGATATTCATTAATATATATTTATGTATGTTTCGTACGAAGACCAATCTTCTTAAGAATGTTAAATGTTAATAATTTAATGTAATAGTAAAGAAATATTTTTAAAAATTGCATTTGTTTGAATTTATTATAAAGCATGGAAGTATAACTTCGCTAATTTTAAGCGAGCAAAGGTTTTTGCAAGAAATCGAAAAGTTTAAAATGGTTGTGACATCTCATTGACTTTGTGACAGAACTTTAATAATATAATACATAGGTAATTAATATTTAGAATGCATTCTACAATTTTTAATAATACCATTTAGTCTCTTTGGAATTGATCTGTATAGATCAAATATCATTTGGTCCTGTATTAGGCTTCATTCTTTTAAAATACTGTCCAATAATTCGATAAATGTTTTCGGAGTTCTTTTATATACTTTGTCCTTCAGGATCGAGCATAAATTTTCTATTATGTTTGTCAGGTAATTTTGGGGGCCAATCACTTATGATGCAAACACCTTTCCTAACCAGAAATTCTCTAGTAGACTTCGATTGATAGCATGAAGCACCGTCTTGCATAAAAATAATTTCCGGAGAATAAAGATCTCGAAGGCCTATTTCAATAACAGTTTGATAAGCAACAGAATATAGTCTTCTCGGATATTTTATCAACATTCATTTTACATTTCCTAAAATGACCCCCACACTAATATTAAAACATCTCATTGTCGCACTGCTTTACAAGTATATTTGTTCTTAAAATGACTATTTATAAGTCTTACAACATAACGACGCCGAGTGGTATATAAGTCAAACCCTACCTCATAAGTAGAAATAACATTATTCCAAATTTCTTGAATAAAGGAATTATATGATTTGCACCAAGCTATTCGTTTCCGAATTTAAACCTTATTTAAAAGTGGTTATTTAGCTCCTAATCTTCCATATAAGAATCTTTTTCTTAAAATTCGTCAAACTATTTCTCGTTCGTTTTTATCTCTCGAGATATTTCTCTAGCAGTGTCAAAGGGATTTCTTTTTGAATATATTAAAAATTGATCTTCTCTCTCTTTCCGTAGATTTCTAAGGACGTCCACCCTGCTGTTGATTTTTAATTTATCCACATAGTAAATACTTTCGCTTCACACAAAGCAATTTAGACACCTTCATTTGTGTTTTGCCTTTCAATAACTTATCTACTATTAATTCCTTAATTTCTTCAGAAATCTTTGGCATTTATAAAAGATATATTAAAGGGTTATAAAATATATATAAAAAATTAATTTTCAATCAAAAATATATGAGAACATTATATAGAATAAATTTCTAGCAAAAACCTTTGCTCACTTAAAATTAGCGAAGTTATACTTCATTGCTTTAATAAATTCAAACAAATGCAATTTTTAAAAATATTTCTTTACTATTAGACTACACTATAACATTTAACATTCTTGAGAAGATTGGTCTACGTACGAAACATACATAAATATATATTGATGAATATCTCATTTTATATATCATTAGCAATAACATTTTTCTCGCCACTGTATAATTAATAAATTTGTTCCGAAATCTATATTTTCTATAGTTGTTCTATCCTACCTGAATATGAAAGGAAAACTGTCGAAATATATCATAAAACGAATGTTTGAGTGGAGCTTTCTTATAATTAAATCGTTTTGGTTTTCCTTTTTAATTATATAAGATGAACCTATTGAATAAAATAGTGAAAATGAAATAACTGCTTTTATGAGAATATAATTTGTGATGGACTTACTTGTTGAATAAACATTTTGTAAAAACTGGAGAAAATACTGAATTATTTTAAATCGATATTAATAATCTTTACATATGCGCTTTAAGTCAATCACTACCTTGTAGAGAATTAAGTTTAGCACATGATGATTTCGGTTTTAATGTCTGATTGTATTAATTTAAATCTGGAATCTTTGTCTTGCGGATCCTACAATTCCTTCTCAACTTCATGATGTTTTTTTACAAATTCCCTGATTCTGCTGAGAAAATGAAACCTGTTGGTTCAAAAATTAAAAAATTATTAGCACATTCCCCTTAAAAGAATTATTAAATTATACTTAGCGCTGTAAAATTCCTAGCTCCCATTTTAAAAAATATATATAGACACTAATACAGAGTAAAGTACAAAAAGTAACAACACTTTATTTTAAAAATTATTATAAGTTTTTAAACAATAGTCTACATAAGAATACAGCCGAGAATTAGAAATGAAGTATGAATCTGAGACTATGTACTATCGATAAAAAAACCAGTAACTTGTACCTCTAAACAAACTTTTAAAATATTAATTAAAAAATGACAATTTAATTGCTGCGTTATTATATCCAAACACTTTATGTACACTTCAGAGAGCTTGAGGTTATTTAGTTCAATACCAGTTCGATGCAGAAACTGCAATGGTTGAATCAGCTTTCACACAAACAAGCAGGATGAGATTAAATAGAACTTCTGACATTAAAATAAAAATTAGGAAGAAAGTAAATTAGAAAGTAAATTAATTAGGAATGTTATGGCTCGTGTTTACATACGAAGGAGCTATGACAAAGAGTGCATAACTTAAGGAAAAGAATAAGAAAAATGTATTTAAAAAAATCAAAGAATTAAAAGAATTATAAACAAATAATCGTAATTCATAAAGAATAAAAATGAAAAAAATAAATAAATAAAATAAAACATCATTAAATAATTGTATTGTTTAAAACAATCAATTAAATAAAAAATGGATGTAAATCAAATCTGGCAGCACTTGTGTTTGTGTGTGTACAGTTAATCAAAATACACGCATTCCGATTGGATACACCAAACACCACTGAGAACCGTTTCTATAATATAAAATCAATAATTTTACATTATAGAAACATACATACTTACTTTGATTTCACGTTGATGTTCTCATATAAAGTTCAATGAGATACATCTTATTCTATAAAAATCTGAAAAGTGAAAGTAAAATCAAAAACTGCACACAAATGCAACACATACTAAAAAACATATACAAACTTTTGATTCATCGAAATGCACCGCTGAGATACGTTTCTATAATAACTTTATTTTAGACAATTTTTTCCTTCGAAATTGCGACCTCTATCTGAAAAATGCTTTTCGGTTTTCCGAATCGATAGATCAAACTATTAAGTATCGTCTTGAAAATTGTCTCTTCTACTTGCTTTGTGATTGCAGTTATAGAAATCAGTTTACTAAACCAGTCCACCAACACTACCATATATTTTTATGGCGTTTTTATCAATGTAGGCCATATCTAATACAATCTTTTCTAGAAATTCAGAGCTATATCTAGGACAAAATGTTTCCTTGGTTCTTGTCTGGTCGATCTTTCTCTTAGAGAAGATCTCGCAACATCGTTAGCAGGGTTGGATTGTTCCTTGCATTTTCAGCCAGTAAAATATCTATACCATATAATGAAATAATTTCTTAACTCCAATATGACATAGTTTTTCATGAATGGTTTTGTTAACAGACCTGTAAAAGATTCTGGGACTAACATTAAGATATTTTTGTTCTTTGCTACTGTCATTAATCTTCCAATAATTCGTGTATTTTTTACGTTAAATGGAAAACAATTCTTTTTTTTCCTTTTTTCCTGTGGCCGTCCATTTTCCAATATCTTTTTCAGTTCTCTAAAGCTAATGTCCTTTTGTTGTTGTTCCCATACTTTCCCATAGCTTCTGTTCTTCGAATAGTATATATATATATATGATACATTTTAATTTTGATAGTCCATCTGCATTTGAGTGTTCTTCGCCATTCCGATATTTTAATTCAAAATCATATTCCGACAGGTTAGCTTACCATGTTTGGAACTTATGACTGATTGGCGTTTTTGTAGTGTTCATGAAAACCAATGCTTTGTGGTCGGTGCTAATTATAAATTTTTTCGCGTACAGATATTCTCTAAATTGCATGAGATATTCATGTACGGGGAGCAGTTCTTTTCTGGTAACACAATAACCCTTTTTATGTGACAGATTATTCTCCATCTTCTTTAATTTGACTCAAAACTGCACCAATAGCTCCGAAACTAGTGTCTGTGTCTAGGATAAAAGTCATATCTTCTATTGGAAAATCAACGATAGGTGCCTCGCACAACCGTCTCTTCAGTTTTTGGAAGCTCTCATTGTATTCTTTAGTAAAAGTTATATCTTTATCGCATCCAGATGTTGCGGTGTATAATGGTTCGGTGATTTTGGCATGATCTTTGATGAATATTATATAATTGTTAGTTAATACGAGAAACGATCTCAATTGTTTTGAACATTTTGGTACTTCTGCTTTCTCGATCTCTTCAACTTTCTAGTTGTCTGTATACCCTTCTCATTAACTGTGTGCCCAAGGAAATGCAATTCTGTTTTATTGAATTCGAATTTTTCTGGATTTATCTTCAGTCCTGCCATTCGAATTCTTCTGAATATTTTTCTTAATAGCTCATCTTAATCTTTTTGATTTTCCCCATATATCAAGATATCACCTAGATCTGTGTTTCACAAACAGGGGTACGCAGACTTTTTCAATTTTCTATTATCTAAATATTAAAAGATAAATAAAAAAATTTAGAAATATAATATCGATGCCAGAAGGATTATCATATGCAGAAGAAAGCTTATTAGAGATATCTTCAGATGGCTTCTTGAAAAATAAGCATATGAAATGCTCTTTGCCATCATTCTGATTACACCTACAATCAACATATCCTTCTTTATCAGAAAAGGACCTGAAATGCATTTTTCCTTTTCCAACATCATATTTATGTGAAGTTGCATTTTCTACATTTGTAGATATTAAATCGAAAAAAAAGAAATAGGCTTTTAGATGTTGAATCTCATCTAAGATTAAAATTAACCAACAGAGACCAAATTATGATGAATTATTATCTCAGCATAAGCAATTTCATCCTTCTCATTAATTACAATAAATTAAGTATAGAATTTTTTATTTTACAATATTTCAGTTATAAAAGTATTTTAATTTTTCATTAATGCTATTAATTTAAAGGTCTTATATTTTAAAAAAGATATTATAAAAAAATTTAATCATTATATAAAATTTTAAAGCAAAGGGGTATATTATATAATGATAATGATCAAGGTGGTACGCAGTACCAAAAGTTTAGGAAACACTGATCTAGATAAACTACTACTCCCTTGAATAACATTCCTTCTTGCACTGTGTGCATCAGTCTCTAGAATGTCACAGGGCTTTGCTAAGCCAAACAGTAGTCTATTGAAGCAAAATTGTCCTTTTGATTGCAGTTATTTCTTGAATTTCTGGGGCCAACTCTACTTGATAATACGTTTGGCCTAAATCGATTGACGAAAATATTTTTGCATTTGTGAGGCAGTCCAGTAAAAATTTGGTATTAGGCATCGGAAATGACTAATTATCTGTTATGGCATTCAATTCACAATAATCTACACACTCCCTGATCAATCCATCTTTCTTCCGTACTATCACTAACGGGGCATTCCAAGGACTCTTGCAACACTTTTGTTTGCTATCATCTACTCTTTTATCAGATCTTCAATTCTTTTCTCCATGTGCATTGGTTGACGTCGAGGATATTGTATTATTGGGCTTCCTGTTATCCACAACTCATGTCGAACTAAGTTTGTAAATCCTAGATCAAATTTCGATGCTATAAAAATTCCATCGTATTCCCTGATCATTCCTTCAATATTTTTACTATTCTCACCTGCAATCGCCACTAGTGCTTTATTTATTCTTTCTTCATCAATATGGATTTTGTTTATCAGTGACGTTTCTATATTATTGATCATCACTAACTTTGCTCCAAACATTTCCATTGTATCAATGCATCCTATGAATTCGGGCTTGATCTCTTTTACCACTACTGAATAAATCAAAATGTGAAAATTCTTTATTTTTATAATTTATCATTTGCTTGACTCCAAGTTCATAAGTTAACAAAACATGTTCTCGAGTTTGACCTTCTTTTGAAATCAAAGCTCCAAATTCTCCTACAACTCGCCTTGCATTCATATAATACCGACTCCTCTCTTCGATAATCCTCTTAGCCATTAATAGAAGTTTCGAAAGTATAATAATCTCTCCAAATTGTCTCAATACGAAGCAAAGGCGTAACGATAGCCGGATGATAGATTCGACGTGTGACAATTATCTTTTGACTTTCGGTATATTGACTGATGGAAACTCTTTAAATCCAAACCCATTGTCTCAATACCATCCTTAGAAGATCAGAATTTTAAATGATCTCGAAAAGCTTTGCTTTAAATATAACATTCAAACGAACTGCGCAGAAATCAGTGCAACGGAATGTTAAAGCAACCATCAGATTCTAAGACAATTCTGATAACTTGGACCAATGTTATAAAACCTACTATAACCTACTTCCACAGATTAAGAAACCTTTCAAGACTGATTTCATGGACAGAATAAATTCCAGAGTAAAGAAGATCGAATAATTGATTCAGACAGATCCTAACTATATTGACATCCAGACTCTACCGCTTTTTAAAAGGCTCTTCCAGAAAATTAGTAAATGCTCTCACATTACCATTGCCTTCAACTCAAAGTGAGAGCATGAGAGCATGTAATGGATTCTGCCCAGATTGATAGTGATTGACTGCGAAGATGCAGTACTGTGACTTATATTCATATGTATTCTACCCATGTATTCTACTGTGACCATTCTAGTGCAACTAATAATTATGCATTATGAAAATATTGTGAATAATTACCTTAAGCTATACATTCTAACCTTCAAAATGATGAAGCTTCAGAAAAATGAAATGATGAACCTCAGATTTATTCATCCACCCAAAAATCATAAACTGATGAGCCCTAAGAAACTTATAACTACTGAGCCTTGAAACTAATGAGCCTTGAAACTAATTAACCTTGAAACCTATGAGCCTTGAAACTTCTGAGCCTTGAGCTTACTGAAAATGATGAGCATTCCCTATGCAATGAGCACTCCAAAACAGCAGTAATTGTCTTTTGGCCTTCAGCATATTGACGTTTGACTTGAGTTGATTTTAAGAATTTCATATAATCTGACCAAATAGAACTCTTTAAATCCAAACCCAGTTTACCTACTTCATAATCATAAGTTGGAGCCTTCCTTTCTTTGAAACTAGGAGCTTTGTTATCTTTATTTGTTCGTTCCAACAAAACAAGTGTATGTTTTTAAAACAAAACTTGTAACCAAATCCAGAAAATTCGACAAAGAAAATCGATTTCATTAAAAACTCACAATTCAAAAATAAATACCAAATTCGGTTAATTCTCCCAACATTGTCCGCGTCTGTGTGCGCACACCAACATGGTACCGATTTTAATACAACGCGCATACAGGCGCGATAAAAATAACATAAAAACGACCCCGCCCGCGCTTGTGTGCTTGACACAATAAACATCATAATCGCACACAGAATCAAGGCTGAATTCATACAAGCCTGTCAGAGGGAGAAGTCATTCTCACTTCTGACTGTTCGAAACAACTACTACTATGATTCTTTTGGTCATCTGATTCCATGTGGTCGGTATAGTTATGTATCCCATTGCTTCTTCACCTCCAGTTGAAAATATAATAATATAATAATATCATATAATATAATAATATCATTTTAAGTTGAAGTTCTGGTTTCCCTATTTTCTCCTACAAATTCTTGCTCATTACTGTTACTGATGCTTTAGAGTCTCATATCATATTTACTTCTGCATTATTCAACAATATTTTACTCCAATTTCTTTCATCTTTCGTCTGGTACATCTCTTCTCTACCTCGTCTCTTCGTCGTTCATTTCTTCTTTCTCAATTTAATGTCTTGACTCCACCGACGAAATGAAATCCATAGAGTCGCTAATGTTTTCCCGTCTTCTCTCAATATAGTATATTTCTCAGGGACATTGTATCTATCTTCCATGTTGATGTGAGGCATCTGAAATTCTGGCTATTCTCGGTATTAAACTCTTATTTCAGATTTGGATTCTTTTTCTTCTATGCATGCTATTCTTCGATATCGGCGTGGAACCTCTTTCCGTAACGAAAAGCAATCTCGTAACCTGTGTCCTTCCTTGCCACATATCAGACATTTATTTCCCAGTGGACTGTCATATCTTCTGTGTCCCCTTTCGCTACATCAAAAACAATCACCTACCGTTAATTTTGGGACCGGTGCTTGTGGTAGACCTCTACTTCCGTTGTACAACCTCCTTGCTATATTCTTCATGGACATTGTTGGCAGCTTCCTTTCCGAGCCATCTTCGATTCTCGCATTTCTCAAAAACCGTTCTCTTGGGGATTGTTCTCGACGACCGTGGTTATTTCCTTCTCATTGTTTTGGTCTGAGTATAGGATATTCATCTCTTCTTGATTTGTGGTGACTAAATGACTCTTCTGATAGTCTTCTTTGTGATGATGTAGGCATGGTATCTTGAGTATTCTTTTGAATTCCTATCAGCATTCTCTCATTCAGGCTAGCAGATGTTCTTTGACCGATTGCTTTAATAAATTCTGTTTTGTTATTTCCATTTTTGTTACTTTCAAATATTTTCGCCAATGATCTCGTTTTTTCAAATTTGTTTCTGGTTCCGTTAATAGTATCTCCCTCAGTCTCGCATCGCGTGCTTTATTTGCTATGAAGTCTTGAACAATATCTTCTTCTGATCGTCCTGAATTTACAACTTTAGCTAAAGCTTTCCTTAGACGTATCTCCAAAGCTGTAAAGCGTTCTTCATCTTCTTCTTCCACAACTGTCAATTCTCTGATTTTGTCAGTAATTGATTTTATAATTGTGAACGTGTGTCAGAATTGCGATTTGACTTTCTGTTTCTCTGACGTTTCCACACAATGTCTTTGTTTCTGTCACCAATAACACATCGACAGTTCTTGTCAATCGCTGTCCATTTGTCAGCAGCTATTCTTCTATGTCCCTGATCCATTCTTCAGCGTCTTTTAATCCTCGTCCATCATATTGTCTGATTTTCAGTGAGAGCATGTCTTGGCATGATTTTGGTAGGCATTCCATTATCGATTTTGAAGATTTCTAAATTGCATTGACGTTCTGATTTTCGACGTGGTCGTCATAAATCCAACTCGGTTTTAAAATTCTGCAAATTCGTCATAAATTTATTATTTCTCCCAAGTTTTAAATTTTTCAAAAAAAACGTCACAAATCACTTATTTAAACAATTTGATCAGATCTCCAACTTTATGTTTTATCCCAAAACAAACTACAAATTCAAATTAGATAAAAGTTGATTTCAAAAAAAGTTTAATTGAAATAAAAGTAATAATAATATTTCATAAAAAAACATAAATATTTCAGTTCCATCTCATTGATGAGTAAAATCAATAAAGTAATTATAACATAATATATTTTAAATTTTACAAGTGAAAGCATGGCAAATCACTGATTACTATAAAAATGTATCTTAAATACAATTTATCATAATCCGAATAGACTAGATCAGTGCTTTCTCATCTTGTTAATTAATTAAAAAACT
Source organism: Schmidtea polychroa (assembly GCA_959609185.1). Classification (NCBI taxonomy): domain Eukaryota; kingdom Metazoa; phylum Platyhelminthes; order Tricladida; family Dugesiidae; genus Schmidtea; species Schmidtea polychroa. The sequence continues at coordinate 28,276 of CAUHTR010007705.1, forward strand.
GGAGCAATTTGACTTTTAAACTCTATTGTTGGGAACATAGAGCATAACATGAATAGAAGCACTGGACTAGCTGAAATAAAAATAAAATGAATAAAAATGTAAGATAAAATCAGTTAACTTATTAATATTTAAAATAAACCAATTTAATTAAATTGAATTATTTCATGATTTCTAAAATTTTGATATTTAAAATTACAATCTAAAAAAATGTAATATGAACATTTTATTTTAATTTATTACTTGTTAATAAAATAATTGAAAGAATTTTCAAATGAAAATTTCAGATTTTAAAGCTGAGCTTTGAAATATCAATAATTGATTGTGGGAAATTTGTTTTTTTTACACTCGTTATTTTTTTAACCAATTTTAAGGCATCGATTTATTGATGAATGGATATTTTCTGTCAATTTAACTACTAATTCAATATGAACGATAGCATTCTCAGATCGATTGAAAAGGGAACATTTATGATAAAGGAAACGAAGAAGCGGAGTGAAGAAATTTATGTCCGAATTCGGCTAGAAAGTAAACAAATTGTAAAAGTGAATAAAGTTAAAGAAGGCAGTAAAAGGAGTATGAAAGAAGATGAGGTAGTTATCGTGGATATAGCCCATATTATCGATGTCAGGAACAGCGATGATGACAGTATATTTCATAAAACCATTAATCCGTTGAAATCCGGAATAAATATTAATGCTAAGATTAATCTGGGATTCAGATTTACGATTCATCATGGCTTGCAATTCAATTTAAAAACAGTTTCTTTTAGAGGTTTGTCCTTCACGATATAATGATGATAATTAATGAGCTTTACAGCACCAGATACAGCTCAATATTTCGATTGGATTACTGGCCTGAAATATCTCGTGGACAAATATTCTGAAATGCCTTATGAAACTTTAGTGGAATGGTAATTCTTTTACTTTTACGTTTAGCAATATTATTGAATTTTTTTGTTAAATTTTTGTTTTTATTAATTTTTATTATTTATTTTTGTTTCAAATTATTATTATTATTAATAATATATTATTTAATATTAATATTATTATTTATTTAATATTTTTATTTTTTTTAATATCAATTTTTATTTTTATTGTTATAATTTTATTTATTTATTATTATTAATATTATTATTATTATATATTTTTATTTTATTTATTATTATTAATATTATTATTATTTATTAATATTATATTTTATATTTTATTTATTTTATATTTTTATTACATTTAAAAATATATTATTATTATTATTATTATTATTATTATTATTATTATTATTATTATTATTATTATTATTATTATTATTATTATTGTAATTGTTAAATCTGGAACTAATACCTATTGAAACATAAACATGACATTCATATTTGGTATTGTATTTTATCAGGGAAGGGTTTGACATCAAACTACAAACCATGCCAATGGGTTTATCATGTTCACCAGGGGTCGGCAACCTTTAGATATGGTGCACCAAGCCGCTCTGCCAATTAATTCAAGGTGCTACCTTATTTCTTTTTACAAATAAGTAATGGTATATGTCTGTCACATTAAATAATACAGTTTTTTATGAAAATAATTTGATCCCAAAATTATTTTTTTAAATATATTTAATTGAAAAACAAACAACATAAAATCCCATAGACAACTCCACCGCGTGCCATAGGTTGCCGACTCCTGATGTACACTATAAGCTGATATTCTTTTTCATGCTTTCTCTTTATATATGGCTCTGTTAATTACTATTTGTATCTGCCATTATTGTTATTATATTTAGCACATTAATTTTAAAAATAAACATCCTAATATAAACAATCCAAACTCTATTGTGCGCTGTTAACTGAGAGATAAACAGAGGCAGAAGTTAATATGAAATCAGCTACTGACAGAGCGAGTAGCGAACGGATTACGCTATTCAAGTTATTAAACTAATATTTTCGTATTTATTAGTTTCTTTTTGTTTTAATTTGACAAGATGTAGGTATTGTTTGCTATCGGCTTTCAATTATGAATGTTGAATATTCTAGTTAGCTTTTGTTAATTTGTTTGAATTGTTCTCGCTGAATGCAATAGGAAAGAAATGCATATCAAACTTGTCACCTTTTGACGATAATGGTAAACCTCGTAATTGCACAATGACATAGTTCTCGCCTATGAATTAAATCGTAATGTTTTACATTGAAGTAATAATGGAAAAATTTGGAAATGAAAATTAATTATTCTTCAATCAATCATGCGATGAATACGACTTAAAAATTTCACTTTATTGATGTTTTTTTATTTTTCGTTTATGGTGATTCTCTTATCAGCGCGTATTCAGCTTAATGACTATTTTATTATTTCTAACGACGTTCCGCATGAGTGATTTTCCATCATTAATGAATTGTTCCAAATGTACTCTAGTGATAATTTTATTAGCCGGTCATTTTCAATTATTATTACTTTTGTGTCGCTAGAATGATAATATTTGCGTTTTACAGGAACAGTTAAATTTTTAATAAAACAATCATACATTCATACCTCGCTATACGGCTGCTCTTTTATACGGCTTTTCGCTATAACGGCCTACTTTAATTACGGCACTTTTTCGATTTACGGCCTAAAATGTTTCGTTATACGGCCAAAAAAAGTGTGAAAAAAAGGAATTTATATGGAATTTATAAAATTGAATTGTTTAGCTTTGCGGCCAACTTTCCTGGAACGTATCTAGGCCGTAAAGCGAGGTATGAGTGTATTTGGCGTTTTATGAACCCGGTAAGTAATACAAAATATGCCCACAAAAACGTTTATATTCTGAAATCGAGCTTTCTGCTGTTGTTGAAATAGTTTCATATGCTTATTCCCATTTAATGTGGTGATGTAATTCGGTTAATTTAGATTGCGGATTTATTTATCACGGAAATTGTATCATTATCCATTAAATTAAATTATATTTGTCTCGTTTTTAATGCTTTCCATTTTTCCGATTTCTTTATCAATTCTAAAATTTTATTTCATTAATTTTTTACATTTGCTACTTTCGTTGCTTGGAAATATAAATGTCAATTTCCCAGGCCTTTTAAATCACAAACATTTCATAAAATTCAAGTTAATTGATCCCACAAGACTTTCATAACAACTTTCACAGTATTCATTATATTTCAAATAAAATCTTGAAATTCTATAATTACCTCTCTAGAGGATCCAGCTTGTTTCATACATTCTTTTCCCTCCAATCATGACTTGATAATTGAACTGAATTGAAAGATCATAAAGGATGAAGGCAGATTGTTGGAAACATTTTCTAAAACATAAATCTGGAAAAATTTACGCAAATTATATGACAATTGGAAATTAAATATTTTCCATAATAATTGTATTTATTTCAATGAGATAGTATCCTTTCACTAATAATAATGCTTAATTTGTTCATATAATATTTATTTTAATTCAAAATCTGTCGTGGTCTCATTTAATATATTTATTCATCAACATTCATTCGTAAAACAAATATTTACGGACCACAAAATAATTTCTCGTAATCCTCAATAACTACTATATAGAATGCTATCTTTTTTATTAACCATTTATTATTCGTTTTATTTGTTTTGACGGAAAATTTTAGATCAGTCATCTGGGACGGTACTGTCTTTGTTCTAAAATATAATTCATTAGTCGAGTTAAGTTTCATTTTTAAATAGACAGAAATATTTTCAGGATGTCTTCATCTTGGGGGACTTGCCCAGTACTCGACGCTTTCAGTAATATATATGGCTCTCCCACCTGAAATAGTACAGACGGACTTCCGACTTATTGGTAAATTTGCTTTGACTAAAAATTGTTTTTTTATAGTTTTTTCTTTTTAAAAAAATTAAAAAATAATAACTTTAAATTTAATTTAAAACCTAAATATCATTGAATTTTAATTTTTATTCCTAACAGTACTTAACTTTTTAATTATTTAAATTTTATCAATTTAATTAATTATAATTGATACCCATGGTCAGATTTACACTTTTGGGAGCCCTAGCCAGAGACAGATTTCGGGACCCATATTTACAATTTTTACTTTCTCCCCTTGGTGAGAAAGTCGTGTAATCGTGCAAAAATTCAATATTTTATAATTGGAGAATTGTTTCTGTATTTGGAAATGCAATTTCCATATATTTTTTTAATCATATTGTATATATGACAATTGCTCAATCGGAAAATATTTTTGGGACCCCCGAAATGTGGGGTCCTAAGCTAAAGCTTGTGTATCTTATATGTAAATCCTACACTGCTGATACTCACAAATTTTACATTGTTAACAGCAGATCAGATTAAGATTTCACTGATTTTTTTAGTGTTAATTGTTGGAAATTTATCTATGATAAGAATTGGCTCTTTAAATTTGAGATTTATTTGAATTCTGTCACTAGTTAAAATTCAACTGGAAGTTTTTTATTCTCTTTCCTTGATTGACATTGTCGGAGATTTATATTTACCAAGGATTAAATTCTTAGCTAGTGACAGCAATTAAAACAATCTTTTAGTGGTAAAAATTAAAATACAATTATATTAAGGTTTTATATTATATTTTAGTCATTATTTTTAAATTTTTGTTTAAAAGAAACAATTTTTATGAATTTTGAGTAATTTAAAATTTAACATTTTTAAAAATTTTATTTTTGACTTATTTTATTTATTTCACTTAATCAAAATTCAAACCAGGCAGAAAATAAATTTACAAACATCAAAAACCACTTGAAAATTGAAACAGCTAATTTCTGAGAAATTCAAAAGGATTATTTAACAATCGACAAATTTTTCACTTAATATATACGTTCCAGCAAAAGGCTTATCTTATCATTTCCTTGTTTAATATTATTATAACTATTATTAATATTATTATTACTATTATTATTATTATTATTATTATTACTATTATTATTATTATTATTATTATTATTATTATTATTATTATTATTATTATTATTATTATTATTATTATTATTATTATTATTATTATTATTATTATTATTATTATATTAATTATCAATAATTTATTTCATGAGGAAATTTCATAAATCATAATTTTGGTCTTTGTCAGTAAGTGATATATCTGATAAATATATTTTGTTTGATTAAACTTATAATTAATTCCAATTCTGCTTTATTGATGGCTTTGTTTTTCATTGCGATGCAATGATTCATTTCCTTTAACTTTTATACAAAATTTATTTCATTTAAATAATAATGAAATGGACTCCACATTTTGCCACTGCTCTAATAATAATAATAATAATAATAATAATAATAATAATAATAATAATAATAATAATAATAATAATAATAATAATAATAATAATAATAATAATAATAATAATAATAATAATAATAATAATAAATAATATTAATAATAAATTAACAACGAAAAACGGCGTTTTGTTATGCTCAATTTCTAAGAATAAATTTTCCACAAATATCGATTTTAAATTGTTGTTAGTTGGGATAAATATTTATAGAAAATTAAATATTAATTAATTCCAGTTGGCTGTGGAAGCATTATTATGAAATCGCCGAGAACGTCACTGATAGCAAGATCAAGTAATTTTAATCACCGAGCGATAGCGCTTCTGACAAATAATTTCCAATTTTTAGGGGGCCGGTTGAAATCGATGACGAATTTATCATTCCTGCTGCCTTTAACAAAGTTATCAGCTCATCTCTAGGGAGTTTGAGAGACGCTCCAGATACTCCGAAACTGGATCACCGAGACGATGCGTCGTCGAATCAGGAAAAGCGATCCAAATCAAAATTCAAATTTTCCAAAACCGATGCGATCTTTACGAATATGAAGCGAATAAAGAAACAATCGGCGAATAATAATTTTCGACATTTCCGTAGATACAGCTGGTGTACGAATAACTCGTCAACAGTCGATCTATCGGCGAACCTCCGATTCGCTTCCTTGGATCCAGCGGATACCAACAAATCGATCAAATCGTTTAATGTGAAAATCTCTCCGAAACAGTTAACTGTGTGGATCGCCCAACAGAACGGGACAAAGATGGCAATGGACAGCATCAAGGAATACAATTGCAATTATCCCCCCAAACCAAATTTTATCGATTTTATTGGTTTTGTTAAAATTTATAGAGAATTGTTTTTTCAGCCCGAGGTGAGTTTCACTAATGATTTTCATGGAATTTTTATAATTTTATTTGCACTATCGATTTTAATAATTTTTATTAATTGATCACAAAATCATTATTGATCTGTTATCATTGCTGGGGAAATTTCTATTTCTAAGATTTATTTTACAGATATTGAATTTATTTTTCATAATTATTATCTATAGAAATCAAAATTTTGAAATATGAAAAATATTAAAACTGAATTTTAAATTTGTTGGTGATGTTCAAATTAATTATTAGTTTTAATATTGTAATGACCATATTGAATTAAAATTAATAATTAATTATATTATATATTTTTAATATCAAATATTTTTAATTATTTTTTTAATATTTTAAATTATTATTATTATTATTATTATTATTATTATTATTATTATTATTATTATTATTATTATTATTACTTCTCATTACTTCTAATTACTTCTCATTGGTAAAATAATTAACTTTTTTGAAAAATTTAAAAATATTCTTAAAATTCCAAACAAAACAATAAAAAAATATTTTTAAGTTTTTAAAACTTCTTAATAAATAATTTTATGATATTATTTAATAAATAAAAATTAATTTAATAAAAGAATTTTCTGTGAGCTAATTATAGAAGTTTTAAAAACTTAAAAATATTTTTTATTGTTTTGTTTTGAATTTTAAGGATATTTTTTAATTTTTCAAAAAAGTTAATTATTTTACCAATGAGAAGTAAGAAAAGGAAATAAAAGAGAAGATCAAAAAGCATTTGAAAATAGAAGAAACTAAATTCCTGGAAATTTAAAAGTTGAAAAAATTTATAGTTGAAAATTCTTTAATTTTATTAAATATATAATTTGCAGCAAAAGCTTAAATTATCATTTAATTGTTTAACATTTAATTAATGCTGCTACCAAGACATCATCAGTTTATATTATTATTATTATTATTATTATTATTATTATTATTATTATTATTATTATTATTATTATTATTATTATTATTATTATTATTATTATTATTGCTATCTATAATCCGTTAAAATGAGACTCTTTTTCATGTTTAAATTTCAGCTTTGGATAATTAGTTATTTTATGTTCTATAAATATCAAACCACATTTTTCTTCTGTAAAGCTATTTTTATATTCAAAATCTTTATATAAAACATGAGGCAACTTTTATAATAAAATTAATCAATAACTAATAATTAATTAATATTCATATTATTATTAACTTGATTATCCACAAACAAAGAAATACTATGATTTAAATTTTAAAAATTATTATACGCTCTAGTTACAATCCCTTTTATTGCTAAATGAGGTTCTGTTCAATCTTTTTATTAATTTTGTCGATACTGCAAATGTTCATCTTTATAATTTTTCGTTCTGCTTTTTGTGATAAGAAAATATTATAAATCTATTAAAACTTAAATGGTATTTGATCAAACTGTTGAAACTTAGATCAATATTTTTGGTGAAATATATTTATGTAGGGAAATCATTTTACTGTCAATTAATTCCAAATCGAATGATACCAAGCGTCTCCTTTTTAAGTTTTCAGATGCCTTTCACTGGCTCATTTAGCGTCATTTGTATATGACATAATTCATCCACACGTCTTATGCTTTGTTCAAAAGAATTTTTTTATTACGTTATATCCGTAGACTGCTGTAATAATTTTGCATCTTCAAATTCTTTGAACTGTTTGATTTTTATATTTTTCTTCATTTCTATTTTGTAAACCACTAAGGCGAATAAAATTGAAGGTGCGCCGCGTGGCTTAATGGAGGTATTTGCCACGTTACTCGTGCAGTCCATACGTTAATCTAAAAAATCCTAGAGCGTATAGGGGATCAATCGAAAACTATTTGAATCAATCAATCAAATATGAATCGATCTTATCAATAATGCACTTGTTATTTACACCTCAATGTAGAAATTATTCTAATGAATTTTTTTAGTTATATTAAATTCTAGTTATTGACTGTTACGTGTTTCAGATATTTATTAAAATTATTGAAAACCGACTGAAAAAGGTGCAAAGGAAATCAAATTCTAGTTCGATCAAGTTTAAAATGAAAATTAATAATTCCAAACTGAATCCAGTCGACCTGGAATGGCTGGAAACAATTAATAACCATTACATTAATTATGATTTTCAAAATTTGGACCTGGACAGTCTTTTCAGTCAGAGCAATAGCATTTGGGATCCGAGGAGAGCCGAGGAAGTTTATCAAGATATGGATCAGCAATTATCAGCTTACTATATATCAACTTCTCACAATTCGTTAGTTAACAGTTTATTATTATTATTATTATTATTATTATTATTATTATTATTATTATTATTATTATTATTATTATTATTATTATTATTATTATTATTATTATAATTATTATTATTATTATTATTATTATTATTATTATTATTATTTAATACAATAAAATGATAATTTAAGCTTTTTGCTGCAAATAATGTATTTAATGAAAAAATTTTCGACTATAAGATAGTCCTTGTCAATCTCCTGGAATTTAGCAATCTTCTTCCCGAACATACATTTCTATCTTTCATTTATTTCCTTTCTCCTAATTCTCATTGGTTATAAATATAATATATACTTTCGTTTTATGAATTTTTTTATTAAATATTTTTAAAATTTTACTGAAAATTAAAATTAAAAATAAAATAAAATAAATACCATTTAAAATTCCAAAATGACAAACTAATAATTTAAAACTTTTTTTTAAAATCATCACTTTGTACTTATTATTATTATTATTATTATTATTATTATTATTATTATTATTATTATTATTATTATTATTATTATTATTATTATTATTATTTTAGTGATTTCTATTATTAAAATAAACATTCCTAAGTTAAATTGCATTATTGAGTGCCAGAAATAGAAATCAATTGTGTTTAATATTAGTATTGATTTAGATAAATTATTTAAATAAAATGTTTTATTTTTTGAAAATAATTTAAAAATCTACTTTAATTATAATTAACTATGCAAAAATCTTTTATTATTATAATATTGTTATCAGTAAAATCCTTAATAATCGTTTCTGTTTATTTTTGTTTTTTAACATTTTATTTAATACGCATAGATAAAAATCAATTTTAGTTGATAAGAAAAGAAATTTTCTATTTGCAAATGTGACAAATAAAATATAGTAATTTTATTATTTAATAATGCAATGCTCAAAATTTGTGTTACATAGAAAAACATATTTAAAAATGAAAATTTGAGAAAAGCAAATCAAAGGTGACCAAAAAAATTGATGGTTTTATTGATAAATTTGTAGTGTTTTTATATTTGTTATTTTTTATTTCTCCTTTATAATGATTGGACACATAAGATATTTTATTTGTGGCTTCAATTTTGTTCACTTAACGGTTTATAAATTCTGCAATAAATTTATATATTTGCTAAATTTTAAGATTATCGGTTTAATTTAAATTCTATGATGGTTTTCAAGCTTTCCTGGGCCCTCAGTATACAGATTAATTCTATAATAAGCGTTATTATCTTTGTTAAATTTTAACCTTTCGTCCTTTTATTTGTAGACAATAAATTCAGATAAATTTCGATAATACTCTCCTTTCATTTAAAACTTTGACTTCACCACTAACTTCAACCAACTTATGTTCTAAAAGTAATATATCTTTCAATACACGACTCCTACAGGCTTTAATTAGTTGTAATCTTGAAGAATCATTTAATTCCAATTTTTGTTCATAATTCTTCAAGATGCTCTTCTACTTCCAATTACATTTTTACCTGTAGCCTATAACTAATTGAGTTCTTTCATATACATGTCTGTGCATAATTAATACCCCTACCCATAAATATTCAAAGAAACCAAAATACAAAGTCCCTATCTATTCTTAATGGAGCAATAAATGTGACAACGAAAGTCAATCAGCAACAAGAATAGATGTAAGTACTACTTTTAAATTTACATACGCCCCTCCATCCGAATTTTACTTATTTTTACTTTTTTTTTACCTTTTTATTTTATTTTTATTTATTTATTTATTTTTAAATTTTTTTTTATTTATTTTTTTTATGATGTATTTATTCTTTTGTAATAATCGTTCTATATTATTAATTCTATAGTATATTACTTAGAAACGGTTTATGCTATTATCTTTTATCATAGTTATATAAACCTCTTAATAAACTGAATATTACTCCTGTCCAAGAACATCAAGCCCACGTTCTAACGGGGTTGGTGAATCGAAGCGAACAGGGGCAGAGCCCCTAGTATATTTATATATATTTAGCGAATATTTTATTCTTATGCTCAATTTTTGGCATTTTGCATATATATTTTATACAATGCATTTTTCATGTTCGTAATGAAACTTTTTAAATGTGGTTGACTTTTTTATGCGGCCTAGATGCTGTAAAAGGTTAAAAACCCACGATTTAAATGATCTAAACTTTTTGGTCAGAGTTTCAATATGCATTGGACAAGGAGAGAATCACATTGAATAGAATGATTTGATAGAGTATTCAACAGTAGTTGAAAAGAATTGGTGCTGGATACTTGGAGCGCTTGGTGAAGTGTATGCCTAGACGCATCAATACTGCTATTAAAAGCCATCGTGGTCCCACAAAATATTGATTTTGTATTGCATTTCGAAACATTATTTTTTTTTATTGGCATATAGAACTATGTCAAGATTGTACATTGGTTTCCTTGACTTTTCATGGGTTAAGGGCAATAATTGTGCACAGACTAGTATAACTTACCTCTCATTTTAGCAACATATCTCGATAGCATCAACAACTTTTCAGCCAAATTATTTATTTACCAAAATACAATTTAATATTTAAATAACTTTTCTTTAATTTAATTTTAAACAAATTTTAAATTAAAATCTGTTATTTATTTTTTGTAAAAGAATTTTTCTCGCATGCTTTTATGATTATTGTTTTCTTTTGGAAACTTGACTCAGAATTTGAATTGATTTCACACGTTTTTAAATCACGTTAAATTTTAAATTGGTTCAGATATTCAACAGATATTCCCTCTTTATTCAGGTTCCATTTTCTGTTGATTCCTCAAATTGTTCATTAATATTTGAAATATAAACAAAATGTTTATCAAAATAAATTATAATCTTTATGTAAATGTGAATTCTATTTTTACAAATCGCCAATTGATGAGAACCTGTTTATTAGATTAGGTATTTATTTGGCAGTGGTAATTAACCCATGAACCGATGGGTCGTATGGGCGAGAGTGGGAATCAGTTAATTATATAAAAGTAGATAAAAAATCTACAACCAGGTCAAAATATATTCATTTTCACATGATCGGTGCTGATAACATCAATAATTCCCTAATTTATATTGATTAATCTATGAAAACTCATTTTCCCAATCACTATTCCATCTGATTAAATTATAATATTGATAATTGAATTTTCCTTCACTTTTTTTATCTATTACAAAATATTTCCGACTGATCAAAATTTTATTTACAATTTTGAACTTATCCCATCTGATGAACGAGAGCTTGTCGATAAAGAAATTCTAATGTTATGATGGATCACGATTCTTACAGTAAATGCGTTCCAGTGGTTTAGCAGTAGTTTATTTCAGAATATGTATTGGATACAAGGAGGAAATCTTACTGCTTTTGAGGAGAATACGATACTTATACGATATCTCAAAAGTAAAGAGGTTGAAACAATTATATACAAACTTACATATAAACTTAATTTTAATTAATTTTTATTAACCTATATATTCCTTAATTTGTCAATTATTGTTTCTTATTAACTCTTAAAAATTATTTGCATTAAGTCATTATAGGACATCATTATAGGACACCATTATATTATGAATATAAAATTTTTGATTTCCTACAGTGATAAATGAATAATATTAAATAACTTATGTAATCGGTTTAATTATGATAATGACTGCTGACCACTTTTGCAACTCAGCGTTTATTTTGTGAGCACAGGTGTAATAAATATGGTAAGCTATATTATATATAATAATTCTTATAACTTCATTCATAACTTCATTGTTTATATATTGCGTAACCGAAATTGTTTAGTTAATGAACCGAGATTTTATTTATTATTATTATTATTATTATTATTATTATTATTATTATTATTATTATTATTATTATTATTATTATTATTATTATTATTATTATTATTATTATTATTATTATTATTATTATTATTATTATTATTATTATTATTATTATTATTATTATTATTATTATTATTATTATTATTATCGTAATAAAAACAAATTTTCTGTATACGTTAAATCTATTTATAATAATGAATGATTTAACGATGTGATGAACAGAGTTAGGGGAAAAATTACTAATTCTGAGATAAAAGAGTTATTTGTAGCCAACTTAATTCGAATAAATATTCAGAAGAGAAATTATAGAGATGCTCGTATAATTTAATATTAGAGATATCTGAGAAAATAAAGGAAAGGAAAGCTAGAGAAAATAAAATTTTAGCAAAATAGATTTTGAAAAATAACTCCATAGATCTCAACTTATATTTATATTTAAATTTGTTGAATTTTTGTCTTGTTGAGTTTTCTGTTCGTATTTTGTCTCTCTTCTTGCGAATGCATTCATCGGAGACTTTGCTCTGGAAATAATAATGAGCTTTTAATTGAAGCAAGCCACGATGAAAACAGAAATTGAGTTAAAGAGAAATATTAAAATGATACATTATCATTAATTATTTTGAGCTAAAAATATAATTTTTTTCTTTTTATCAAATTGGATTCGATTTTTCTCTCTTTTTCCATTGGTAAGTGTTATTTTGATTATTATCATTATTATTTCTAACTGGAATTTTCTAGGAAAAATATCTATTTTCAAATTTTTATTTTTCTGTATGAAATTTTAAAGAAATTTGTTTTTATTTGCACTGTAGAAAATTGATTTTTATGACTTTTGAGATACTTCTACAGAGAGAATAGTTAGATGACCTGAATTCACATTTTTCATAAAAGTAAACCATAAATCAGTATTCTTTATTTTACATATAATTATTGTTATTTCATACTTCTGTTGATCTCTCAAGGTTCGTGCACTAGGTAATATGAAATATACAGAAATGGATTACAAGCTGTTCAGAGTAAATTCTACCTTACCTCTGATTTTTATATAAGATGAATTCTTTGTAGCAACTTGTTTAATTAGGAGAGTTCATTTGTCCAGGATTTTGGTAAAATATTTTCCAGTTTTTCCTCAAAAATATATATAGTAAAAATTTTCTAATATCATACCTTACTTGGAGACAAGCATTTGTATCACTCAAGAGTCAATTGACTCAGTGATTACACGAGATCGAAAAAGTTTCCCTTGGCAATAAATGAAGTATAAACTTCTTGAACAACGATTAAGGCAAAAACAATCATTAAGGCAATGCTCTTAAACTTTTAAAATGAAATGTTGTATACTATACACTGTATAGTGTTCATTATTTTAATACATAAATTTGGTCAAATTTTTGAAGTACTGAAGTCGTCGGTGATTCTATTCTAGTATTAGGTAAGATCCTGTGGTAATGGATCGGTTACTGACTCATATCCGTTATATCCGTTTTATAAAATATTCCTCATACGTATCTCGCTGTTTATCCTTTTGACTGAACCGCAGTGCATTTCATCAGATATCAAATTTTATTGAAATTTATTAATAAATCAGATGCTAATAATAATAAATAATTACATCATCCAATTTAATAATAAATTATGTAAACAATTCCATAATGAGTAGGAAAACAATCAAATACGCACTCCTAGATAAAATTATTGAAAATACCGAAATTGTTTATTAAAATTCTAAATTGTGATGCTATTTTTATGGTCTATCAACAATGTTTTTGGGTTGATATTTATTAATGAATCTGAAGTGTATATTTGTAAATATCACTCATGATAGCAGCTGAATTCGGTTAACATTTTAGATACTTGACGGGTGATCAAATTACCAGCAAGTCATCCTGTGAGGCTTATACAAGGTGCCTTCAAATGGGTTGCCGGTCCGTTGAATGTTAGTTGTTATATCAGTATATGATGTTCGAATAAATATTTACATTATCAATGTCAATGTCAATGTCTGTTCTGGTAGATTTGTTTATTATTTAATATCATTTGACATAGACATCATTTTCTACTTGCCTGCTGATGTAGATACTTCCTTTTGTTATGGTCATGATTGTTGTTGTGTTGTTATGAGCAATGATTCCTCTTTATTTTGTCAATGATTTCTCCTTTATCTTCAGTGGATTGTTGGAATGGGGATAAGGAACCCATTATATATCACGGAAACACTTTGACATCAAAGATAAAATTGGCTGACGTTTTGCAAACTATTCGGAAATGTGCCTGGCAAAAATCTGTGTTGGTGAATAAATTATTTATTTAGTATTGATCAATTCCAGTTATGACACTTTATTATTATTATTATTATTATTATTATTATTATTATTATTATTATTATTATTATTATTATTATTATTATTATTATTATTATTATTATTATTATTATTATTATTAATATTATTATTATTATTATTATTATTATTATTATTATTATTATTATTATTATTATTATTATTAATATTATTATTATTATTATTATTATTATTAATATTATTATTATTATTATTATTATTATTATTATTATTATTATTATTATTATTATTATTAATATTATTATTATTATTATTATTATTATTATTATTATTATTATTATTATTATTGTAATAGATATCCTATTATCCTTTCCCTTGAAGATCATTGTAGCATTCCACAACAAATTATTATTGCTCAAATGATGCAGGAAATATTTCAAGGTTCTTAAAATAGTTATAAATTAAATAAAATTTTTTTTAGAAGATCTATTAAATGGTCCAGTAAAAACTGAAAAGTCCTTTTCCAATGCTTTACCGAGTCCTAATCAATTAAAAAATAAAATAATATTAAAAGTTACAATGAATTTAAATTAGACAATAACAAAACGAAACTTTTATTTAGCATAAGAAATTACCAATTGATAGCTTGGTTAAGAGTGAATCTCAGAATGGATTGAATGATTCCACCGACGATAATCAAGATAATGCGCTGTCAAATTACCTCTTCTCTGGTCGCATGTATATGAAGGATCTCTTTCTCGATGTTAGATTTCAATTGATAATATTGTTTATTAAATTATCATTATTTTTGTTACTGCCGATGTTCATATTATAAATAAGTAGAATTATTTCAAATATTTGCATTTCTAATAGATATTGGTATGAATGGGGTCCTAAATGTGAAATGGATTACCTCTTTCTTGCTTCCAGTTACATACGACTGAGGGGAAAATGCTCATTATTATATGGATTGTACTATCATGTCCATATGAAAATTCAGTCCTCAATTCCAAATATCTAAATGTATTTGTTAGGTTCAAAGTAATCCAAAATTAAAAATTGAAGAATTACAATAAAATTACAACAATAGTTTAACTTTAGTAAGTTATTTAAAGACGAGGTTGATATCAAAACACTGATTCTTGTAGGACAGAGAATTTGGAGACCGAGAAAGAATTAATATATTCTGCAACAAGACCAAGTATAGAGAGGATTGAAGGCAAGACTGAATAACATAAAGCTCATAATACCTACTGTTACTGAGTCACAAGCTCAAGTTGTACTCAGAAATAATAAAATAATAAATATACATTTCCCATAAATTACATTGGGCATTGAAAAATTGGGAATAAATATTGCAAACAATTGATTCATTTGGATATGTTGTCTGCGCATTTAAGGCATCTATTTATAGTTGATTTTGTTATATGAATAGCAAGTTCCTGCTCGTATTTTATTTTGATAGATTCGAATATGATCCCATGGCCATTATCTACTCAACATCTATTTTATTTAACCGGAAAAGACTGAATTTTTGTCCAGCTCTAGGTTTGTCGTGATATGCTATTAGGGCTATTGTCTGATGTTAGAACTTGATTAATTTCAAATCATTCACCTCGTTTGATAAAATTGAATTATTATTCCAGCCCGTTATCAAAACTATATATAAAAAAGGAATATATTTAGACCTGGACTCCGTACTATTTCCTGCTAACGCAAGCTCGCACTCTAGTCTACACAGAAGACACAAGTGTCAGTGACAATGACCACGGAGTGAATGAAATAATGCCTTTCCACAAACCAATTTTGGTAAGCTCAGATTTCTCTGTGTCCACATTTCTTATTGTCTTGTATTTCATCAGCAAACAGATCATTCAATATGTGATCTACGAAATTTCGATAATTCGGCTACATTTATCACTATAGATCAAGGTGAAACGCTATCGATCAACTGCAATGGATGCATACCCAGTGAATTGACTAATAAAACCAAACGTATTATTATTATTATTATTATTATTATTATTATTATTATTATTATTATTATTATTATTATTATTATTATTATTATTATTATTATTATTATTATTATTATTATTATTATTATTATTATTATTATTATTATTATTTATTGTTATTATTACAGGGTTTTTCATCATATTTTGACATTTTCTAATGAAAAACCAAAACATTAATAACGAAGACAGAAATCGCATTATACAAGCCTATATAAAAGGGCATAGTGCCTCGGATTTATCATCAATTTTGGGTTTTAAAAGAACCACTATTTATAGCATAATAAAAAAGTATAAAAACCATGAATCTATTGAAAAAAAGCAAAGGGGAGGTCAGCGGAGAAAAAGCTTGTCAGAGCAAGATAAAGAAGCAATCAGAGGATGGATTGATGAAAATTGCGCACTTACTTTAAAGCAAATAAAGTCGAAGATTGAGCTTGAGAGAGGTGTGGTAGAAAGTCAAAGCACGATTAATAGATGTATAGATGGATTTGGTTATAGTATGAAGCGCATCAATATAATGCCGATAAAAAGGAATACCGTGGAAGTTATTGAACTTAGAGCCCAATATGCGAATCGTTTTATGGAATTATTGTCAACTATCGATGATTCTAAAATTTTTTTTATCGATGAAGTCGGATTCAATGTTTCTATAAGATCACGAAGAGGAAGATCTTTGAAAAATAAACGTGCTGTTCAAAATGTTTCTTCTATAAGAGCACGAAATATATCTGTTTGCTGTGCCATGAACAAAGAAGGGATTTTTAAATATTTTCCTCAGACTAAATCGTATAATACACAAAGTTTTCTTGAGTTTATACGCTTAATAATTGAAAAAATGTCATCTTTGAATATTTCAGGTGCAATTTTTATCATGGACAATGTTCCATTTCATAAAAATATTGCAATAAAAGAAGAAATTGAAATATCAGGACATAGAATCCTATTTTTGCCACCTTATTCTCCATTTCTTAACCCTATAGAGAACCTATTTTCAAAATGGAAACAATTTATACGTAGTTCGAGACCTGAAGGTGAAGATCAGTTATTCGAAAATTTTGAGAATGGTTCTTCCCTTATTTCATCTGATGATTGTAAAAATTATTTTAGGCATATGTTAGGGTTTTTACCTTTTTGCATAAGAAATGAGCCGGTTATTGATGAATAAAAGTAGTATTTTTACTTACTTTCTCATTTTTTTTTAATTTTATTAATTTATTTATTAATTTATTTTTTAATTTAATTTTTAATTTAATTTTTAATTTTCTTCTAAAATTAACAAAATGTCAAAATTGATTGACAAAATGTCAAAATATGATGAAAAACCCTGTATTATTATTATTATTATTATTATTATTATTATTATTATTATTATTATTATTATTATTATTATTATTATTATTATTATTATTATTATTATTATTATTATTATTATTATTATTATTTATTATTATTATTATTATTATTATTTATTATTATTATTATTATTATTATTATTATTATTATTATTATTATTATTATTATTATTTATTATTTATTATTATTATTATTATTATTATTATTATTATTATTATTATTATTATTATTTATTGTTATTATTATTATTATTATTATTATTATTATTATTATTATTATTATTATTGTTGTTATTATTATTATTATTATTATTTATTTTTTATTATTATTTTTAATTATGATTATTTTTCATTATGCGTTTCAAATTAATAAATAATTAACTTCCTATTCCAATATCGTAATGATGTACATGAAATACTAATATTAAATTCACATAGCACCGGGATCAAATATATTATTATATCCCCTTGGTAACGAAAAATGAATCATCTATCATTTCAAATATATATTCTACATTTCTACAATTATATATAATTTTTTCATATTAAATTAAATTGTCAAAAATTTGTTAATTAATCCAGATAGTTGAATGTTTTGTTTAAATTTTAAGTGAAATCTATTTTTAGAAAATGTTTCCGAGTTGTTGCATTTGTAGATGAATTCACCAAAACTGTCTGATTGGGTCTGAATGGGAATGAATAATATCCTTATCTCGGAACGTTTCGGTTGGGTCTGAGAAATGGGAAATTTGATTAAATTTCTCGTTAGGAGTTTAACAATTTGAATTTTTCATTTTGCTTTTACTCCTGTTTTGTTTTCTGGGATTACATCATTAACACACACACACATATATACAGGCGCGCGCACACACATTCACAATTTGTAGTAACCAATGGAAAATCTTGTCATTGAATAGGCAATTAATTTTTCCTGTATAATATTCAAAAAAATTTAATCCTATAATTTGCTAAAATTAACTGGTTTAAAAAAGTCAATTTAGTCTATAATTTGGTTTGTCGATATTAAAAATTGATTTAAAAATCAGAGCCAGCTGGGAAGTTTGGAGTTTCCGCAAAATATTTGTAATCCAAAAGAAACGACAAATTAGTTTTTTTTAATGTAACAAGTTTAATATATAGCACCTTATATGGATACATTTTTAATGATGACACTTGAGGAATTCGGGGGAGAATATTTGAGTTACGCAGTCAAGGAATTTGATCTACAGTTGTAATGAAAATAGATGTTAAAGAAAAAAGGAAGTATCTTACTGTTACAATATTGTCAGTGATTATTCTATATCAAGAAAAAAGTTTTAAAGTGATGAAAACTCTGAAATCTGAAGCAAGCAATTTATGAAACCAAGTACAATATCCGGAAAATTACAACAAAAGAGTTGCAATGGTTTATTACACAATGATACATTCATATTTTGTGGGCTAGCATGATTTCTAATAACAGCTACCCAATGTACATGACATTGATTCAATCAGATTATGACCCGTTGAATGCTATTCCTATTGAATTTGTTGGCAAAGCATTGCTTTTTGACGTTATACATACTATATCTAAGCAGTTGCCAGCAACACGTAATTTGTGGATAGGAAAATTATTTCTTTTGTCTATGTATTATCTGTCATTATTCTTGATATTTCCATTAAAGACCCAAATGTATCCTCCAAAAAGTAACCCCATGCCATTATTGCACTTTTTATAATTTCTTTAAATTTTTTTTACATGGCACTGACGATTTCCAAATGAGCCCAAAACTAATTTGTCACAAGGCCTTGAATCGAGTATATATTAACATTATTTTAAACAATAAATCCAGGCCCGAATTAACTTCTTCGTAGGTCCAATTGAAGTTATCTTTTCGAAATACTGAGAGCTTTATTTTAAGAAAGGTCATTGTAATGAACTCTTCTTTTTATCTTTGTTAGGGTTTCTTGTTTTATCAAACCAAAAGTGCATGTTAAAAAGCAATATAAAAAATTATTAGATAAAATTTAATCAATATTTTTTATATTACAATTTTGATTTGTTTTTTATTTATAAGTAATAAAATAAAGTGATAGTATAATAAAAGTGAAAATAAAATATTTTCCATAGAACTGAAGGTATTAAATTAAGTGTAAAAGAATATAAAAATTTCAGTTTGCAAAAATATGCATATTTAGTTTATTATAAATTTATTATAAATCATAAAATATTAGTCGAATAATTTTCATGAAATAATATTTGATTTAGTTTCAGATGGGCCATTAATGGTATTGGGTTTTATTTGCTTAAATGGGGTTTTTCTTCAATAAACAAATCAATTGAAAAATTTTAAATAATTTTCTTTTTAATTCTTGTTAAACAAAACTTTTATTTTCGATTAATGATGAAAAAGAATCAAAACTTTTACCGTTAATTTTGTGGTTGTCAAGACGTAATATGAGAAAATTTCGTTTTAATTTTCTAATTATTTTAAAATTAGAAATTTTTCAGCTGTAAATTCAAGATCATTCAAATTTTAAAATACTGGTATCTGAAAATAAAAAATAGAAAATATTTATTGCAATGTAATAAATATTTTTTTATATAATGTCAAATTGTTGATCGCGTGCTGTGCCAGTTTATGTTTGACATTTAACTGGGAGTGTTTCTTTAAATTATTTTTTTATTTATCTTTATTATTATTATTATTATTATTATTATTATTATTATTATTATTATTATTATTATTATTATTATTATTATTATTATTATTATTATTATTATTTTATATATCAGTACCAAATTGGTTTTATGGTTCCCTTAGTCGTATGGAAACAAATAATTGGCTACTCCGTTATTGGTTTTTAGGAGATGGGACGTTTCTTATTCGTACTTCAGAAAGTTTTCCCGGCAACTACAGTTTATCATTTTAGTTTGTTTGATAGTTAATGTTTATACTGGTGTCGTTATCGAATCATTTTTTAAGCCGGAAGGATAAAGTGCATCACGTAAGGATATGCAGATTTGTTGATAGATTCAGTCATAAAATTTCACTTGGTTTTGAGTACTGCGATATCCAATTCGCAACAATGGAAGATCTCATTACGCATTATCAGGTGAGTATACTGTCATGTTTATGTTGCATCTTTTCTCTTAATAAGTCTGTTTTATTCGAACAAATGAAAGATACTCTGAATTCGACACGTTTTTTTTGTCCAGAAACTATAGGTTTTTTCTCCTATTTATTTTACATACAGTATTCTAACTTTTCCCTACTGTAACTCCTACAGGAAGATATGGAGTTTTAAATAGTAATATACTAAGATGTTAATAATCTTAAAGCAGTGGTTCCTATCCTTTTTGAGATTACGGAGCACTTTTGATTATAAGAAATTTTTGCGTAGCACCAGTTGGAAACTTCTGCCTTAGGGAAATCATCGAAAGTTATTGAAAGAAAATTTCGTACACTTTTATGTTGAGTACAATAAAATGACAATAAATAAAATCATAATATAGCAATATTTAGCAGAACTAATTATTTCCAATAATTCACAGTCACTGGCCAAGACATTATCGTATCTTCAAACTTGAAATGAAAGAATCGGAACACCAATCTTTTGTGCTGCCTATTGCCGAAAACTATTTTATTCGTTTCTTTTCTCTCTCTGCTCTAGTGCGTTTATACCTGTGGGAAATATTTGGTCACTTGATATTTCTACAAAACGGAGTTTCTCTTAAAGTGAGAAAATCTCCCTCGTAAAATCTGTTTTAATGGTTTAATTGCTGGTAAGCTAAGAGTTTAAATTATTTATTTGTAGGATTTCGTTGGAATACTCTACCCAAAATTGAAATTCTATAATTTTGGTCTCGTATGCCCAAAATTAAAATTTACCTGACACTCAATATGACGACCGTAGTTGGATAACATTTCTTGCTTTTAAATGAAAGAGTCTAAAGAATACTTATAGCATTTAGAGTCACAAAGTTATTACACTAATCATGATAGTATTTATAGCGTACCTATCACTAATACCAATGTAATGATTATGTAAACAAAGTTTGGCTGGTTCCTAACCTCGAAAGGCATTTCAACTCCATATTTTTGATGTTGTAATGCAATAGGAAACAACATTTGTTTTTCATGGACCTTTGTTCAGTAGGTAAGCATTTTGAAATGTTTCAGAATGTATAACTGCAATCACAAAATGTATATTGTTAGTAAAATAGTTATGACGGTCCTTAAAATAATTAAATTTATAAAAATTGTAACCAAAAATCAAAAATTTATATTTTTAAACATTTCAGATTGACAAAACATAATCTACATTCATAGAAAAAAAAGAATGTCAAAATGTAAGTAACTGCGAATTGACTGACAGATTTAGAAATAACAGCACCGGCTTGAAGATTTGCGGTGCCATGTGCGAGGTTAACCGCAGGGCTATTTTTTTGTTAATTTGCTTTGCTTTTTTTTAACCTAAGAGATTGGAATCTGCTATAATAAATTACTAATATAAAATATGATTGACATCACATCATTGCATATATAACATATTTCAATAAGTTATTTACCAACTTGCATAACTTAAATAAAAATATACATATATACATATATAACAATTTTTTATCAGTATATTGAAAACTGCAATGCAATTATAACTTCGAAAAATTGAAATCATTAGTATCTTTATTTTAACTTTTAAAGAAACTTCTTGAATTGAAGGAAATTTTAATATATTAAATAAATTTTCCAAAGTGTGGGGCCAGGTGCGGTCGCACCTTCGCACACCCTATCAAGCCGGCCCTGAAAAAAAAAATACCAAGACAGCTTTCAAGAACTCCTTTTTCAACATTTAGCATTCTATATTTAAATAATTTCTAAAATTATTCGAAATAACCAAAAAAATGAAAAAAATTTTTGAAATCAATGCTGAAAATTTGTGGTAAAATTTAATATATTGATCTAGAATAATCAATCAAATTAATATAAAATGTTTTGAAACAAATTCTGAATAAAAAACAGATTCGATAATTACCAAATTAAGCAGTCATCTTTGATTGTAAATTCTTAATTTAAGTATTGGATACCTAGGAAAATGATATGGTTGCATTGGATTTCACTATTCGCCTGAAAAATCCTCCTCCTGAACGATTCCAAGACAGTTCTTGGTTTTATGAAAATCCTCCAGTTGATCTAATCGCTGCTGAAAAAATCCTTAACAAAATTCCGTTAATCGGCAGTTTTCTAGTCACACGAGAGAAAAAGCAATTGTTAATTGATGATTCCATTCACAGTATAAACTTTGAACAGGGTAGAAATTTTACAGAGGATCATTTTATTTTATCATACAAGTGAATAAACTATCAAATTTGGTTATGTTTCTATTGGAGTGTTCAGGGGTCGTGGTAATACGGTCGTCCATAACACAATCGGCTATGATGGGTTCCAGTTCACTCTTTTCAACCAGTCAACGAACAGCCTCGTCGAATTAGTTTGTTACTTTTTCAAAAATCGGTTGTCAGATGGCGTCAAATTGAAATATCCGGCAGATTCTAATTTGATTAAAAAGTGCAAAATGGTAATTTTTGTTTGAATTAATATTTTGAGCTTAAACAATGTTCAATCAAATTTGACTAATTACCTTAAAATTTAATTATACAAAACTTTATTTTTTGTCCAATTTGAATTATAAAATTTCGTCTAATGATCATAGCCAAATTAATATTATTATTATTATTATTATTATTATTATTATTATTATTATTATTATTATTATTATTATTCTTATTATTATTATCATTATTATTATTATTATTATTATTATTATTATTATTATTATTATTATTATTATTATTATTATTATTATTATTATTCTTATTATTATTATTATTATCATTATTATTATTATTATTATTATTATTATTATTATTATTATTATTATTATTATTATTATTATTAATATTATTATTATTATTATTATTATTATTATTATCATTTATTATTATAAAAACTCGAAAATGCCAAACAAATATATTTCAAGTACATTATCCTCATCATCAGTCTACAATTATAATCTATGTCAACAGTTATATACGGAAACAATGATGATGTAATAGTTATGATTTAATGCAGGGGTTCCTAACGTTTTTGTACCATAGATCGTATTTTAAAAAATCGGTAAGGCGGCGGGCACCACCTATTTTTTAAGGATATTTATAATTAGACAAGGGTAATAAATGATAAACAAAAATAATTTCAAAATAATAAAATTATTGTTCAAATTACATACACAAAGAAACGTACATACAAAACGATATACAAAGTAAACAAAAACACACATACCAAGAAAACATTTTATAAAAAAATATAGTATAAATCTGTCAGTGTAATCTTTGGTATTACATTTCATTGGTCAGTGCTTCACAATTAGGAGAGTATGACGATAATCCTGTTAGCAAACAATCATAAAGATGCTCATCGGTATGTCGAGATCTATATCTTGATTTTATTAAATTCATGTTTGAAAACAATGATTTGCATAAATATGTCGAACCGAAAAATATTTAATTTTATATGCCGCATTTTTCTCTGTCCACTGTATTCTAGAAGTCCTCTGATATTAATGATTTTATCAAAATATCATTCTTAAGGTTCAAAATTTCTAACTCTAGTTCTTCTGCTTTCCCCTGAACAAGATTTGCAATACATGCGGCTATTTCCATTACATTTACTTGGCAAGTAAAAGGATTGATACAGAAGGAGACAATTGGCTCGACACTTATAAACTGCAGAAATCTCTCTTCAAAATGTTTTTGAAGCACTTGAAGGTGCTTAATAAATAATGACACGTTTAATTCATTGTTATCTAGCATTTTCTTCATATGTGGGAAATGCACAAGAGACATGATTTGCAGATGCGATATCAACAAAACCAATTTTGCTTTAAATGAGTTGACAGAGCTTATCGTTTCGATTATATTTTTGTCTTTTCTTTGCAACTCCAAATTTAAAGAATTCAATTTTCCAAGGTGACTGTAAGAAACAAAAATCCAGCAGCCAGCAAGAGTCAGTTCATTATAATTTTCATTTTTATCGTTTATAAATGTTTTTATTCCTTCAATTAAGCTCACAAATATTGTAAAAACTTTAGCTTTACTGAGCCAACGTACGTCAGTATGCAGGAGGAGATCATGTTCTTTATCTTCAGTATCTTTTAACAAGGCTTTGAAAAGCTGGTTTTGCAATGGAACTGTTCGAATAGAGTTGATTATTTTTATTTTTGTAACTATTTTCATAGTATTTCACGACAGAAATTCCTGGTGGATAATACAATGGTAGGACATAAAGGTTCGAAATGATTCATCGTTCTTGCAAGAGGCGATAAACCCTTTATTTTTATCAACCATTGCTAGTGTCCCATCGGTGGTTATCACAGACAGCTTGTCCAAAGACATGTTTATCGACTTGACGTATGTTCTGAATGTATTATAAATATCTCTACTCCCTTTCTGTTCTTTCATTGGTAATATTTGCAACAGATCCTCTTTTACTGTGAAGTTACTTAACACTATTCTCACCATAATTGCTAACTGTGTGGTGTCTGATATATCTGTTGACTCGTCAAAAAGTAGCGAGAACCAGTCACATATTTCCAAGTCAGTCTTTTACTGAGTTTGCATGTCTGTTGAAATTGCATGTATTCTTCTTGTGGCGGTGTTATTTGACAGCTGTAAGTCTTGTATTGCTGACATAATCTCACATTTGTTAGAAAACCCCTCAAACAAACAATCGGCAACAGTCAGAAATACTTCTTTTAACAATTCACCATCCTGGAATGGTTTTTCTTTTTTGCAAGCATGTGACAAATTTTAAAGAAATTTAGAATTTTTATTAAAAATAGGCCATCATATTTTCGATATTTAGATTTATTATTATTATTATTATTATTATTATTATTATTATTATTATTATTATTATTATTATTATTATTATTATTATTATTATTATTATTATTATTATTATTATTATTATTATTATTATTATTATTATTTAAAACAATAAAATGATAATTAAAGCCTTTTGCTGCAAATAATGTATTTAATGAAAGAATTTTCGACTATAAGATAGTCCTTGTCAATCTCATATCTTATAGTCGAAAATTCTTTCATTAAATACATTATTTGCAGCAAAAGGCTTAAATTATCATTTTATTGTTTTAAATAATAAATGCTGCTACCAAGCAATCATCATTTTATATTATTATTATTATTATTATTATTATTATTATTATTATTATTATTATTATTATTATTATTATTATTATTATTATTATTAAATTTAAATAATAATGATAATAATAATAAATAAAATAATTATAACAGATTATAATATTAATAATGAAAATGCAAATAAACATAATATAGATAAATAATAATAAAAATAAGAAGAAATATATAAGAGAGCCCCTTTCGTCGGTTTTATTAATTGAATTTTTTTAAACTTAAATTTCACTCAATTACGAAATTTAGCTGATCTTTCCGATAGAATCTTCATTGAAGTTTTAATTTTTCTTGCTGACTGTTCACATGAAATATGAATAATTTAGCAATTTAAATATTTTTCAAAATCATTTGATTAAAAATTTTTTGTATTTCCTAGTTTTTCATTTTTCTAAATTTCGTCATTTTAAAAGATTTTGTGATAGAAATTTAATAGAAAAGAAAGCCTTTCCGTCTTCGGTTTGTATTACTATTGAAATCAAAACTTTCTTAGCCAATTTCCACGACAAATTCATACAGCTTGATCTATGATTTGACATTCGCATGTCAAGTGTTTGCATATGATCAATCTGCATCATAAATCAATGCAGCTCAAAACATTACTTAATTATACCTTTCATAGTGCAATTTTCAATAGAAAATTTATTGACCAACACAATAATTATCGATTTTTTCGGTAAAATTGTTTTTTTTTTCGAATTTTATTTTCCAACTCCATGTTTCACGCCTTGCAGACTAATCCGATTTGCCTTTCAAGTCACCGCCAGCATTATCCAATGTAAAGTAGGCAATTCAAGTAAATCCAATAATTCTCAATTGTCGGTAAGGAGGAATTGAAAGCCACCGAAAGAATTTACATATTGCCAGCAAAACATCATCCTTTCCTCAAATCAAACCGCTTAATTCTTTTCTCTTTTAAAATAATTACGAATAACTTTGGAAATATTTTTTCAGATTTTTTTTTCTTGTTGTTATTGTTGGTCGATAAAATTTTCACCGATTCTTTAATTGGAATAGGAATGGGATTATTTTTTTGAGGAAATTAAATTTGTGGCGATTCATTATTCTTGTGTATAGTTTTAGCTCTGGTCGACTATAATTTCGGGTTTCTTTGATTAATGCGCTATCTAATGGCGATGAGCAATTTGTCGGCAAACGTATTTCTGTTTCCCTTCAATAGTTTTCATCAATAATCCGCTTTCACTCGATTTGGTTTTGGAAAAATCAATATTATAGAAGCACGGTATTCAACAATTATGGATTGTCAATTTATTTTTTATTAACATTTTCAATATCTAGAGGGCGATGGAAAATAATTGCAGCAAATAAGTTTTTTGCCTTCTTTTTACCGCAAAAAAGTAATTTAGCATATATTTTCATTTGAGAAACGTAATTATTATTGGGAATCCTATCATTCAGAACTCATATCATTGAGTTCTTCAACATCTAAACTGATTTACGCTTGTAACAATCACTCATTGTGGTCCGTGATAAATGTCATCAAAACATTAATTATAAAATTATTAATAATAGGTATGGAGTTTTGATTAAACTGCCTATTTGTGGAAATAACTGTCTTTTCTTTTTCGTCAATTTTTTTAATTAAAAATTCAAAACTTGGTTTTTATCAACTTCTCACTACTTCCAATATTTGTAAAAATTATAAAATATTTTTGCACCCCTTTGGAAAAATTCCTACGGACGCCCATGCAAATGAATTTGGATTTTTCGACACCCCTAAATCACCAGCGTCAAAAATAAATCAATTACATTACCATTTCATTCGGGAATAAATAAAAAAAAAGTTCAAATTTTAAATTATTATGGGTCAATAAAATATTATTATTAAAACCGCTCGATGGTTCATCATCATGGTATTTTAGGTGGGCGAACGATCTTGCTGTCGAACCATAAAATGTCAAACCATAAAATGTCGAACCATAAAATGTCGAACCATAAAATGTCGAACCATAAAATGTCGAACCATAAAATGTCAAAATATAAAATGTCGAACCATAAAATGTCAAACCATAAAATGTCGAACCATCGAAATTTACTTGTAAAGTAGAATTTTATCAATATCTATAATTATTAACAACGTATTAAAATATATCATATCTAGTTATATATAAAAAACTTCATGAATTACTTTAGAATGAAAGAATTGAAGTTTGTTTTAATAATCCAGAAAAAAATTTTAGAGAAGGAATGCATGTACTATTTAGAAAAAATATTTCCAGAAGTTAAAAAATCCCAATCAATTTCAGAAGAAATACAATCCTGAAGCTAGTTATTAAACAGATTCGCAGAGCACTAATGACGATTTCAAATGCCTATTGTGGAATTTAGTTGTCAAGGATACCTAAATAATAAAAAAAGTCAATGTTTATTATCAAAGTGATAAAATAATTTGTGTAAAATGTATTGCTCAACAATCCTGGAAAGTAAAAGAGAGTAGAAGAAATGAGAAAATATAAGAGAAATGACAAAGAATTGGAAAAATCAAATAATGAAATACGGCAAGGTCATTTTTAATTAACTAGTTACTAGTACAAAGTGAAGAAGGAAAATGAAAACAAAATAGAAATTAAATTGGCATATGTCGATGGTCTGTTCGAGATAAAGAAAAGGGATCACCGGAGAAGTCGAGAGATGGCGACTTTTAAATATTATATATTTCGACAACTTTCAGAAATAATAACGAAACTGGGGATGACAAATAGGAATGTACGGGAAGGAAAATAATCAATATCATTAAGTACCATTAAATTATAGACCATCAGAGGAAATATAACTAGAATGAAAACAGAATTTAATAAGTAAAAGGGAAACAGAAGTTGTAAAGAAAAAAAGAAACAGAAAAACTCAACTTATAAGTTTTTATACACAATTGGTTTTTCATAATCTAATCTAAAAATTTATAGATTTAATAATTTGTTTATAAATTATAAATATTGTATAGTTATTCATCCCTGGTGAATGTAACCTGATGATGATAGTGAAGCCATCGAAATATATAGTGAAAAAGATGTACAAATGGTGATATATTTATTAGTTTGTAAATACTTTTCATAATCATGATATATAAGATCTATCATAAAGGCTTTATTTATTACTTATAAATAAAAAAGGTACGTTTATTATTAATTTCAAAAAATTTGTAAATACATATAAAATGTCTTTTAAAATGGTTTCGTTCACTAATAATTTCGGGGGAAATCTTTTATGTAATTGTAATAATTTTGCAGGGACTTCGAACAACATTTTTCAATTTCTGAATTTCTAAAAAATATATAACTTTAAATTTAATATTTTAATTACAAATTACGTTTTTCAATGCCTTTCTTCTACATTTTCCAAGATTCAAAAACTTATAATATGAAGTCTTATTAAATAAAAAATAATTTACATTGCTCCTCTTCCACCCATGAATTGCATAAGCCCCTACAAATTACCTCAAATTACATACTTTTATTATTAAAAACGCTCGTAATAAATGATTGTGCGTATAATTCTTGTCCCTCTGTTTGTATATGTTATTATATGGTGGCGTATAGTGAATGTGTGTTTGTATTTTATTTTTCCCATCAAAATTATTTCTCTTCATTTTATGCTGGTTTCTAGTAATTTTTCTCCTTATTTAAAGTAGTTGTATAAATTTTTTCTAAACGTATATATAGTATTCTCTTAGTCCAGTCTTTCGGTGGAATCCCAATACTAATTTAATCAAAAACGAAGTTGATATTTACGAAACTATTTAAGATGGCTTTCGAAACACTACGAACAGGATAAATTGAATTATTTTGTTTAAATTTTATCCACTTTTTGCATCATGTTATCTCTAGCAGATATGTTTTCACAGTAAATTCTTTGAGAATTGTCTAAATTGACAGATTAATTATATTTTTAATGATCACTTTAAACAATCTTGCACTAGATGCCGCGGCTCTTTTTTATCTGTTAAACTCGATTAATTAATTTGATTCACTTTTCTTGTTTTAATTGTTGCACTTGATAATGGTTGAATTTTTTATTCGAGTAGCATATCGAGATTGGATCTGGAATCCAGATTATCAAAGGAATAAAGGCTTTTCATAATATTTAACTTGGTATATTCGAAAATTTCTAATTTCTTTTTATTTTAATTAAAAAAAATATTCAAAAATTACTTAAGATCTATAATGAGTGCCTTGAAGTTAAAATATCTTGCCATATTAATGCAATATCATAAGCAAAATTAACTTTAACAATGTCATCGATGATTTTGAGAAAAGAAATCAAGAAAAATATCATTGTAAAATGTTGAAATTAAATTTTTCATTTTAGAAATAAATATTGTGGGTTATTTTTTCCCTGTATATATTTGGACTTTTCATCTTAACCAGGGGTGCCCAATTTACTCAATATGGTCTGTTAGGCAAAAATTCCGGATTTTTTTCACACATGAAAAGAGAATTACCGCAAGTTACAATAACGCATTGCATGTTGCATCGTCATGCTCTTGCGTCGAAAGCTTTGCCAGAAAGCTTAAAACAACACCTAATTACTGCAATAAATGTTATAAAATATATCCGTGGACGAGCGCTTAATCATCGTATTTTTCGTGCCTTTTGTGAAGAAATCGGTGCTGCTCATACCGTGCTTCTATATCAGAACGAAATACGATGGCTCTCTAAGGGCCACATGCTTAACAGGGTTTTTGGATTGCGTGAAGAAATTATTCCGTTACTAAATAGTCAAAACCGTGATTTAGTAAAAGATTTTGAGAGTAATGATGGAATTCTAAGACTAGCTTACTTAGCAGATATATTTAGCCACTTAAATGATTTGAACATATCAATCCAAGGATTTGATAAAAATATAATAATATCTAGTGAAAAATTATCTTCATTTATTGGAAAACTAGAAATTTGGATACGTCGAGTTGAAAATGGGAATTTTGCAAACTTTCTCTTGCTTGATTCAATTGTTGTGGAAAATGAAAAAAATACAATTATACCCGACATTGCAATACATTTGAAACAATTGAGCGAATCATTCAATGGATATTTTTCTATGGGAAATATTACCAAAACTCAAAAATGGATACTGGATCCATTTCTATATTACCTAAATTTGATGGATGATAGTGAATTAAAACAAGAAGAATTTATTGAGACGCGAAACAGTGGACATATTCAAATGGAATTCGAGCAATTAGAATTACAACAATTCTGGTGTACACAGTTAGAACATTATCCACAGTTGGCGAAAGAAGCATTGCAGTCACTTCTACCATTTGCCACCACCTACCTGTGTGAAATAGGATTTTAATCCCTTTTGCATATAAAAAGTAAAGCGAGAAATCGCTTAAATGCAAGTGATGACTTACGCGTGTCGCTTTCAAAAAAAGAGCCTCGCTTCACAAATATTATAATGAACAAATAACAACAGTCCAGCCATTAATAAAAATTATATTGTTTTGTATTATGTACTATTTTTTTTAATAAACAATAAATTTCGCAAAAAAGGTATTTTTCTAAACTAAAAAATCAAAACCCATTTTTCAAAGGGGTGCGGAGACCTTTTTCCAGATTCAAAGGGGTGCGGCTAGCTTAAAAGGTTAAGAAACACTGATTTAGATGAACTTGACAACTAGAAACCTCTTCACTTTAAAATTAAAACACTATCTTAACATTATTAAGGATCAGTAACTTTACAGTTCCGGCAACTGATTTTATAGGGTACACAAATGATCTTGGTCTATGGTGCCAAAAAAACAGCTCTGTCATTATGTGTAAGTATAACTTGTATGCATTGAGAGTGAAGGCATGAACTCTAACTACACCATTGATGTTACGCAATCCTTTGAAATGGAAATTTATGTTATATTATGTAAGAAGTTGATTTACTGCAATTTAAATATCTTCCGTGTTTCTTGGATTTTTCATGGAACTTGATAATTTGTTCACAATAGTTATTGTTAATGGTGGTTTCCTTAAGTTCTTTTTCTACATAACTTTTATTAACTTCTTTGATTGGCCGAGTTTTCCCTTATCGTGATTCTATACTTGATCCATTTCCATCCCATATGATCAACCGTTTAATAAATGAGTTTATTTTTGGCCTGTATACTTATATACTTGAATTCTATCCATCGAGTTGGTCTCCCTCAAATTTTTGGGGCACCCAAACAGAAAATTTGAAATCAAAACTCAAACACTTGATGTAGACCAAGACCGTCGCTTGTGCGCCCAAACTTGAGGCAAATTTTTCTTGTTGTTAAAGTGTGATTAAACTCAATAAGTTTTCTGAGAATTTTGGCAATAATATTAGAACGATTTTCAGATCGTTCTTTATCATTCAAGGATTAATTACTTGAACGAAGCTACTGTTATCAAATTCTTTAGGTAACTGCTTCCTCGTCAAATTTCTCTGCACATCTAACCGTTTCTAATCTAGTTGTTACCCATAATTGCTCTTTGAAATTCAATATAAATATGGTTCAGTAATGTCAATCTGTCAGTTGATAATAGCTTATTCAGTATGCTAACCAGAGTGCACTCAATTTTTATATTCTATCTTGAATTATAGAACACCATAATTTGATTTTATATTTAATATGGTGGATCTTGGCAATTACTTTGAACATGTTGTGGAATATAACGTCCCTTAAATGCCATCCATTATCATCCTCACGGAGTAGATCCCTATCGAGTAGGTACTCCATATTAACTTCTAATGTTTTTGTCCTCACTGCTCTTACTACTTGTCGAATTATTCTCCAGTCACTGAAATGCTACAGGCATGTTTTTTTAAACCCATTGTTTAAGATAACTCAAAACGAAAACTTCAGGAGTGGTTAAATTTTAAAAATGTGTGAGTTCGTTTATTTCTGAAATAAGCATTAGCCAGATCCTATTGAACCTATCTGTCTAGTCTGTATCCTATTTCGATATTTTGGCAATACTAAATTCCTACAAACTTTTCTTTTCCCTTTTCAGTGTAATACTTTAGAACTTTTATAACATTCAAAATAGCTTTTAATATAATTTTAAAATTTCGTTATTTAAATATTTTATAAGTAAATTCGTTGAAAATAAATAAAAACTCATTAATTTTTAATTGGTTGCTTTCTGCGTATGTTGTAATGTTTTAATTTTTTAATTAATTAAACATTGAGTTCAGTCGATATAATAAAATTAGGTATCAAGCATTCTCACTAACGGTTAACTACATAAGTAGGATTCAGTTCTCATTTAACTCTAACACGATATATGGCTTCGAAAGTGTCCACCTGGTGTTCCGTGTGCCATTTGTCGCCCTCATACATGAAGCTGCAACATAGATAATATCTGAGATCTTTGAATAATAGAAACTGGATTATATTCTAGAATGTTATGTAATAGCGAGTAGAAGGAAGTGTTCTCCATGACTCATCGTTAAACAAAGATATGAGTCATAGTAGGGGAGGGTATCTAAAATTCCAGTTAGAAAGGTAGGGTGCTTTTTGTGGATATAATTAAATATTAGTCTGTACCTGATGAACTATATTAACTATAAACTTGATATGAATCTTTTCAACGAATTCTGATAATAATATGTGACCATATTAACTGCAAATCTTGTAAATATATCTAGTTTTACTGTTAATACCTTTTGAAGAGCAGAACATACTCAATATTATAAATGGACTTTTTCCTACTAATTCTACTAATTTTGTCGTCCACGTTGTAGTGATGATTCCCCTCCCTATTATGACTCATATGTCTTTGTTTAACGGTGAGTCATGGAGCACACTTCCTTTTACTATAGCGACAGAAAAATTGAAGCAGTTCAGTGGAGGTGAAAATAGAAGTTACTTTACTATGTATGCTAACCATTGGTTTATGGAGAAATGAAGGATTTTAAAGTTCTCTTTGGATTAATCGAATCATTGAAGGTAATTTTATGAGCCATCAGGCGAAAAGTTAATTTATAGAAAGGTTGTCTCTTGCAAAAACGGACTTGATTGATGAGAAAAAATTCGATATTTAAGAATCAGTTGATGGTTTGAAAATTGAGTTTAGGAAGAGACTAAGTTATTAATATGAATCATGAAATTCGTACAAAGGAGTGAATTCAATGTTAAGGAAATGTTGATCAGTAAGTAACACAACAGTTAAAAACACTATGAATTTAATAGCGATGGTTTGCTGATTTAAGAGTGGATAGTATAGAAGAGCCATTGACTTTGTCACTTATGGATGACCTTGGGAATCATCACTATAACGTGGACGACAAAATTAGTAGAATTAGTAGGAAAAAGTCCATTTATAATATTGAGTATGTTCTGCTCTTCAAGAGGTATTAACAGTGAAACTAGATATATTTACAAGATTTGCAGTTAATATGGTCACATATTATTATCAGAATTCGTTGAAAAGATTCATATCAAGTTTATAGTTAATATAGTTCATCAGGTAAAGATTAATATTTAATTATATCCACAAAAAGCACCCTACCTTTCTAACTGGATTCTA
Source organism: Schmidtea polychroa (assembly GCA_959609185.1). Classification (NCBI taxonomy): domain Eukaryota; kingdom Metazoa; phylum Platyhelminthes; order Tricladida; family Dugesiidae; genus Schmidtea; species Schmidtea polychroa. The sequence goes on from CAUHTR010007705.1 coordinate 62,963, forward strand.
AAGCATGACGTAAGAATAGTGATTTGTCAAAGAATTCATGCTTTAAAATTCCCGGAAATTTTCCTGCAACAGTGATGATTGTACTGTGAAATATTCACATTCCATTTAAACAAATCTGAAATGCTCTAATAATTGTATACGAAAATGACTCGGGAAAAGCATATTGAAATATTAGAAAATTCGCCAGCCTTCGGTAAATGTCACATTTCTGTAGTAAATATGCCAGTTGCCATTGTCAGTATTCATAAAATTACAAGTCTGTAATTATTAATTACCCCATAACTATTTCCCAATGGAAGAGCAAGCAATTAAATTAAAGCAATTGAAAAAAAAAATTATCTACTATAAATTTTTTCATTAAGTTGAAAATCGAATGAACTAATGAAATTAATTTTCATTGTTGTAATTACTTTGATGAATTTATTTTACCGCAATATATTTTTTGTTTTATTGACATTTAGATTTTATTTATATTTTGGCAGCATTACCGTTTTTAATTATAATGTTAATTAATATAATATTTAATAATTAAAATAAATAATGATAATAATAATAAGAAAGGTTGTGTGTATGATTGTAACAAAATAATAATTTTTTGGAATAAGAATCACTGAAGTAAACTTTAATAGTTGTTGAATAAAATAATTAAGTTGCTAAAAGTGAATAATAAATTTGATGGATTTTTAATTTTTTTTAATTAATTTGATTGAGATTTTAGAATAAATTTTTGATTTAAATTGTAAAAATTAATGCTTTTCGTAAAATGAATGTAATTGATTGATTTTTAAAGAAAATGTTCAACATTCAAGTGAAATTTTAAGAAATTGGTTGTTGAATATGTAGAGACATACAATTAACTTGAACAAATAATTTATTGTTATTAACATTGTCGAAGAACTTGAACATCACTAGAGATATCATTGTGAATACGATGAAAGTTTCTGTTTCCTGTATTTCTGGCATATTTGATCCATTGATTTTGACTCAATTTGATGATTCTTCAACTTGTTCGACTTCAGTGACAACTTCAGTTACTTCGTTAGACATCTTTGAATTTGATGATTTTTTAAATTGAATTTGATAATGATTTTCGTAAAAAGTGAAAATAAAAGATTATTTGAACAATTGTTTTTAATTTTTAATTTTAATTTAATAATATATTTTTAGTTCAATTATTAAATTAATAAAAAAGCTAGTCAGAGGCACTACAGAATAATGAATACATTTTTCTTTTTATTGATTGAACTTAATTGTAGGATTTTCAAATAAATATACAACTTTAACTAATTTTTAAATTAATTATTGTAAAATGTGAATATTTAAATTATTCTAAACAATGACACTAAATATCATAAAATGAAAATTAAGAGCAAAAGGTATAAAAGAACTTTAAATTCTATTCAATAATAATCAAGTAAATTTTCAACCTATTCATTGAAAATCCGATATTTTATAAATTGATATTAATTTGAATATTTTCTTCTTGAAGGTAAATTAATTAAAATAAATTCTTAAATCAATAATTTATTAAAATTTATTTTAAATTCTTAATTAAATTAATAAAAAATTAAAAATCCATCAAATTTATTATTCACTTTTAGCTAACAATTAAATTTACTTCAATGATTATTATTACAAAAAATCATTATTATAAAGTAATTATTAATTTTACTTTAATTATTTAAAATTATTACTTTAATTTATTTAAAATTATTACTTTAATTTAAGGTTAATAATAAATATATCAACAAAAATTTTATATAATACATATTTAATTTATGAAATTTTTTAATTGTAGTTTTCTATTTTCAGTTGTTGAAGAAATCTCCAAGCTATCCGTTTAGCAAAGAGATGGAAGGTATTATGAACCAAGAAAATCAAGAACTCTTAGTACACGAAAACGATATCAGCATTTGTCCATCAGCGACAGCGAATGATTTGCTGTCTCTGCATCAAGATCTAGATCCGGAATCATCCTCTATTAATGATCATATAATTACAAGAGAAAATCAAACCAATAGAGTCGCTGAACCAGTTACTTTCAAAATCCATGAAAACGAAAATGGTGATGTCTCAAATTTAGGCCCACTTGGAAATCTGGAAATGGGTAATTTCCAATTGGATTCCGATTGTTACGTAAAGGTTGTGAACTCGGACTTGAATGATTTCAATTCTATGATGTTTGCATTCGATCTCTACATTGTTGATTTCAAAATACAGCTGGCCTGTGAAACGGAACAACAACGGTTTGACTGGATAAATGCAATAAACAATTGTTTGGATGTAAATACTGAAAACGAAATGTATCTCATTCATCGCAAGAAAGAGATTCAACATAAAATTGCAAAACCATTATCGGATCTAATTATTTATTGTAGCAGTGTTCCATTCAGCTGGCCTGATAATCCCGATGATTTTATCAAGTTGTTAAACTCTCCGTGTCGAGACATGTCGTCCATCAGTGAGAATAGGTTCATAAAGCTCTTATCATCAAAGTCCAACAATGACACAATTATTACCCATGGAATTCACAACAATAATAACAATAATAATAATAACAGTAATAGCAATAACCATAACGGCTGTAGTGAAATATCTATGTCCAATCTACATGACTTCATAGAATATCACAAATTGCATTTAACTAGGGTCTACCCTAAAGCAACTCGTCTAGATTCATCGAATTTGTCACCGATCCTACCTTGGTTAGCCGGAGTTCAAATGGCAGCTATCAATTTTCAAACTCCTGATCGGCCATCACAACTTAACCAGGTGAAATTTATATTATTGGTATTCATTTTTTGTTAAATATTTTTTCCAGAATTTTTTTCATTCATATTTTTCAGTTACATTTGTGAGAGTTTTGCAGCTTTGGATGAACATATATAATTTTTATTAATAATATAATGTAAATAACGATAGAATGAGGGATCATTTTTAATAATTGAACGAGTAGAGGGAGTCAAAATAGACTAAAATTGTGTGATAGCATTTATGGAAAATTATTTATTCATAAGTTTTATGGAATTCAATATGTTTTTAACAAAAATTTTTCTAATTATTTTGACATGAAAATTTTTAAAATAATAAGTAAATAATTATTAGTTGATAATAAAAATTTTTGAAAATTTTTTATGATTTCAAATGATAATATAATAATTTTAGAATAAAGTATTGGAAATATTTATCAAAAAAAATGCTTAAAATTATTATTTCCTAGTAAATAATTAGAAAATAAATAAATGAGAATCTGAATAAAATACATGAAGCATGACATGAAATTATGCGAAATCGTCGTAAAATTTCTAGTTTTAATGAAACATTGAAGTATTCGGATTGGTTTCGTTCCCAAACATTCCGGATAAGAGGATTTTTACTGTACTTGGTTTTTATTCAATACAACGACAAATTTTATATCAAATTTGGTAGCCGTTTTTTATTCTAGGAATCTTGTGATAACAGAACATTTATTTTTATAATCAAATTGGAATTATATAATAATAATGTTATTCAGCGTAACAAGATTTTCAACGCACAGTTAATGTGTCGCTAATATTATAAGATTTATTGTTTTTTATTCATTATAGAAACCTCATTCTGTATACACATAGGCAACTTTATTTCGCACCCTTTGAGTCCTATTCTTCTTATTGAAGTTACAAGCACAAGTAACTGGTCCATTTAAAATATTTATGTATTGAGATCCCGTTTTCTCATGAAATCTATCTTTCTGAAACAATATTTAGTCAGTGATTTCCACTTGAAAAACAATATTTCATATAACATTACTAATTTATGTAATCCCTGTCATGTTTGTATTCCAATATATATATATATATATATATATATATATATTCATCTATTTTAGGCACTTTTCAGAGACAATGGAGGTTGTGGATTTGTTTTGAAAGATTCAAACGTGTTCTCTCCAACTCAGCATTTAAAAATCAGCCTAATCTTTCTCGGAGCACGACACTTACCAAAGATTACCAAAGGATTGTTGGAAATTGAAGTAATATCACTTTTCGACGAAATTTGTGAAAGAAAAACTTTCCCATTAAAAAGTTATTTCTATTTTCTTTTATTATATAGTGGTAAACAATGCTTCTCTATTTTAGTCCGAATCAACGCTATAATTATTACTACGTATTTTGTGTCACTGGTATTGGAGTTGTGTCCATATTATAATTACTGTTTCTTTCTAAACTCTTTGTATTTAAAACATACATCTGAGAAATTTAAATAAGGCACTATTTATTTGTTATCACAATGTTATATAAGCAAATTTCAAGGAGATGTATATATATATATATATATATATATATATATATATATATATATATATATATATATATATATATGCGTGCACCAGAGAGGGGTGCGTGGTACTGGTTAGCTTGAGCAACCCAAGATCCATAAGCGATATTTGTATACGAATTCAAACTTATAAAGAGTTCCCACTTAAGCCTAATTGTTTTTTTGTTAAATCATTAGTATTTCAATGAATCAGTGTTTTTAGTTTATTTAAATTTTAATTTTTCTTATCCGGAAAGTGACTCAATTTTTATGAGCCGTAGTTTTTCCTTTTCAAAGCCGCCATTTGATGTTTAGACTGATATTGAAATGTTTCTGTAAGTATGACATACTTAAAATTACTAAATTTTACCAACATCGTTGTCGTTGGTTTGTTCTTCATTGTAAATTTATAATTTTGTGTGATGCTGAAAATTTTTGCGAAATAGTGGATAAGTATGTAAGTGTTTGACGCAATTAAATTTAACTCTTCATCCGACATTTATTTGTTAATTACAATTTTAATTTCGTTTCTCTGATTATATTAACAAATGAGGAATGGTAATTATTATTATTGGTGTAACTATTGGTCATAAATATAATTACTTTAATTTAACATAATTTAAAATAATATAATAATATAAATATAATATAATATAAATATAATATAAATTATATAAATATAATAAATATAATATAATATGTATTTTAATATACAATTTTAATCCTTAAACCACTGAAATAAAATTTCGAGGACAAACCAAACTCAACCAAACTGACCGTCACAAGCAAACCATGTGTTTGATCGTGTTCAAACCTGCAAGTTGTGGTGTGTAGTTTTACAGACGAAAAACGGTCTTATTGTTTGGAACGCGAAAATGTTTTGATTTGAATTGAATGGGGTTTTTATGATGACCGTCTGTAGATGGTTTTAGTGGTTAAAGGGTTAACACAAATAGGCATTTCAACTAACCGATCAACATTTAAGCAAAATATTAATACATTATGCATACCTTTGTATTATATTTAACGAGAAATAACTCTAAATTCTAGATTATTTTTTGTTAAAAATTTATGGCTTAAACAGTATTTGAAATTTTCATTTTGTCAAAAAAAATAATAGCAGTAAAAAGAAAACTTACTTTAAAACAAAACACTATTTGATTTTTATGAAAAGAAATTTTTTAAAACTGATAAAGATTTATTAAATGAAAATTAAAAACATCATCAATGTAATAACAACAACATCATGCAACATCAAATTATTTTATTAATGCAAAAATATGTTGTTCAATATGTTGTCTAAAACTGTTGCTTGTAATTTGCATTGGAAAAGTTCTGAAAACCTAACGCAAATTTTGAATTTTATGTTAATGAGAAAAGTAAATTTTTTAGTAACGTATGATTAATTTAACTCATAAGAAAAAAATATTGTGATAATCCGCGAACACGAAACTAAAACTATCCAGTATTATGAGACAGAGGAGTAATATTTATTTTAAATATATTTTTAGCTTTTTACTAAAGCGTTAAATATACACCTAATTCTGTTTTTACGCGAACTTTTTTTACGCGAATTTGATTTAACGCGATTCAAAAAAATTATTTCGTTCTGTTTTTACGCGATTTGATTTGATTTAACGCGATTAAAAAAAAATTAATGACTGCATCAAACATGCTGGATTAGTGCTATCCGAACTAAAACCATCAACTTTAAACGCATGTTGGAAGTCCCTTTGGCCGGAATGCGTCAAAAATAAAGATCCGATACCTTCTAATGCAGTCGAGTTTAGCAATATCATAGCCTTAGCTCATGAAGTAGGCGGAGAAGGTTTTGATGATCTATCGTCTGCAGATATAGAAGAACTATTAGTGGATACGGTACTTAGCAGTGATGAAATCATTGCTTTTGCGCTTGAGACACCAGATGTGCAAGAAATTAGCGAAGATGACGACGTAGAGGTTCCTACCCTCACCGCAGATCTAATTAAAGAAGGACTTCAACTAGCAGCTAAATTAAGCGATCATTTGGCAAGCATGATCCTATTGAGGAAGAGCTCGGAAATTTCAACGTGACGTGAAATTATTAATGGGAAATTATCGCGAATTACATAACAGCATTATCAAACCCAGACCACAACAATTGATTACTGAATTTTTGACTAGAACCGCTAAAACATCAACACCACTTCAACATGAAAATGAAGTGGAAAATATTTCTAGTGATGACAGTAATTGTGGCGTTCAAGTCTCACGTAAACGAATACGTATATCATCAGGAAGTGACAGCAATTAAAAAATATGTTTAATGATATATTTTGCCACTTTTTGTTTTACTAAAATGAATTTTTTGTGATTTTTTTGTTAAATAATGAATTTTTTTTGTTAAATTAGTATTTTTTTTCGTTTGTCGTTATTTTATTCATAAATATATATTTAAATAAATAAAAAGTGTATAAAACACGTAAAAACCATGAATTTGTATACTTTAATCACATCATTTTAGATGATTTTGGAAATGAAGAACCAATCCTCTACTTTTATATGGACACCATATCTTTTTTTACGCGATTTTTTTTACGCGTATTTTCGGGGAACGTATCTATCGCGTAAAAACAGAATTAGGTGTACTTCTAAATTCATTTTCATAAATAATATTTTTAATAAAAATAATAATGTTAAATAAATAAATAATAAAAATAGACATGAGAAAATATTTTTTTTTATTTATAAATAATAAATAAATCATAATAAAAATTATTTTTATTATAAATTTATTTCGAACGTTCTCAAAAAGTTGTCTGTCGCTGATTCTAGATCTGTAAAATATCCTTCCATCTCTGTATAGAAATCATTATCGTCAAAAATATCATTGTTGGTCAAATATCTAATCATGGAAAATTCGGACACTGTAATAGCGTGTCTGATATTGTTCAATTCCGTATTATCTCTAATTAGATTGTCAAGCAATAATGTACTACACTGTACATCATGTTGTATAATATCTGCTAGGGTTAGATATTGCCATTTTCTGATACAAAGCACGTCAAACATATAACTTCTATTCGTGTCCTCTAAAAGTAAATCATGAAAATTATAACTGATATCCTTGAATTTTTGTTGAAATATCTGTTTTAGCAACATATTATTTTCGTTTGATCGGTTTTTGAAATTTATGAACGTAATTTTAAATTCACCAATCGTCGTCAGATCTTTAATAATTGATTTTTTAATCGAGTCATTTAAGTACTCATATTCACCTCTTAGAATGACCAAATTTTGACTTAGATTTTTTTCCCAGTATGCATAAATGTCTCCATGGTCTTCATTGTATAAATAGAACAAATGATTTTGCGGCTGATTTTCTATTGGACAAAATCCACAGTGAATCGAATAGTTATGCACACATTTCATGCACACCAAATGTTGACAATTGGTGAATTTGCAGTGTAAGTTTTGTCGGATTTCCTCATTACAAATAATACACTTGGATAGTTCAATTTGTTGAAAGACAATTGCCATCGATTTTATCAATTTTAAATCGGTAATTATTATTGATTTTAAAGGTTTCATTACTTGATGTTCAATCAAATTGACTGTTAACACTACTGATTCCATTCTTGTGAATATTTCATTTTCTTCCCAGCAAATTTCGTCTGTTTTATTTTCAAATTCCAAACTGAATTTCCTTTCTTTCGTTTCGAATGTCAATTTTGTGGTATTTATGATATTAGAAAAATTTACCAATAAATCCGTGATAGTTGTTGAAAATATTTTTTTCGATGATAATTCAAGTGCCTCAAGATTCAGATTGTGTTTTACTGCTTTTGTAGTGATCTGTTGATGTGCTGACTCCAGTGAGATCCACTCTAATTTCACGTCTTCGAAATATTTTTTATCAAATTTTTCAAATGTCATTTTTAATAAGTCATATCTGTTTTTTAGTTGATGCTTGGATATTTTTTTTTCATTCTTTATTTCTGTGATTTGCAATTTTTTTTCGAATTCATTATTTAATGAACACATATTGACGGTGGCTTGGCCGATATTATTGAAGAGTAATTCAATGTTCGCATTGTGTTCATTAATTTTGTGTAAAATACATTCGAGAACGATTTGATTGGTGGAAATCAAACCGAGGCAGTCCGCCATGATCGAATTCACTTCACGACGGTCCAATGGGCAAGATTCTGTGATGTAGATCCATTTCTTGATACAATTTACACAGAATTCGTGGTTACATGGTATTGTAATAGCTTTATTGTTTGATTCAATGTTTTCTAAACAAATTGAGCAAGTCGTTTTGTCGTTGTTTTGCATTTGTAAATAAATTATTTTGAATATGGTTATCAATTGTTGATAATATTGAATTATTTTTTGTTTCTTTTGCATTTGATTGGTTAAGATTTGTATAGTAATTTATAATATATATAAAAAAATTATTATTGTTTTTTAAAATTGGATTTATAATTTATTTTCACACTTGAAAACGGTAGTGCTGAAAATTTATTTTAGATATGAAAATTAATTTTATCTATATTTGAAATGAAGATAAATTAAAATTTTAATTATTATTTATTTAAATTCTAAATAAGTACAATTATTATCAAATATTAATAAAAATAAGTATTTGATAAATAGTTTTTGTATTTTTAAAAATCATATTTTTTATATTTACAAATGCTTTTAAATATTTTAAAATTTTAATAATGGGAAAAAAGTTTGAATTTTAAATTGAATCAGAAATATTTTTTTTTAATTTCAAAAGTGTTATACATTTGGTAGATACCCTGGAATCTCTTTATTTAATTACATCTCACATAATAATCATACATATTTTTTGGCTATCCCAGTTCTTCATTTTTTATACTTTTTAATAAAATATCGATTTTTTTATTACTTTACTATAAAAAATTAAATCCATTTAATGTTTAAAAATGTAAATGTAAAAGATGTAAAAAAACATCATAAAAATATAATATATAAAAATATAATATATTTAAAAAAATTATTATATCTTCAATTTGTCCTTAAATTTTTTTTTCAGAAAATAGTTGAATTTGCTTTATATGGGATATTTTAACATCATCCGGTGAACTCCTGTCTAACCTTCCGCAGTACCGCCCAGTGTTGCCAACTCTTTACGGTGAAAAAAAGCTGAATTCATCTCAAAACCCCGCAAAATATAGTGAAAAAACGCTAGACCTTTTATTGTTGAAAATAACCCCATATATAACGGGTATAGGATTCACGTAGTCATCATTAATAACAATTTTCAATACAATTAGAGAAGTATAAATATATAAATAAAACAAATTTAACAAATTTTGTATTCTTTTATTTCCATCAAAAAATAAACAATGTGACAAATAAATATTCCTACATATATGGATTGTACGTATATATACAACCATCCAATTCTTTAATACAAAAAATCACAAAATAATCAGAAGGTGTGAGTATATTGACTCAGAACTTAAGAAGCCTATAATATAAAATATGAATAATAGAATTCACTCGTATCTTCATTACTAGCTGCTACATATGATGCCATTATACCTATATGTTTCAAAACTTTTTCGGGCAATTTCATAATTATGGCAACACTTTTCTATTCGCCTTAAACCAGCTCGAATTGTTAGAATAGCATTGAGCATATGAGTCATATATCTCAAACGCCTTTAAAGTTTAAGGAGAAGTTTAGGCATTCCTAAAATATAGAGATTTCCCGCCAGATTTGTTTTACCGCTGTCGCAGAAAAAAAGCATTCACTCATCCAAAAACGGTAGACTTAGCGTAGGTTAAGAACCACTACTCTAGATGATATATTGTACTGATCGAAATATTGCATAGATAATGGTGCAGTGGAAACCTCAATAAAGGCAACATTGGTAGGGAGTCTAGGTGAACACTGTTCTTACCTAGGGTGCAGAAACAATTATCGCTTTAATTAAATTTTTCTGAAATTTTAAAAATTTTGACTATATATTATATATTTTTTTATAATTTTTAATAAGGAAAATTAATTTGTATTAGCTGTTACAAAATCATGGATTTTTTATTTTATTGTAAAAAACTGATTGGTTTCTTAATGTATATAATTTTCTTTGAAAAAGCGTAAATTTTGTAACTTGGATTGGATTGTCCCCAACTCTGTTTAGAGTTATTAATGAGCTCCCGGAAACAAGGCGGAAATACATAGAGATAGTACTGAATATTTAAGATATTTATTTTTAAACCTCTAACAAAGATTATTTGATGGTTTTTGACTTATTGAGGCAGCTACCAATTAAAATTTGTTTGCAAATATATTTTTCTATTTCTTTATTTTTCCCATTATCATATTAGGTGAATTCCGTGTGACAGATATCGATATTCCCGATATTGTTTTTTTTGTAAAAAATCCAAATTTTGCTTTCATTCGATTTGCTTTTGGATCCGATGAAAAACTGGGACAGAAAAAACGACTGAATTCGTGTCAGGCAACATTTTTAGTGCGTGGCATTCGGCCTGGGATTAGATCAGTGAATTTGAGAAATGGATTTGATTATTTGCATGACCTGGCTACTCTATTGTTTCATGTTGAAGTGAGTGTTTATCTAGAATTTTACATAAAAGAATATAATGATAAAAATAATTATAAAGCGATGATTTCTTGGTAGCCGCATTAATTCAATTTTAAATAATTAAATGATAATTATAAAGCCTTTTGCTGCGAATAATTTATTTAATACAAATGAAAATATTTTCGATTATAATATAAGGCTAGTCGAAAAAGTTTAAATTAAATATATTATTCGCAGCAAAAAGCTTAAAGTATCATTTAATTGTTAATAATACGATAAGATAATAATAATAATAAAAAACAAAAATAATTAAAAACAAAATTTCGAATTTAAAAATTTAAAATTATTTAATAAAAAGATATTTCTAAACTTTAATGTATTTATTGCAAAACATTTTTAATTAACAGCATTGGCTTGGTTTTTTTAATTTAGTATTATGTATATTGTTTGAAAGAGAAAGAAATTTTCTACAAACTCATATAATTTGACATTTCAAATTTTTTGTTTTTAAAGATTTGTTTGAAGTAATTAAAAATTTTAAGAATCTGTTGAGGATACCTAAATAACAATTTATAAATAAATAAATAAAATTACCTGGGGTAAGATCGTCATGACAAACGGGACGATCTATGGGAACCCAGAAAAGAAAACGGAAGCAAAAAGAAATGAGAAAGAGGAAGGAAACAAAAGAAATTAAACAAGAAAATAAAAACCAAGGTCAGTACTAATTAATTAGAACCAAAAGGAAAAGGAATTTCGAAATCGGGAAAAAAGGAAAACAACAATATTCTTATCTCTACAGCTTGCCATTGATAACGTAATTGCCGGAGAATGCGGTTGAACAAAAGAGAAAAAAGGGAAACTATCTTGACAGCCGTCAGAAATAAGATGGGAACAGTCGGGAAAGGCAGGAGAAAGAAAAGTAGAAAACATTTGATTATCTCGAGTGCCACAAATAAAACAAGCTTGTAAATCAACAAGGACTATCTTATAGTCGAAAATATTTTCATTAAATACATTATTCGCAGCAAAAGGAATTATCACTTTATTTATCACTATATTTTTTAAATAATAAATGCTGTTACCAAGAAATCATCACTTTATGCTTTATTAATTTACTTAAGTTTAGTAATGGTAATCTTGTGTAATGAACTTATTAATTTTTATGTGAAAGTTATTTTATTATCATCTGTTTTAATTAAAATTTTAAAAATAAAAAATTTTTAAATATTTTTAAAAAAGTTAAATCTACAATATTTTAAACTTTTAGTCTCTTCTTTTTGGTGACTGTCTTTTATAAAAAAATAATTTTCCCAACATTTGAAGTCTTTTTACACATTGCTGTAATAATAAATAATAAAAATAAGCTAAGATAAGCTTGCTTTAAGCACTCTAATTTTTTCAAAGTAAAAATCTCCGTTATTAAGAAATCTCAATTAAGTGACTTTCTAATATACAAGACGTGAAGATATAGTAATAATAAATCATGAGAATTCAAATTACATCTACCCCGATTTCAACTACGAGCTTTTTAACTGCAACAACTTTAGTATACGTTTTTGGAGCTGGAATTACCGCGGCTGCTGGCACCAGACTTGGCCTCCAATTGATACTTGAAAAGTATTTAAAATAATCTCATTGCAATTATGAAACCACTAGGGTCCATATTGTTATTTATTGTCACTACCTCACCGAACCGGTATTGGGTAATTTTAAGGATCAACCAGATATTTATATTTTTAATCATTATCCGATTGGTAATATCGCCAAACCTCCGGTCAATCACTCTTCTCCGTTATTTTTTGACAGGGAATATCTACAAATAACACTAATAGTAATTATTAAAAAATTTAAAAATTTAAAGGATTTAGTCTAAAGTTTTTAAAGAAAATGAAAAATGTTATTTTATTGATACTAAAATTTTTATTTTCAAATTTTAAATTAATTATAATTAAATTTAATTATTTAAAATTTAATTTAATTTATTTATAATGTAATTGAATTATGATATTTTGTGACATTTCATAAAGCATCAATTTTTAGGAACTTTTGAAAATTTAATTTTTAAAATTGTGATTGTATAATGTTTCATCATGTTAGACATTTCTACCTGTTAAGGATTCCATAAAATGGTGCTGAAAAATTTGTATTTTTAGACAAGACTATCTGAGTGAAGAGTCAAAATAAGCATTCGGTCAAACATCTTACGCCAATTTTATCTTATGTTTAAAGAGTGCTTTTAATTTAGAGATATTAGAATATTCCGATTGATCGGAAGGTAATGTAACCCCAATTAACTTCACCAAAGCGAATTGCATTTCCTTCATCTCATTTATCAATTTTCAAGTAGTAGGTGTAATACTACATACATTGATAATAGTACAGAGTTTACAATTAGTCAAAATAGCACGTATCTAGAATCCAGAGAACAGAGTAGCCCACCCAGAAACATTTGTCAGTATTACATGAAATAAATAAATTCATTGGCTTATCAATATTTGAAGGTTTAGACCCCATAAAATTAAATAAATTAAAATTAAAATACAATCTATTTTGTCGGATAGAATGAATAAGAGGCCAAGAAATGTTATACACGTCAATGCCAATTGATATTATGTAGTGAAATCATTTGAAAAATCAAAAAAGAGCAAAACTGTTGAATAATTTGGCAGCGTATTTACGCATACATCATGGCATCATGTAAATGTAATAGAAAATTTTACTCAAGGAAAATGCAGAGAAAACCGATTAAAAAATCCACCAAAAGAAACAAATAAGGAACAAGTAGCATTTGTGGAAATACGTATGAGCTTTGGCGATCGAATAGAAACTATTTTAATTTCTTCTATATGTTTACATGGGGAAATTTTGATTTCTGTCTGTTTCAGACACGAGGTGTACACATGAACATTTTCTGTGTCACTCCCAGTTCCAACAGACTTTCCTGGTGGGAAAACCGATAGAAAATTACTGCAAATTACTAAAATACGTTTTTTTTATGTAAATATATATTTCTCGCCAATTGATATGAAATAGAATTAGTCACGGATTTCATTGTTATTTCTATTTGCAATTGGTAGCGAGGACCCTTTGGAACAAGCACCACCATTCTATTCTGTAATCAGAAAATATTTTAAACTTAAAATTTTAAAATTTATTAACATTTGAATATCAATTACGTGGTTCGTGAATCGGACCATGGTAATTTCGCATCCAATCAAGACTTATTATGACTCAAAATGAATGTTTTATATGTTGTAAAGCGAGCTTGAAAATCATTTTTCATAAAGGATAGATAAATAGTGCCCGAAGAGAGTTTGTACGTTTGAATACTATTTATTGGTAGAGAAATTATATGAGAAATACAATATATATGAGAAATACAATACAAATAACCTGTCCATCGCGGGCACATAAGAGCCGCAAAATGGATTAATGGCGAAAACATATTTAACGTATTTAGAGTGAATTTTAAAAATGTGGCTTTTCATCCATTACAAAACTATATACGGAATCAGAACATAGATTTAGTGGCGTCACAGATTTATTACTGTATAGTGTAAATGTCACGAACTTTAAAGGACTTTTTAATGGCAATTAAAATTTCTAAAACTCTCAGAAAACGGTAAAACTGTAACAAAATCAACGTCAGACTACAACTCACTTTCAACCATTTTATTAAATTTAGCCTTATTGCTATCTGTACTATTCATTACATGAGTTAGAGGGTATTTCTGGTTGTGTGAAAGCAGTTGTATTATTATAATAAAACATTTCCAATTTGTAAGTATTATCTAAGGATTTCAAAAAATATTAGGAACGTAGTACTTGTGAGGCTTCGATCAGGCCTGGAATTAAGGCGATTGGAGCAATTGGGCCCAATCGGGCCCGCATAACCACCAAAATTAACAAAAGTTATTTTTCGAAATTTAAAGCAAGTTGCTTTTGACGATAAAAAATAAACTATTCAAATAATTAATAATATATTTATTTTACGTTCGCATTGATGGATGAGATTTATTATTGTGTTATTATACATTATAATATAGGAAACGGATGCCCGTAAGTGTGGTTTTTAACTAACGTTTAATTAATCGGATAGTACTATCTTCTCTCTCAATTCTATTCTATATGCGTCTTACTCAGCGCACTCACATTCGTTTTTTGGCATTAGTCATAGTTGCGCTGCGCTCGTAGATGTAGCTACTATCATATGTCAATTCTTTATTGTATTTGTAGTACTCTATTCTTCTAATCGCTTTATATATTAGTGTCGCATTTTGTGACTACAATTACTAATTGTTATTGTTAAAAAAGGTTACTAATTGTATTACGTAATATTTATGAACAAGAAATTATATTTAAAATTAAAAATGCATTTAAGGAAATTAATCCGTGACATTTGATTTCAAATTTACTTGAAAAAGGCAGTGCTGAAAATTCGTGAATATCAAAAACATAGATATATTTACTAATTTATAAGTCAAGCTTTTTAATAAATACAGTGAAAATGAAATCAGTGATGAAATTATTTATGAATTTGCATTTTATTATGGATTCTGGCCTGCAGAGCCGTAGCTAGGAAAAATGGCACCCGAGGCGAGATTGAAATTTGGCGCCCCTTGTGCCAAAAGAATCCACCACTTCCATTAATTATGTACTTACAGGAATGGAATTGGTCTTGAAGAGTCAAATTAAGATGCAAAGTTATACAATGCTTAACCAAACTTATATTATAACGAAAACCAATTAATTATAAATATTTATTATACATGTGTATGTACATATATAACTTCATCTCTCTTATCAGCGGGTGGCCGAGTTTGCAAGAAATGAGTTGCCATGTTTCAGAAAATTTCCCTTACTATGAAAAAAAAATTCTGATTCTTTTCTCAATATTGAATATGCTATTCTCTGATTTCTCGTTTTTATATATAGACTACTGTATCGGGCATATCGATATCTATAACCATTATCATCAATTGTCCTTCCTTCTTTCAAACGATTTTCAAGATCTTTCCAGGCTAAGTAGCATTTTCTATGCTCAAAACTGTTTTCATGATCAGCCACCTTCGGATTTAGTCGCCCGTTTGCAAAAACCTTTAGATAGACCAGCAAAGCAGTTTTGTTTTAGTTTAACTTTTGAAAACAGTAAACATGGAAAGCAGAATATAAATATTTAATATGAAAAAAAGAAAGAAAAGCAAAAAAAATTTAAATGATCATTTCACAGTTTTGGCGCCCTCCGACTCGACGCCCGGGGCGGTCGCCACATTCGCTACCCCCTAGCTACGGCTCCGCGGGCCTGGCTTCTATTATAAAATCGTTTAACCTAAAAATTAACATTCAAAATGTATTATTCACAAGTATTTTGAGTGTTTAATTAATTTTAGTAGGAGTAAAAGTTTTTTTTGGATTTCCGCTATAATTATGTGATTACTAATTAATCTATAAGTATAATCATTTTTATTGAAGTTGTTTAGTTGCCTTATTATAACAATTGAGCTTTCGAAATATATTGCAAACATATATTTTAAAAATTGGTGTTTTTTTATGTAAAAATTTACATTGTTATTAAATTGTTCTTAATTCGCTTCTCCTGCGGAACAATGTTAAAATGGCATAATATTATATTATTATAACTTTGATAATGTAATGTCGCGATTGCATTTCAGCTGGTGATTACTGAACCAGATCAGATTTAATGGACCGAGAGAATTTATCTAAATGCCATACCCGACATGAGTTATCTTGCCTGAATACTCGCTTCTGTGTTTTACTGTAGAGTTTGGATCATATTTGAATATTGTTTTGATAAATATATTTGTTTGCAAAAGTCTGTTGGCAATTTCTTTAATCTTTTATGATGAATATTTTTGAATTTTTATAAATTTAAAAAAATTGTTCAACTGAATATGTTTTCGGTGCTGAAACTGCATGAAAATAAATAATATAATACAAATTAATCAGATATTAAATAGGTACATGAGAGGGGTATAAATTAATCAAAGACTAATTTAATTAATTATAAGCAGAAAAATCATCATATCATATTCGAAAATTTGGCAATAGATAGTAATTGAAAATATAAATGTCAAGCAAATAATTTTAAATTGTAAAAGAGTCCTTTGGAGTTACAGATATAAAATTACAAACTAATTAATTAATTCAAAATATATTGATCGCATCAATCACCACCAGAGAAAAACAAAAATTTATTTTGACAATTATAGAATTAATGGTTGACATGGGTGAGCCTAAATGGAATTAAGAGTTGAAATTAGACGAGTTTCGTGTAATAGTTAAGGGCATTAGACGAATTCGCTGTACGGATTCCAAAATGTAATATCAGATTTATTTACAGTGTGTTACCAAAAATTCTATTGACACGATAGGGCAAAAGTGATTTTTATCCTTCCGAAATTGTTAGAAAACTCAACATCAGCAAGTTGATCTAGGTCAAACTGAACAACATGGTTTTTGGTCAAGTCAAAGCTTAAAAGTCTTAGATTTGTTGTCTTTGCATTTAAATTATTTTTAAAGAGGACAATCATATTTAATATTCAATGTATTGTCATTTAAAATAAAAAATATATTCAAATTTTAAAAAATTATGAAATATTTTAAAAAAAATTGTCAAATTTTTCTCATATCACATGATAAAAAAGAAATATCTACAAGATTTCAATGTATTTCAACATTTTAAAATGATTTTTAAAAATAAATTTTTTACAATGTTTTAATATTATTATCTATATATGATTGAAAAGGATATTCAAAATTAAAATTTTTAAAAATTTCTAAATTTACTTTTGAAAGAATTACTTTTTGATATGTTGTAAAGCACCGTAAGAAGAGTATTTTTCACTGAGGAATAATATTTATAAACTGAATTAATAAAAAGACATAGTTTTTAACTTCTCTATTAGTTATGTTAATCATGCACATGTATTGCACTCGCTTTGTTAATCATGCATTTATATGGCACATGTTTTTATTAATCAAATTTAAAACAATAAAAATATCTTCAAAATAAATAATGTAAATGTAAATATTGATGATTTTTTTGCCGAGTTTTGCGATACTAATTTTGGTTGCATGGGCTGAAGACTTATTTTTCTTACTTCGTTCAATATAACATTGAACTGGTCATTTGATTTATTTAATTGTTTTATTGAATTATTAACCCTTTGAGGGCCGGCTGCTACTATAGTGGCAAACTAGTTCTAAAAATATCAAATGTGGTTTTTCTTATATAAAATTAAAAAAGAAAATTTTTTTTATAAAATATTCATGTAAATAAATTTTATTTTAAAAATTTTAAAAATTATAAAATTAATTTTTTTTTCCAGTTTTTAATGAAATAAATAAAATATTTATAAAAAAATAAAATTTAAAAATTTAAATAAATTTTAAAAAAAGCCGGTCCTCAAAGGGTTAAGAGCATTATTTATTTTTCATGAATTTTTCCCATTTCAATGAATTTAAATAATGATTTATTTAAATCAATTTTGATATAGCAAAGGTTCTATTGAAATACTGAATATCTTCATATATTTTCACAAGAACATTTATCAAAATTTCATTTCTTTCTGTTAGTCTTACTGAAAGAGCTGTCAAGTATTTGAGTTTATCTAGTAAATCTAAAAGAATCAAAAAAACAGCAGCATATGACCAAACACATCTTGTTTCATGTTGTCCTTGAACAGATATAGCAATTATAGTTTGTTGTCAATTGTTTTCTCTCAATATACTTCAAATATTTAGTTAATTATTAACACTTTTATTGTGAGTTTCAACACAAATTAAGTTGTTTATTTCTAA
Source organism: Schmidtea polychroa (assembly GCA_959609185.1). Classification (NCBI taxonomy): domain Eukaryota; kingdom Metazoa; phylum Platyhelminthes; order Tricladida; family Dugesiidae; genus Schmidtea; species Schmidtea polychroa. Next base: position 81,646 of record CAUHTR010007705.1, read on the forward strand.
AAACATACGCGCATGTATTGCAATGTTTTTGTTAAACATGTTTGATGTAACCCATCAGATTTATGCACTGCAATATCATTATCGTTATAAATTCTATTCTTACCAATATTTTAATTATATTTATAAAAAAATAAAATTTAAAAATTTAAATAAATTTTAAAAAAAGCCGGTCCTCAAAGGGTTAAGAGCATTATTTATTTTTCATGAATTTTTCCCATTTCAATGAATTTAAATAATGATTTATTTAAATCAATTTTGATATAGCAAAGGTTCTATTGAAATACTGAATGAGTCAATTAAATTTTTGTTACAAATTTACGATAATTCCAATTAAAAAGATGATTACATTATAAATAGTTTAAAAACCCTTGTATCCAGGGCCGGTGTGAGGCGGGTACGATGCGTGATTTTCACGCAGGCGCCACGGCGGAAAAATACAAAAGGCGGCAAAATTGTACAGAAATTTTTTATTTTCATAACAATTTCCATTCTATTGTTTAATAACTAGTCCAATTTGAACAATATTGTTCCATCTGTGAAAAATATTTTTGTTTTGAAAAATAGTTTATCGTTTTTTTACTCTTATTATGGAATGCGAAGTCGATAATATGCAATTTTCACACATCATCTGAAACTCTAGCGCCGGTGCTGCTTGTATCCTATGAAGATAAGACAACCATATTGAATTTCCTTTTATTATAAACCAAAAGTTAATTTAAGTCAAGGAATATCGCTTAAAACTGATATTTTGCTCTCTTTGAATCATATCAAATGTTCACGTATCTTAGTAACTTTTATGTATATCAAACAACTTTTTAACAGGTATCTTGCTTAGTATGGGCACTTTTTCTATTGGTCTCTTGAGATACTTGTTTTATTAACTATATAGTATTAATAGTTTTTAAATAATTCACAGTGAAATTTCATTGGGTTGAACAAAATAGTATTTGCAAACTTTAAAAGAACTATCTAATGTCCAGAAGCTAAAGAAATCCTTAAGAATATTTTTATGTTAACTTTAGGATTTACTTGTTTACTAGTAACTCTAATATTTTAAAAAACTAATGTATTGTATAGTGAAGAGGCATATTATGGGATCGTTGGAAGGTGTCGCAGATGAGGATGATCATGGCGATATTTATTACGACGGCAAAAATAATTGTGAAATAGACGCAACAACGCTAGGTGAGCTGCATTCTGGTGATAGTGATTAAGAATGATTACTCGCAAAATCAAGCGTGCGTATTATATTAACGCATTGTTTAATAATATTTATTATTTAAAACATGAACATCCATTATTTCCACAAATACATATCATGTTTATCAACACCAGTAATTAATTTATCATTAGATTCATCTATAGATTTATAATTTAAAACGTTTTCCTCATTTCTATCTTCACTATCAATTTTAATTTCTTCCGTGTTATGTAGTAATGGAATTTCATTTTCTTTTTTTTCATCTACGTTTTTGGATAAGTATTTTGTTCGGTACTTCCGTGTTATCTTACCCCCAAAAATTAAATTATAAAATACAATTAAAATAACAATATAAAAAATGAGAGAATACATTATTGATGACGTTATTGAACATTATTGAACATGAATTTATTAAGGCTATCTGTGATTTATGTGATTATGTGAGTTTATGTGGCGCAAACGTGTTCTAAGCAACAGTGCCGATGTGTTCGACACTATTCTCAACGACATTGTGGTTTTCTGGCCACCTGGATGACCATTTACAAACTCTTTACAAACATTTGCTGAGTTTGTAACTGTGATTTAGAAAATAAATATAATAACTATGTGTTCTTTTTTAATTTAATTTTTGGGGGTAAGATAACACGGAAGTACCTTTTGTTTGACATGCTTAACATAATTTAATATAGAAGTTATTTTTATAAAATTACCCTATTCATTGAAAGTAGGCATTGTTAAAATTCTATTTATTTGGTAATATTATCAATAAGTGGACATTTCAATTAGATTGTGACTCCTCTTCTTTGTGTTCTTAAATCAGATTCCGACTCCTACTCCCCAATAGAAACGGAGGCATCTTCAGCATCACTCCCGATACAAATGAAGGAATAAGCTTCACTAGTTGCATCTCCAATAATAATGGGGCCATAATTCGTAATATCAACCCATTAGAAACAGATGCATCATCGACATTAACATTTCCTAAAATGCATTTTAAATTTTCATTAATTAAAATAGAAATAATTAACTATTTCTGAATATTGTATATTGTTTAAATCTATGAGATCTTCATTTTCCGTGATGGCAGCCCAGTCTCCAATTAAATAATTTTAAAAGAAATATTATTAATTTATAATAGTAATAATAATAAATTTACCATTTGGGGTATTTCCATTAACTATGCACACATTCATTTCAAAAGCCGAAGCGTTAACAAGTCGCGATTCTATTTGAAAGATAATTAATTAATATAAAATAAAATAAAAATAAATAACCATTTCCACTGATAACGATTGATTTCTTGTTAGTAGGTAGTTAGTAGCTCCCTGCAGCAACACCCCCGTGGGATGGGGGTTGGGCCAACTTTTTATTTGCTGCAACTCGTTTTTTTTGCTTTTTTGAGTACGTAATTGCTGCAAGGAGCTACTCATATTTTTTTCAATACAAATAAATTGCCTATAGAAAAAAAGCCAGGATTTCTGTGACTATAGTGAGCGGGTCTCCTTGGTCCTGGGATTTTCAAAACAAAAAGTGGTCTTCAATCAAAAATCATAGTAAATTAATGATAAATAGGTAAATTATAGGTCTAATAATTGAATTAAAGTAAATCATGGTTCAAATTTTTAATTAAATTAAATTATGGTTCAAATTTTTAAATTAGAGTAAATTAAGGTTCAAATTTTTAAATTAAGTAATCAATGGTCAAAAATTTTAAATTCAAGTTAAATAAGTATTTTAAAGTAAGATTTTTAAATTTATTAACAAAAGATTCAATAACCATTAACTTTTTAAGAAATGAAATTTTTTATGGAAATTTTAATGAAATATTTTTAAAGATAATTTTTCATGAAAGTTTTTATGAAATATTTTTCAATGTTAATTTTAGATGCAAATCTTTGTGAATTAATAATGATCACATGAATTTATTGGTTAAATTTGAAAATAATGGTTATATATATTTGAAAATATTGGTTGTTAAGTAAATTATGGTATAAAATGTTAAATTAGCGCCTAAAATTTAAAATTAAAGTTAATTAAGGTTCGTATTTTTAAATTAAGTAATCAATGTTCCTAAATTTTTAAATTAAAGTTAAATTAAAGTAATAATTTTTAAATAAGTAAATTAAATTAATGTAATAAGAAAATTAAAGTAATAATTTTTAAAAATAATTTACAATGAAATTTTATTGGATTAATTTTCAAAGATAATTTTAAATGGAAATTTTTATGAAAATTTTTTTAAAATGATTTTAATAAAATAATTTTTAAGTTAATTTTCAATGAAAAATCTAATGGATTAATTTTTTAAGTAAATTTTTAGTTAATTATTATTATTTTTTTATTTTTATTATCATTTTTATTTTATTATAATTATTATTATTTTTATTATTGTTATTATTATTATTTTATCATTACGAATATTATTATCATTGAAATTTGCATCTAAATTTGTCTTCAAAAATTATTTCATAAAGATTTCCATTAAAAATTAACTTAAAAAAATATTCTAGTAAAATTCCATTGAAAATTATCTTAAAAAATTATTTCATTAAAAGTTAACTTAAAAAATTAATAATTTTTTAAGTAAATTTAAATGGAATAATTAACTAGTTACCATGTACTAACAACTAGGTTTCAAACAACTAAATACTAAACACTTACAACCATGTATTAACAACCACCATCAAAACCCATCGAGAAATTGACAAATATCAACCTACAACTAGATACTAACAACCAAATACATGTTACCAAGTACTTACAACTAACTACCAAGTACTTACAACTAACTACCAAGTACTTACAACCAACTACCAAGTACTTACAAAATATTATTCATCACATACATTATTTTCTACTCAACATCTACACCTAAACTCTATCAACCATATACCAAATACTAACAACCAACTACTTACTAACAAATACCAGCAACTATGTACTAACAAATTGATCTTTAAAAGAAAATACTCTTCACTTGAAAAAATTGGATGAAAAATTAATTAAACTCAAGGTATCAATAACTTGGTAAAAATTGATTAAATAAGTGTAAAAATTTAAATTATTCAAAACATACTAAATCAATATCATAAAAATGTAATTAATGGACAAGAAAGAACTTTAAATTCTAATCATTAATCATCCAGTAAATAAAAAAATACTAATCATTCAAGTTAATATGAATCAACTAAGCTAATAAATAAGATTTAGTAGATAATTGATTTAGATTGAATAAATTAATTTTAATTATTTCTTTTAAGTAATACATGTATACTCAATTTTGATTGACTGATTGCTCAAAATATTCCAAAATTCAGTATAAATTCATTTACAATTATCAAATTCAACAATATCTTAGAAATAAATATCTAAGGAGACTGATATAAGCCCACTAATGATAACATCTAATAAATCAGTAAATTCATTTAAATGACAAATGTATCCAAGTGAATTTCCCACTAAAATCATCTAAAAACATCAATATTCCCTAAATATATGTCTTTAAAGATTAGTATTTTAACGATAAATACCCTTAAAAGATTATATATTTTCCTCAGACTAATAAGATTCCTTAAAATCCCTTTAAATGACTATAATTCTAACTTTAATTCCTATTATCAAAAATATTTCCCTATAAAACATGATGAATAATTTGGTCATTAATCCTAAATAATTTATAAAATCTATTGATAAAACCAGTTATAATTAAAAATGATTAAGAATAATTAAAATCTTTGTTCTGCTCTGAATTTAAAATAAATATTACTGCACAATTTAACCGAGTAGTTGCATTGAAAGATTAAATTTATCCATCCAATAAAATATATATATTCAAATGGTCATATTTTACTGATATTCAACTGATTTAATTACTAATTAAAATCACCCGGTAAATTTTCCTCCAATGAAACTTAACCCTTTTATACGGAGTGTACAATATATTGTACACAGTTTTGTGTGCTGAATATCTGTTGTACCTTTTCGAAAATATAATGTGAGAAGTACTTTTTAAGAAAATTGAAATTTGTTCTAGTACATTTTAATAATTTTGGCGCCAAATAGTGACATTTTCAGTATTTTTCAGTTGGTTTTGTGAAGAGCACACGCAAAAAGAAAAATTAATTCCCGAATGAAAGGGTTAAATAGAAAAATAAATAAAATTTTACCTATCGCATTTCATAATCTGAAAGGATACGATATACATCAAATCCTTAAATACGGATTAAATAAATTTAAGAATTGGACTTTAAGATGTATTCCAATTACAACTGAAAAATGTATTTCTTTAATAACTCATGTAATGTATGGTGATATTATATTTTCTTTATTTTTTATTATAATTTAATGTGGATGGTAATTTTGATCACCACGTACTACATGTAGAAAAATTTTTTAAAAAAACCATATAGCGATAACTTACTATTATCGCTATAGAAAAATCGAAAATAAAAATTAATAAAAAATACTAAGATAGACCTTGATAAGGATACCAAGATAAGGATCCAAGTTCTAATACCAAGGAAGATTCAAGTTCCAATACCCAGATAATTCTTAAATTAGTGAATCTAATCCTAAATCCTTAAAATTATAGACGAACCTATCTCCAGTTTCAAGGTTTTTATTTTTATTTTTAAATAAAGGTTTATGTTAAAAAATCGTTATTGTTAATTTTATTGTATATTTTTATAATATTATAATTAACTATTTTAACTATAATATTAATTAAGAAGAATAAAGTTTTAAATACCAAGGGAGATTCAAATTCTAATACCAAGATAAATAATCAAGTTCTAATACCAAGATAAAGGTTCAAGTTATAATACCAAGGAAGATTCTTATATATCAGCGGTCGGGAAACCGGGGTAAATTACCAAATATGGGGTAAAAATGAAATTTTTGGGGGTAAAAATGAAACTTTTGTGAGTAAAAAGTATATTTTTAATTTGCTATTTTATAAACCTGTTAGTATTCTTTTCAACTTAAACAATTTAACGACATATGCAGGCCACGCCGTCTCACTCCCACACTAGAGTGTTCTCGAGTTATATCTTTGCGCAGTAAAGTACAGCCCCAGCTACCTGCTCAGTCCGTACCATGCCATCAAGATACAAATACATTGACGAGTTAGAGAGCAAGTTTTTATTAGTTAGTTGCTGACAAGACCACCATTTTATCATTAATCATCGATATATCGATCAAGATAAGCTGCAATTTGTAAATGTAATTCAAGTATTTTACAACTATTATTTTCTGTCACCCTTCAGATGGCAGCAAATAGAAAAAGAACATACCAAGACGAATTCCTTAATTACGGTTTTACACAAATAGAAGACAATGGTACAATGAAACCACAGTGTGTTATATGTATGAAGGCACTGAATTCAGAATCTTTCAAAAAAAGTCAATTGAAGAAACATTTAGATAATTTGCATTCACACCTGTCTTCGTAACCGCGAGAATACTTTGCAAATTTAGAAATATCTGTTAAAAGACAAAGATTGAATAGCAACTTGTTTGGTACATTTGATCAGCGTTCAGCATCAAGGACTAGCTTTGAAGTAGCCTGGTTGATTGATCAGAAACCATACACTATTGGTGAAGATTTGGTTAAACCAGATGCTGCAAAAATGGCAGAGATTATGAGTGGTCAAAAAGAAACGAAGAAACTGAATTCAGTGCCCTTGTCTGCGAGAATAGTGAAAGAACAAATTTCTATATTAGCAGAAAATGTGAAGGAACAGGTTATTTTCGCATTAAAACAGGCTAAATATTTTGCTATTCACCTTGATGACACAACTGATTTTAGTAGCAATTTTGATAATTTTGAAGAGGAATTGCTGTTTTGTTCTCCTCTCGAGTTGAGATCTCGTGGAATTGATGTCTACAATAAAGTAAATGAATACTTCAATGCGCAAAGTTTAAAATGGGAAAACTGTATTTCTGTATCTTTGGATGGAGCTCCAGTTATGCTGGGTCATATTAATGGTTTTTTGGCTTTCATAAAATAAATAACCGAAATATTGAAGTTACTCACTGTATGATCGATCGCCAGGCCCTTATGGTCAAATATTTAGAACCTACACTGGAAGCCGTCATGCATGATGTCAAGATTGTAAATTTTATCAAAGGACATTCACTAAATACGCGGATATTTCGTGAATTATGTCAAGACGGTGAAGCTGAATATACGGACCTACTTTATTATACAGAAGTAAGGTGGCTCTCTCGCGGAAATGTACTAAATCGAGTATGGACTCTCAAAACCGAAGTTGAAATTTTTATGGTTGATCAAAAAAGTAGTCTCGCAGATAAGTTTAAAAAATCTTCCTGGGTTGTATATCTCGCATATTTAGCGGACATTTTTGAGAGTATAAATATATTAAACAAAGAATTGCAAGGAAAGAATATTAATATCATTTCAGCGAGAGAAATAGTGTCAGCGTTTGGATTAAAGCTGCAATATTGGAGATAGAAAGTAGAACAGAACAAGATAGCTTCTTTTTCAAGGTTAGCTTTGTTTTTGGAAGATTGCGAAAATATTACTTTTGCTGACATCAATGATACAATTGTAAGACATCTTATCAAACTCAAAAAGCGGTTTTCAGATTACTTTCCAGATCTTGATACACGTACTGTCAGTTGGATTGTAGATCCTTTTAAATGTGAAATTGCTATGATACCAGAAGAACCTTCAGGTTTGGCAGAAGCAATTCTTGAACTTCGATCTAATACTGAAGCACGTATTCAATTTGAGAGTAAACCAAATCTGTCGTCTTTTTGGATGTCAAAAGCTGCAAAGGCTTTCAAAATTGCACATTAAGAGGCGGTTAAAAAATTGCTGCCATTTGGAACAACATATTTGTGCGATAAAGAAAATTACTTTTTTTTTAAATTAGCCCTATGGTTAATGGGGCCATGATAGTACCCCAAATTGTCAAATATATATTACTCTGACTCAAAAGAGTGTTTATAAATTCACAAATTAGCACATTCGAACACGATAATCTTTAGTAATATTCACACCGGATAGTACAAATTCAAATTACAACCAATTAACTCTAAACCAATTATAATTATTAGTCGATTTGCATATTTTTGAAAGAAAACCAGAAGTTATTCACTATTGTCAAAAACTATTATGGCGCAATGTCATTACGGCAAGTCATGTGGAAGTGTTACTGTCAAAAAAATCGGAACACTGTAGGACTACAAATTTTATTGCTCCGCTCTAATTAACTGAATTATTTATTATGATGCATTTAAATACTGGAATTTTTTGGTCCTGTATTGCGAACCCTACTAATAATTGATTTAGTTTCCCATTATAATTTCTTCTAATTATATTATTGAATTCGCTTATAAAATTTAAAACTCGCCAATCATTCAACAGATATTATATTTAGTAACAATGCAAGAACAACCGGATTTTACTATAAATTTTAATCAATAACATCTTTTCAAATTTATTTTATGATCTTAATTTGATAAATATAATAAATGAAAGTCAAAAAATTAATTTTATTTCATCTTTCTAAATTGTCTAAGAACTGGATAAACGTTATTAAATGCTTCTATCAATTTTGATTTAGATTTCGCACCTAAAATGAAAAATATATGGAAAAAATTCAATTGAAAAATAACCTGTTATAATGATTTGACCGTTAACGAAAATTAGGAAAGTCATTTTGGGAGAAAATACTCGATAAAAAACTGCTGGGAAAAGTTCTGGTTCGTAATTAATCCTTTGAGCATTCGAATCAACTATTCCTTCCAATCGTATAGGGAACTTTAAATTAACTTGTGCAACAATATTTATATATTTAAAATTAATTAATTTAACTGGTAGATTAATCAATGATAACATTCTTATTAGCTTCTTAGCTCCTAAATAACAACTTTCTTCTGAACGAGCTCCAGTTATTATGATTATACCAGTATTAAATATCATTGCAGTTATTCTTGGTGATACAAGCTTTAATATACAACCAGAAAAACGAGCAGGATTATATTCAGCCCCGTTTAGTTTAGCTATGATATAATCTAATTTTAACTCAATACCTGTAGAAAATTTTCCAACAACGTTTCTAAAACCATTAGATTTATAAAAGTTAATTAGATAATAAAATTACGTTAATTTTGGAATAGGTATTTGAAAATGATTATCAACAATTGGACGAGTAATCGTGGCCAACTGCATAGATTTTTCGGAATCTGGATTCAAATCCATTTATTCTCCAATAAAAATTTGATAGAATTAAAATAACAAAATTGACTATTATGAAATAGTCAAACTTTCAAAAAGTAAATAAAAGTGAATATTAAAACAATTCAATTATTAAGAATTTATTCAAAAATATCAAAAAAATAATAGGATAATGATAATAAAAAGTAATACTTATTTCAATTAATTTTTAATAAATTTTTAATTGATCATAAAATTATCGAATTAATTAATTCGTAAGTGCTAACTTTGAATAATATATGGTATGCTCAAAAAATATTTAAAGTATTTCAAATCTTAAGAAATTATTGGAATTTCTTAATGAAGAAGAAATTACTAATTATTTTTAATAATTTATTACAGCCACTGGCGGATCCATAAGGAGAGCGTTAGCGTTATTTGGAAAGAAATTTCTTTAGCGATTTTTACTTGGCTTTTGCAGCCCTTTATAAAGAAAGTATGCAATGTCAACAAAAATGTTCAAATTTTAATGTAGATATACACTGTTGTAAATTGTATTTTGAAGTAATTTATAATTATTGAAATTTGAAATACAATCATTTGATGAAGACTAGAGAGTTTTCCTGAGGTTGTCACTAAAACCTAAAAATCGCTCCCCCCCCTTACTAGATGGTCTGGAACCACCAGTGATTACAGCTGGGTTCAGCAAACTAATTACCAAGGCTGATGAGAGGGGACGTGAGAGAATGCTCTATTGAAACTCGAAAATATCTAAAAGTTCGTTCAAACTTTAAGTTATGAAATGCAATATATGTGCTATTATCCAAAATATAATACTTACCGCAATTTACACCTATAATAATAAATAATTGACTCACATATTTAAAGCACATTTAAATAAATGACGATTTCCTATTAAATGGATCTACTCGTGGACTAGCCTGTCTAGGTGTCGAACTCAGTCTTTATGAGCACATCATATTTAAGATTACAGAATTATTTTTTAATAGGTAGTTTAGTTTGGGTTGCTTGATGTAATACACATTTTACCCTTTCGTGCTGTTTACAGTATACCGTATTTTAGCGATTATAGTGCGCACTTTTTTTTGTGTATTTTTTTCTAAAATACCGATGCGCATTATACAAGACAGGTCAAAATTATCCCATTTTTTATTGTGCGTGTATAATGCGCACCAATTTAAATATAATTTTGCCAAAAATACTATCATATTATATGATAAATGTGAAAATTGAAAGAAATTTCCATATTATAATCGTTTATTCAATAAACTTTAAAATATTGCATGTTTGTTGGAACATTTTTAAACTTATCGATTAATTAATTAATTTATTTATAGCCCATATAATGACACACTCTAGAAGAAATTCATATAATGCAAGTTTCAAGCTTAAAGTGATTGAATTTGCAAAACAACATGGAAACAGATCTGTGAGTAGAAATATGGGGCCGCCTGAATCAGCAATTCGCGCTTGGAAAAACAAGGAAGATCATCTTCAAACTATCCCAAGAAACAAAAAAGCATGTCGGGGAAGGAGTAAGAAGTAGCCGCAGTTAGAAACTGATCTCATGGAATGGGTCGTGAATAATCGCAACAATGGATTCGCTGTTTCCACAAAGATGATTTTGGTTGAAGCACGAAGGATTGCCATATCACAACAGTTATTGGATTTTACTGGTACATCAAATTGGATCTATAAATTCATGAAAAGACAAGGATTAGCAATGCGAACGAGAACACAGCTTGCGCAAAGAATGCCAGAAGAATATGAGGAGAAAATTATGCATTTTCATCGTTATATAATTCAGACGAGAACTGAAAATATGTTTCCTTTGAGTCAAATAGGAAACATGGACGAAACACCTCTCACATTTGATTGTCCGTCGAATAAAACGGTTGATATTAAAGGTGCAAAATCGGTTGTGATGAAAACTTCCGGGAATGAAAAGAATCATTTCACAGTAGTTTTAAGTTGTTTAGCTGACGCGACAAGACATATTGTACTTGTCGTATGCTACACTATATGTCTTATAACTATTTCTCAAACTTTTCTCCCGAATCGAGCGCGAAATTTAGGTGCGCACTATCCAAGGGAGCGCACTATATTCGCTAAAATACGGTAACCCAGAATACAAATTATTCACTCTAACATTCGACACCCGTTGAGTGCTTAACGTTGGTAATGTGTCACATGGGTGAATACTCTCGAAAAGTGAGCATACTTCAGTAAACTGTAATCATTAAGTATTCGGATGGGTTCACGGACTATCGATAGAAGGTTATTTTCCGCTATAATTCACCCATATTTTATCCTCAAACCTTCTACTCCTTTCAAAATTAACCCCGAAGAAATTCGTTGCCCTTAAATAATTAGTAAAATCTTACGTAATCACAATATTTGTTTCAACATACTCTCTGAAGTGTGTTTGTCTAAAAAATTCGTTCAATGCATTAAAGGGGTTTAACGGATTAGTAATTAACGTCGAAACGCAATTGCAAACGAAAACCCAGAGCATTCCCACATTTTATTTCGAAACACATATTACATAAGTAAATTTTCAGTTTGCACGCTCAGAGTTGTCAGCGCCTACCAGTGTTTGATGAATACTTACACCCTTGGGCATCCTGGCGCGCGCGTCGCCGAACATGTTTGGCTTTTCTGGGTTTTGTGTGCCACTTAGGCCGATCCTGGAACAGTACTGGACGTATTCTTAGAGAGGGAACCGATTCCGGCCCTCCTAGTTGTGGTGCTGGCTCGTTGAGGACTTGTTCGATCAGGTCCAGTCGAAAGAAACTTGGTGGTTTTGTGCCTAATGACTTTTAAGTTGAAGCTATAATTTATCCTGTCATTTCACACTTACCCATCATACTTATATCTCAACTATCTACCTCAATTTCTACTCGCCATTCCCGATAACTCACAACATACAATCCAACTCCCAATAATAATTTCAGCATGTGTAAATTTATTAAGATCAAATAACCTATTATCAAATCAACTAATTTAACCTCTTTTAGGAGAAATATTTTAGTTATTTTATTTGCTGTCACCAAACTGTACTTCCAGATTGAAAATACTAGCTCATAAATGTGTAAGGAAATATCAAAAACAATTTAATAAAGATACTTGTTTAACTGTCCCGCAATTTTCATTTGTAAATGGCAAAGAATTCAGTTCAATGAACATGATGAAGGAACTTCTCGAACGAATAGCTTTCGGAGATGAGGATTTTGCTAGAGATGTCGATTTTGGTGCTGTATTTTCTGAGGATGTTGGCGAAACATTTTGAGTTATTGTGCAATCACTTGTCGAAATCTGTTGAAACATGTAATCTGACGAATCGGATCTAAAATCCTGCGGCAGCAATCCACCAAATAAATTTGATATTAGTTGGCCAAAAACACTATTAAAGTTATCAGAATCTCTTGGAGTCATAAAAAAGGAACCATCAGTTTCGTTTGTAGTATTTCCAATTTCCATTGAGTTATCAGATTCAAGTCTTTCAATAAATCCATCCTTGCACGTCACTTATTTACCATTCTGAGATAGGTGAACGCCCCTGTCGCGTTGAATAGCATGATCATTTGATTTGATAATTAAATCCACTGGCGAAATCTCCCAAACTTGATTTAAAATCATATATTTGGCCAAAGTACAGGAATTTCAAAAAAAATTCGAACAAGATTCCACTCGATCCAAACTCACTCAAAAACTTAAATCGATCAGTAAATCCCAAAAACACACTCTAAACCACTTTTACAATTCGAATCCAGCAAGGAACACAAAACAAATCGACACCATTAACATCTCAAAAACATAACTCATAAATCTTCACAATTTTTTACGCGTCTGTGTGCGCACACAAGCCAACAACAAAGAAAAAAGCGCCCACAGACGCGAGATAAACTAATAATTTGACCATTTTACGCGTCTGTGTGCGCACACAACCCAAACAAAAACGCAGACAGAGAACGCACACAGACGCGACAAACTAATAATTTACCAGATACTTAACAAACATTTTAAAGTTTATTCCCTATCTAAGAGTTTTTCTGTAAAATGGTAATTAAATGTCCTCATTTGTATTTTTATTTCGATATTTCAAAGGTTTACGTCAATTATCTCATAAATATATATGGCTAAAGTTCTAATCGTTAGGGTGTCTAAACATAGGGCATTTCTGATATCTTGTTTAACCGTTTGCGGACGGAATTAATTTTAATAAGTAGTATTTTTTAGCATAATATTTTTTAATATACGAATACCCGATATCGTGGTATGATTTTTTTTAAAGTTTGGCCAACACAGCTGGCCATTATACATTGTAGAACGTCTGGAACAAAATTCGTGGCCAGCACTCCGCTATCGTATAAGCCATTTAAGGTCAGCACTGTTGGTCTACCGTCCGCAAACGGTTAATGTAAATTGATGATGACTTTAAAAAAATTATATATTTTATGCATGAAAAAAAAATTTTCTAACATGTACAAACGTGCCTTAAAGTACAGATGTGTTTAACCGGTGGTACACTTTTATAACTTTCTACGAATTTATATTTTGGAACTTGGTTGGAACAAATATTGTGAACTAGTCAGCAGTTTCCCTATAATTATGTTACATTTTAAAAATAAATTGGTACTATTTGCGTTGAATTTTTTGAAAAATTTACTATTGCTCAAATAATTTTTATCAAGGCCTTTAGTTTTAACAAATTAGTGGGAAATAAAATTTAGTCTTCATCTCTAGGAAAAATTAGTATATAAACTTAATTGTTTATCATGTAAAAGATGGATTTAACAAAATTAATACAAAAACTGTTATTCGTCTCCCATAGACCTCGAAATTACCGGTGAAGCATATAATTCATATAACAAGGTCAACCTGGATCCGATGAAGTGAATCTATTAAAATTAACCCTGGGTCCTTAATAGGTACTTAGCCATTTATTTTTCTCTGTTGAATTTCTTCTTAGGCCTGAGTAAGTTAGTCCTATCGTTTCTTGGTGGGTGTTGGAATGAAAAGTGATAATAATTCAAACACATTTCAAATTTTAAGATGGACTTACTGGGTTTACTGGACTTACCGACTAACACAAAAAATTCTTTCTTAGTATAGCAGAAATAATCTATCAAAATGAACCAAGGAGAACTTAAAAGGCAGGCTAACGTATATTTAATAGCTATCAGGACTTGAAGTTTTTTAAAATGGATGAATCATGTGAGTAGAGGTAAACGATTTTATTTGTGAATTGCATATTTCCCAAGCAAGAACTTCATCGGTATATTATTTAAACCACAATTCCATAATTCAGTTTGGTTGGAGTTTTTATAATTCTATACCAGTCATATATTTAAAACAAAAATGTTTTATTTCTCCCGGTTCTCATGATTGCCTCAGTAAAAAGGTTAGCTTACACATAGCTACATCTTCATTATATGGTGACGAATTCAATAATAACATTCTGATCCAACGTCAACATTCATCCAAACATGCGACAATAATTCCGATGTCATTTTGTTGAGAATTAATGAGACAATCGGTTTAATGATAAATTTGACTCCCAAAGTGTCCTAATCAACGACAATGAATTATAAATAATAAAATTTTATTAACTGAGCACAAATACAAACTTGATTTTCTATCAATTTCTCACTGCGTCAATAATCAATTAATCTACGACCACTCTATGCTTGTTAGACCTTTCAGTTGATTTTCAAGTGGGGCATTATTAATTTGGTTTCCCTCCAAAGAGAGTCCGAAGTTCAGGTAGTATACAATATCTATTCTAGTCCAATGTAACATATTTATTACAGTATCACACCCGATGAAAGGAGGCAAAGACATTTTACCTCAGCAGCTGATGATTTTGTCTTACTGGAATAAAGGCGATTTTGCAAATTTGTATTGTTAATTAAGATGATTTTATCAGGGATGGTTTATAAAAAAGAATATAGCTATGGTGTTTTTCAAGTTTTATTTTTTTTATAATAAATAATTTGACTGTGATGGGTAAGAATGAAACCAATGGATAGGATTGATAAATGTTTGTTATGTATGTTGTTTTCCTTAACCGTGCGGCGCGAGTCTGGTTGGCATTCATATTTGAGTTATTTACAAGGATTATCTATCAGTTTAAAGCATAATGATCTGCCCCAATCAGATGATTCATTAATCTTGACTCAACTTTAGTCTTTCTTGTATTTTGTTATTATTTTGCGTCGATAGTGTTTAAATGCTATTGGGACACATAAGTCCCATTTTTATTTTTGTAAATAAAATAACTCATAAAAACTATTGCTGCATACTAAATAAGTAAAATAAAATTATAAATAGCTTACTTGGCAATTCTGAGTACAGCACATATAAAACACAGTTAGTAATATACGTAATACGTGTCTACTGTTTATTAGCAACATCTAGACTGACAATATTTTATAGAGAAGAAAAAAGCAGACAGCAAACAGCAAGAAAGCAGACAGGTTTGGACTTGTTTACGAGCCTATCACCGTACAGTACTAAAATCCCAGATCCCAATGTATTTGTAAGCATTTAAATTATTTTAGTAATTATTAGAAATTCTCTGGGACAATATGTCCCTACAGTATTGAAAGGGTTAAAGTAGAATTACGAATAAAACCAAAACAAAGAGTAAAACATGCAATGTCGGATATTTTTCTGGTCAATTTTTTAACACTAGAAATTTCTGTTGTCATTTGCTGAAAATCATTCACTGTTACAATCATTGACCTCATAAAACTTTAAATGGGTTGAAACCTGTGAATTTTTATTTTAGTTTTTTTATTTTAATTTAGGAGAAACCCATGTAATGTGTCGGTAATCATTTTCGAATATCTAAAATATCTGCTTCGCCATTCATTAAAATTTTAAATCCTAATTGAAGTGGTAAAACATTTTAAATAACAAAAATTAATACTAAACCGAGTCCCGTTATGTATATCATTAAAGATAGAAAACAATGAAGTTAAAAGCAATTTCTATGATAATTTTGGGAATTCAAAAATATTGAAAACTAAAATGGGGTGTAAGGATAAACTGGATACTATGTCAAAAGCAATAGTTGTTTCGACAATCCGTTCAGATAATTAAGCAAGTAAATTCATGGTTGATTTTCAAAATTCAATTTATTTAATGGAAATTAGGAAGTTGCTTTTTTGAATTTCACATTTGTGTATAATTCTTTTCCATTTTATAATAAAGCCAAAATTGAATAGAAAAAGAATGAAACAGATTCAAAATATAAAATTTTGTATTTGATAATGACAACGAAGATCTAGATGTTAAACTACACATTAATCACATATATCTAGTCCGCTTGGGGTTTCCATCGTGGTTCGGGTTTTTTACATGAGTCGGATTTCTCACATAGCTAAAAAATGATATATTTATTTTTAATTAATTTCTATTTTTGAATATCTTTTTCTTAGAATCCCCATTGATTTGATTTTATTATATTAGTGTTTGTCTCAGTATTTGCTATCCTTACATTCCTACTTTCCTCGGAATCTATCAATTTTAATTTTTTTCTTCAAATTTTTAATTAACTTTTAATCTTTATAAGTTTTGACTTTTTATTGATTTCCACATATCTTCGCACATTCAAATTTTTTGAGCTATTCTAGACGAATCACAAGAAATTTTACTTAATTATATTTGTGAGAAGGTGAGCATACGTTGTTTATTTGTGATTGGTTTATTCCGTCTTTTAGTTGCTAACTTCCACGGAATCCTTTATTAGAGTGACTTTTACTAAATTTTGTTTGTGAATTAACAAAATATATCAATTTGCAAACGAAATTGACACAGACATTAAAATAAAATTTTACTCAAAAGTTTATTATGAAAAATTTAATTTAAATTTTTTATGAAAAAGTATAGAAAATAAAATAAATAAAAAATCGTGTTTAGATAAATTATCATATTTTTTAAAGTCTCAAAATTCTATCTTCATTTTAATTCTAAGCATTTGTTATAAATGATCACTTTTTTGAGAATAGATTTCAAATAAATATTCGACAATTTAAAATGATTGAATGTATTGCTGCTCCGATAGCAGAATCAGAAAATGATTCAATTTCTGACAATGAAAAACCAATAAAAGAATTGAAAGATGAGATTAAATTAAGACGTTCGTATTCAGATCCATTGGACATTTCTTTGGAATCTACTTTGAGTTGTTCTCTGGAAGATTTAATAGCAACATTCGATGAGAAGATTTTCAAATGTTTCCAAGACTTCAACACTGACACCACAGAAATCGCATCCATTATGCGAGAAAAGTGAAATTACGAAAGAATCGTAAGTTTAGCTTTCCAATAATATATCAATATATTGTATAAATATTGGATTTCAAGAAAATGGTGGCAAAATTCTTATTCTGGCGACAAAACTTTGCCGAATGAGGAATATAATGTCAAATTGAACACTCCGAATGTATGTGGAAAATATTTCACTAATATTTATTTATTATTAATAAAATGCAGTGGAATGAACTGACAGACATGCCTGACAAGAACAAAATTGCCGGGATAACTATTGATTCGACATCGTTGAAATCCGCCGAAGGACTCTTGATGGAAATTCATGAAATGATGGTAAATGTCCACTTTTTGATAAAATATCCATATTGCTGTATTAATTATATGGGGAGGGAAAAGGAGGGGAAAGTAATGAGGGGGGATAATGAACTCAATGGAATGTTAATCAAGATTTATGAATAAAATTATGCAAATTAATAAAACCGTGACTAATAATGATAATATCCACAAGGGGGAAAATATCATAGTCAGTCTGATGATTATAGATTCTCCTAGGGAGGGGGGAAATAAAAAAGGTAAATATTGAAATTTGATATTCCAGAATACGCTTTACATAGTCAGCAAGTGAAATTGTAACATGAATGAGACATTTTCAAACAGTAATTAATATGAAAATCTTACAAAAAGAAGGATTAACCTGAATAAAACTGTTGTTTGGTCCGGTTTAGAACGAAAAGAATAATAAACGAGTAACTCAATTCGTAAACCTGGGGTTTAGCGTCCGAAATTTAATTTAGATTTTTTATTTTTCTAACCATTATAAATTTGATTGAACAATAAGACAATAATGACTGACAACTTTTATTTACGAAACAAAACTATTATTAAAAGTATATTGAGGATGATGTCATGAAATAAATGTTACTAAACATAATTCTCAGTGATAGAAATAATGAATAGGGCTTGCAAATTTACCGACTTTTTCAATTACCAGTAATTCGGTAATTTATGTGGAAAAAACCGGTAAACCGGTAATTTACCGGTAATTTTGAGAGTATTTTAGTTAGTTGATATTTTATTCAAACTAATTACTTATAATATGTTTTATAAAATTCAAGTCAGTTATTTTATTAATTCATTCTTTTATTTTATTAATTCATAATCATAACATTATAATATATAAAAAAAGTATAAACGCAAATTAGAAAAAAATTAAAACTTCATTTCAACTCTTGTTTTTGATTAAAATACTGCCTTAAAAAACACATTGTGTTTAACGTGTTATCATTTAAGCTCGACCTCAACTTGGTGCAGATCAGACCGGCTGCTGAAAACGCGCGCTCCGATTCGACACTTGTCGGTCGAACAGTCAACAACATTTGAAATGCTTTCTCTAAATATTTACCTCGGATGTTCTGTTCTTGGAAAAAGTCCATTTCCTTTTTAATAATGTTTGCTAATCCTTTACCTTTAGGTGATTTTGGGCGAGTACTTTCCAAATTCGATTTTTTCATCTTCTGCTGAATTGTAAGTTGCAGCTTTTCTTTCATTGTTAACGCTGGCGATGCTGATGTTGACGGAGTTGCACGCTCATCTGAAGTACATGTTTCTGAATCTGAAATTTCAGTTTCAGACTCTTCATTTAACGTAAACCGTTCAATTAATTCAACGATTTTTTTTATTATCAATGGTTTTGTTGTTTTATAGAATATTTCATAATTATCATCGTCATTTCTTATTCTTACATTAATTACATTTGGATCATGGAGATAGTGCAAAATATCTGCACAAATGTTTCTCCTTTCTTTAATACGTATAATTAGAGATTCTTTAAGTTCTTTACTTAGAAGTGTGTTTTGCACACTAAGCTCATCTAACATAAATTTCATTGTTATATCTGAAACATATAAATTAACGTCTTCTCGACATAGTGCTTCCACAGCAAGTTTTACTGGTTGCAATGATGCAATTATATTTTTAAGTAAAACAACTTCATTTTCGCTGAAACTTAACTCGGATTTAATGTCGATTAAACTTTTTCTTATTGCACTTTCAACTTCGCAGAATCTCTCTAGCATTGCACAAAGACTATTCCATCTGGTTTTTGAGTCTATGATCAAGGATAGCTCTTTGTTAAATTCTTCCTTAATATGCTTCTGTAAATTGTCGTTCTTTGTAGGGGATCTGCGAAACAATACAACAACTTTTCTAATTTTTGTTATTAGAGGACTTTTTTCTTCACGTTGAACATCAATACAAGTGGGTACCGTATTAATTACTTCAAAGCCCACTTCATCTTCTTCGGAAATGCCTTCTTCACTTTCTAAATCGGTTTCTGTTTCATCCACAATACTTACTTCCTCTATATGAATATCGCTCATGTTCTTTTTTACGATATAAAACATTAATGACGGCTAGCTGAATGCCGTGTGCTAAACACAATTGATGATTAGCATTAATCAACGAACCTACTTTCTTCATCACCGAAGCACCATCAGTTGTTATTGAAAAAATGTTGTCTAAAGTTAGTTTGAACTCATTTAACTTATTTTGCAACAGCGTTATACATTTATCAGCTGGCATCGAACCATGTACTCTCACAAGACCCAAGTTCCAAAAGCGGTCATTTCCATGAACGTTTATGTTCATATATCGTCGATTCTTAACAGCCGTCCACTCGTCAAACGTCAAACTGAATACACTATTATTAGCTTTTCGGTTGGATAAATCTTCAACCACTTGTTTGCGAATTTTATCCCCATAGTCCATTACAATTTTTTTGATAGTATGGGAAGATCTTGGTACTTCTTTATTATATTTAGCTTTAATTAGTACTCGGATATCGTAGGATGTGGCAACTCTATAAAACGGTATATTATCTTTTGCTGTCAAACGCGCGAGAACAGCTGGAAGTGAATCATCAACCTTTTTTTATAAAGAAATTTGATATATTATTGTTTGTAGTGCTAGCGATGACTTTGTTTGTAATTTGACTAGATGATGCCATATCACTCTCGTCATCTTTTCTCTTCAGTAGATTAATTTTATGCTGAGATTTAAGATGGGCATGCAAACCGCTAGTGCTACCACCAACACATTTAATCGGTTTCGCACAACTATTGCAGACGGCTTCATTCTTATTTGTTTCTTTGAAATAGGTTCATATTAAATTTGTACGCATGATGGCTAAAATATTTTTTGGTTTTAAATAACGAATAAATTAGTATTTTTTGTATTACCTTACCTTTATTAAATTTTATGAGACGTTCTATTATATTAAAAAAAATTGATATATTTATTATAAATTATATACTGCAACAATTTATGTATTTCAATTTTAACAGTTAAAATTGTTCAATATTTCGAAATTCCACGAAAAACATTCGTTTCTGTCAGTATATAACTTGAATATTACAAACAAATAAAAAATTTCTACTTCGGTTTGAGCGAGCACTTAACATATATATGATAGAATAATAGAATATTAAGCATGAATATTTCACGCATTTGCATAAACAACAAGAAACAAAAATTTGTTTTATATTTACGTAGGTGCGAGTGTGACTTGTGACCACTGAACAGAAGTGTGAAACTTTTTATATTTTACAATATTTTTCGTTTTGTTCCGTACATACTACTTTATAAATAAAGTCGAATTTCTTTATTATAGTATAATTATTAATTTTAAATATTAAATTCAACTATTTACTTATAAAATAGTATGCACGGAACGGAACAAAACGATAAATATTGTATAATATAAAGTTTAAATTTTTACCGAAAAAACCGGTAAAAAATAATGAATTTACCGGTTTTTCGGTAATGAATTTTTTAGCAATTTACCGGTTAACCGGTAAATCGGTCAATCGGTATTGCAAGCCCTAATAATGAAGTTAGGAAATACAACCTGTTGATGAAACTGATTCCTGTACATAAATTCATGTAGGTATGAAGGGAACAGAGTGCGGCTGTTTCCAAACTGTCGTTTCAGTTTGCGTTTGGGTGTGGACTTGGTCATCTGTCGGATCAACAAAGTTCTGTTGGTGGACAACTACCGATTGTTCATAGATGCCTTGTCTGATCTGGTTCACGTTGGCATACACCACCCAACCATCGGAGACCATGTGACTTCCTGGCAGGATGTGCTCTTCAATGAGGGTCTTTAGTGTTACTGCATGCCTGTCTGGGACTTCGACGAGAAAGTACTTCCAACTCTCTCACTCAACACCACCAAACACCCAGTGGCTGTCGCGCTATTGTCCTCTGTGGTATTTACGGTGAAAATACTTTGTTTCATCGATTTCAACGACGATAGATTGACCATTAGCGTCTAAGCCATCTCTCAAGTCAGTTTTCACATTCCTCCCTAATGAAGTTTCACCAATCTATGACTACGGCATGATCTCCTATGTTGGCCTCATGTTTGATTTGATATTGTGTCATGTCATGTGACCAGTAGAATACCATCAAAATAAATTGTTAAATGATCAGAGGGCTACGTGTGAATAACGATCCATCACATTCAGATTTTCTACTGCCGCAACTCTCACACGACCACCTATTCCCGTCAATTTATTGACTTTATGTTAGAAGTGTACACAGCTGATTACATACATTACATGTCCTTGTGTTGCGAATGAAACTCCTATATGCGCACCACTGTAATGCCGCTAACGGGTCTTTCAATGCTGCAGCTAATGACGACAATCGCCATATATCTTGCTTAATAACTATAGCGTTTAGAACAAGATTAACAGGAACAGTGTTGGTTGCATTCCTTGGTCTCCCATCCCTCCCATTATTCAAATAATCGATTTATAAATATTAAAAAAAAGTAAATATGTCAATTAAATTAAATTTCGGACGCTAAAACACAGGTTTACTGCCCAATTATTTATTCTATTATAATTTCTTGATTCGCAGTTGGCAACGAGATATAAGAGGGAGTCGGAATTTTTATTGAACCCTTAATCCCCCTCGGCTGATTATAATTTGAAAATTATAAAAAAAATCTAATGTGTACATTACATTATAAATAGTTAAACATACATGGCAATGATTTAATTATAAGAAAACGCCAATAAAACATTCTTTTCACGATATATTTCAACAGTTTTTCTGTCATCATCAAGTAGGATATAATAACTATATAAATTAAGGATTTTAAACAAATTTATTAATTTTATTAATTATATATAAAAACTTTTTTTTAATAAAAGCATTTCATTTTTACATTTAGAATTTAATTTAATAATTTAAAAATTTTATTAATTATTTAATTTAACAAAAACAATCAATACATACAATATACAAAGTTATTTAAAAACATTTAAAACACACGTATTCACTGCATTCTGCACATTCATTTTCGGATTCAATGACTATCAATAACGCCTCACAAATTATACGTTCCCAATAATTATCGAAATTTTTTAATAACATTTTAAAATCAGACATACCTATTTTACTCTTATAACCCTTATTGTGCTCACTAATATGGGCCAAAGCCTTCAGTATATAATGCTCTTGAGCTCGAATACAGAGATGATGGGAAATCTCTCGAATGTATGTGGCATTACACCCATTACATGTAAACTGATAAACGAGATAGGAACATAATTCGACCGGAGTTTTAGACTTATTAATAAACATTGCGCACTTTCCATGAAGTTGACACTATCCTATAGTTTAAATTCCCTAACTGCTTTCTTATCTTCCCTTTATAATCCTTAAAACCTTCTGAGTACGGCAATACTAAAACAAATTTAGACTCATCATCTTTGCTCACACTTTAATTTATTTAACTCATCAGACTCACGCACCTCAACAACATCACACTATCATCACGTAAATTAGAAATATGTCCTGTTTTTGTACCGCATTTTTACCTTTGCAAAAACAAAAAGCATAATTTCAAATTACAATCACCTTAAAAACATTAACGCAAATATAATTAGATTTTAAATATAAAGTTTATACTCAATTTTTTTAATCAAATTTTTCAATAATTATGATGAAAAATTATTTTGTAACACTGGAAATAATTTTTAACAATATCAAATTAAATTATCTTTAAATGAAATTTATTTTTAATTAACTAATCTGAATAGTCAAATTCATGAGCAAATATCGTATTATCTATCACAGGGTTCGGGTTTACTTCAACACTTCTATTGAAGGCTTTGGATTTGGTTTTGCACAATTTCTAGAGAATTTTTACGCAGTCGATAACATTTGGAACTTTTATTGCTAGCGGTTTAAACTTTTGCATTATGAATATTATGCTTATTATTATTATTATTATTATTATTATTATTATTATTATTATTATTATTATTATTATTATTATTATTATTATTATTATTATTATTATTATTATTATTATTATTTTTATTTATCTATTTATTCTAATAATCACGCTAAAAGTTGACCATTGACATCTGTATTATATTCAAAGATGCACAATTATCGGCCCTTTATAGCTTCTTTAGCTTCCTCTTAATATTTGTCATAATTATCAGATAATGTTATGACAATATCAGGAAATATCCATTAATTTATCAAGTGTACAAATAAACCTACATATTATTAGCTTTTGCTATAACAAGCGTTAATAATTTGGAATTGGAATAACTAAATTCTTTATTTTTTGCTATGAAAGAATCAATACGGAAGTGCTTATGTGTATTGCACACACACACACACATATATATAATCTTCGTCAATGTCCACTACGATTGGAGGCTCTGTGATCGGAGTTTTCTGGCAATCGATCATGTCTATGTAGCTAGTAGCTTCAAAGTTGATTACTGGCACGCAGAAAGATCTAACTGAAGTCGTACGTTTCTGCTTTCTGGATTTCAGTATGCGTCGCAGAGCTAACTCGCGTATATCTGATCTTTCATCGGTAAGCATCGCAAGCAACAGATTTTCTGGATGACTAAAGAATGCGTTGCGTTGAATTACCGGGTCAACAACTTTCTTCAGCTCGTCTGTGAGGTAGCGTGATTTCAGTATCGTACTGTGGACATGTCGAGCGCAGTCTTTACACGAAGGGGTATTCTTTATTTCAAACCATGCAGGTGCATAAACTGCATATTATTTAAATGCCATCAATGACTTCAATAATATGTTATAATATTACCTCTTATAATGAAGTATCGTAGTGGAGTAATTATTTATTACTAACAATACTACATACAGCGATTCAAAAAAAATACAATGTTATGCAATATGTATGCAATAATCCGTCTGAATTGACTCTAGAAACAGGAAGTGCAGCGTGTGAATGCGTAGAAAAGTGAACTAATAATGATCTTTTAGTTAACAGTAAGTAACGATAACGTATTAGTGGAAGCAAAAAGTTGCCAATTCCTTGTAATGAAAAGAACACCGGATAGCAAATACATTATCGTTTTCTTATCAATGGTTACATTTTAAAGTTGGTTGTGGAACCTCAAGACATTATTTAAATTATTGTTTTTCTTTACAGAGTACTTCATTTGACCTCATAGCAAGTTTTTATAACTATCCAAAGTCTACTAAGTCAAAAAATTTTTTTTCGGTCATTTTCACTCCACCCTAATATATATATATATATATATATATATATATATATATATATATATATATATATATATATATATATATATATATATATATATATATATATATATATACATATATATATATATATATATATATATATATATATATATATATATATATATATATATATATATATATATATATATATATATATATATATATATATATATATATATATATATATATATATATATATATATATATATATATATAACAAATAACTGAAACCCAACACAGAACAATTTTAGTCAGTCTTTACAACAATTACAATTAGCCAGTTGATTTGCACCTTTATATTTCTTTAGATATATTTCTTTTTATTGTAAGGTAGGTTGCCCAAAGGGCAATCACTTTCTGTGATAAGATAATTTATAATTCTCTTTATCCAGGTTTTCACTTTTCTTTTAAATTTCGCAAACGTACTCTATAATCAGATTTTCTTCAACCAACTGGCCATTTACTTTTTTCTGCTACCTTTTTATAGACTGTCTTTGAAAACAACTTAATTATTGTTTAACAATTATTACCAAAATTCGGGTCTTGTTGCATCCACAACAAACAAATTGTTCGTTTTTAATGATTTATCTAAAATAAATCTGATCATTTAATAATCTCACGGTCTTCCCTCACTGCTCGACTGTCTATATGCATCGGATTTTTAATAGAACTCGGGCTTTCCATTAGCGATTCATTAATTTTTTTAATTAATTTGTTTTTCCGTGGACTTTTTCTAGAGACCATTTACTAAATTTGTTATTATTATCTTTGAATTCGTTTTTCGATTTGGCGTTTTTAATCATACTCATTTCCCCAATCAATATTAATTTTTAATTAATTTTATACTTTTATTATTTTGGTTTTTATTTATTTTGCCTGTGCTTCTATTTTACGAAGGCAATATATTTCTGTTGCTACTTTAGGTAAAAATATATTTATAATAAATATGACGATGGAGTTATATGTAAATGTCTAACCGACATAAATAGTAACTGCATAAATGCACAAACATGTACAAAATATCTAAATGATCCATATGAATGAATGTCACTCCAATAAAGAGTTAATCAGTTGGACCCTCTCTATACATTATTCTCTTTTTACTAAAAATATAGTAGCGATATTACAGATTATAATTAAACCCATGGTTTTGTTATTTTATCAGTATAAATAGAATGCCGGGCTTGCTTTCAGGTACAAAATCAACATAACGAACAAAATAAATTATTAACCACCTATAAACCAATATGGTTGCAAAAATGTGTTCCCTCATTACATGTTCTTCGTATTATACAGTTTGAAGTGTGTAAAAGTGGTTTTTTCTAATCAAGTGGTA
The DNA here is from genome assembly GCA_959609185.1 of Schmidtea polychroa. Classification (NCBI taxonomy): domain Eukaryota; kingdom Metazoa; phylum Platyhelminthes; order Tricladida; family Dugesiidae; genus Schmidtea; species Schmidtea polychroa. The sequence continues at coordinate 108,267 of CAUHTR010007705.1, forward strand.
GTTGTATAATGGAAATGAATACAGATTATGTTAAAGCGATTTGGTGATCATTCAATAATCTATGATGGATCATATATTGCGTTAGCCTACTCGTCGTCAAACCGAGTTCCTTTCAAAAAAATTTGTGGAAAGTGGGGGGTTTACGTGACGTTTTATTTAATATTTAGATTTTTTGGTTGTTTCTTTCTGTAATGATTTGAACTATTTACGAGGATTCTTTTTACCGTACGTTTTGATTAACCTTGTTAAACTTGAACTGATAAATGACAATGGATATTATGTTATTTTTCCACATATGGAAGACGTAACTATTGGTTTTTTCGCATTTCCACACCTTCAATGGCGTTTAAAACTGTTTTTAGAAAATTTCATTATTACTCACAGCTTTATAGCGTTAATGTTCGCTTCCAGGAGATCGGCAATGATATAGAAGCTGCTTCTTAATCAATTTCTTGGAAGATTTCAATTATTTTCTCCTGGAATATTCATCTCAATAATTTGTATAAACAAATTAAATGCTGATTGTTCGAACAAAATATGAAATATTTTAAATGGAAGCCAAAAATATTTTTGAAATTTTTAAAATTTTATTAAAAATATTAATGCGATTAAACAAATATCATATTTGTTAAGAACCTAATGATCATTATTAGATCTTATAATCTTATATAAAACGATAATATGTGTCACATTATATAGTCGTAGTGTATGGAAATAAATTAGTGAATATATTCATTGCGTAACAGATAATACGTTATCATTATATATTTTGATACTGGCCAATAAGACATTTTATCATTTATTAGGATTACAGCGATAACATCATTGACTTTGAAGGAATTGAAGAATCTTTCTACGATTCAGATTTGTCAGAATCTGTTAAAGATGTTGTCGTTATGTTTCAGTCGGAGTGGTCCAATAATGAAGGAACAGAAAGATGGAAAAATGGTAAGTGATTAAGTATTTTAAATAATAATAATAATAATAATAATAATAATAATAATAATAATAATAATAATAATAATAATAATAATAATAATAATAATAATAATAATAATAATAATAATAATAATAATAATAATAATAATAATAATAATAATAATAATAATAATAATAATAATAATAATAATATAATAATAATAATAATAATAATAATAATAATAATAATAATAATAATAATAATAATAATAATAATAATAATAACAATAATAATAACATTGATATTAATAATAAGTATAATTGAATTAACTGTGAATCATTCGATATTTGTCATTAAAAATTTTTATTTTTAGCATTTGAAAAGTGAGACAATTACTGATATAAATTGCTAATAGTAGACTTATTTATTTATTAATCTAATAGTTTATTATATTTATTATTATTAAGTGATGATTTCTTGGTAGTAGCATTTATTATTTAAAACAATAAAATGATAATTTAAGCCTTTTGCTGCAAATAATGTATTTAATGAAAAAATTTTGACTATAAGATAGTCCTTGTCAATCTCCTTGACAAGGACTATCTTATAGTCGAAATTTTTTTCATTAAATACATTATTTGCAGCAAAAGGCCTTAATTATCATTTTATTGATTTATTATTATTATTATTATTATTATTATTATTATTATTATTATTATTATTATTATTATTATTATTATTATTATTAATATTATTATTATTATTAAATAAAAATCTTCATTATCGAGGAACATTTTTTTTTCAATTTTTATGACAATTTAAATTTTTTTTTCAAATAATATCCTGGGGACAAATGGAGCTGTCAGCAAACGCATGTGTGTCCTGGAAAGTTTAATAAAATGAATGCAAACTCTACATAAATAAATGAAATATTGCTGTTTTAGTAACGATAACAATTTATTTTCTTCTCTTTTTTTCTAATAGAAGAGTTTAGACAGTTGAGTAAAGAATTTAAGTGGAATCAATAGCTGTATTTTTTCCTATTGTTTCTTGCGATACATTTTCATAAATTTGGAGATGAGCTTGCATTTTTACGATCTGTGTAGTTTTTGAGGAGTATTTTTTGAGAGTTTATATATAATAGCACTCTCCAATATAGAAGTTCCCATTTAGTGGGACGGTTCAAAATAAGCTGGCATCATCCCAATATATAAACCAATGGAGAGAGAATGGTATTTATATTTCACAAATTTTTAACTGATATTTATGTGAAATTTCAAATTGTAAATGTTAATGATAATCTGTTGTGTAAAAATTATTTTCAGAGTTAAACATTACAATTTTACCCATTATATATATATATGATTTATGAAAAGGTTGTCTGTCAGACATATTCTAATTGGTTTTCATGGTTGATATACGCACAAAATGAGATAAATACTGGAAATTTATTTCTATTTTTATGTTCGCCTTTGATTTGTTTTTTTTTTAAATATTTCATTTATTTTCATTTCGAAATAGTGTGGTTTAAATAAAATAGTATGTTTTAAATAAATTATAAAAAAACTAAAATATTTTAAAAACTAGAAATTTATTTGGATTGAATTAAAATAATCAAAGCAGAATTTTTTTTTCTTTTTTCAATCGAATACTCCCAAATAAACTGAATAAGTAGCTCGGATTTTAATGATTTTTCGATATTTCGCGTATGTATTGACGTATCATTGGGATCAACAAAACTTATTTGAATGATTCATCGAAAGGTGTTGCATAGTTTGCATTTCTTCAATAGCTCGACTCTATGCTCGCCATTTATCAGTAATAATAGTAGTTCCAGGGAGAACATTATTGGATTTAACGGCTATCATAGTTTGAGCGTTTCTGTTTTCAACCGGCACTATAAAACAATTCCTAGATCTTCGTTCAATGCCGCCGACAAAGCACTGATTTTCTAATATTCGGCCTCGGTTATACTTGCGTTTAAAAAGAGGCTTTCATCAATTTCAACTATTTTTGAAATGTTATGTTGGTCTTTGATTGTTTACTTCAACTGCGAATGCGATTACTTCCCTTAAAAATTTACCCAACATAGTTACAGTTGCTCTGTTAACGCCTAAATCACGGGCGTTATTTAAACACAATAATTTATTTAAACCACACTATTTCCAACATTTACCATTAATCAATTTTTTTCTCTG
>CAUHTR010007705.1:111483-121483 GCA_959609185.1 Schmidtea polychroa
ATTGTTTGGGACAATTGGAGTGTGTGTGTGTGTTCTGGTATGTGTACACTAACTGTAAGGAGTTAGTAAATCTCTATATAAAATTATTATGGTTAAATGTAGAAGTGAGATCAGTTAGTAGAAATAATTATTTCTGTTAAATATTTATATTTAAATTCTATATTAAATTATATCATATTATATTAAATTATATTAAATTAAATCAATTAAATGTATGACCAGTAATTACATTAATATTAATAATTATCACGCCTCGGTGTTTAAATATACTAGTAAACGGCACAATTTTGAAGTTGTTATAAAAATAAATGCTTGAAGAAGACTTGAATTTAATTGCGTCTAACACTAACTATTATCAAATATAAAATAAAAAACAGAACTGTTAACGATTATAACTTTGATTAACAGTATAAAAATATTATATGACCTGCAGTTTTTCTTCACGACGAGATTAGACTTTCAATCAAATACTTTTAATTTGTCAAGATATGTCTTACAATAATGGCTGTTTAAAGCTCCTAGATCAGATTTCTCTAGAGTTCGGTTTACAATAGTTTTCTGATATTTCTCTGGAATACGATAGATGACGAAGTTTCTTTATTTTATCAGGATTGGTACAGGTACGATTGTTCCTGTAATAATTGAAGCGTTTTGTTTCAAAAAGCAAAGCAAATTTCTTTTATGGTTTTCGTTCTAATAGTTTTAGGATTGATATAGATTTTATTCGACCTATGATCGTCGGGGAAATTTTGGGTCTAAAATCGAATTTTTTTCTCAGAAATGTTTAATTTTTAATGTTCTTCTGATTTTTCTTATTGTTAATACCGTTGGATGAATTTCTTTGTTCTAATCTGATTTTGTCTATGGCCTGGCTTCTCTTATTATTCATTAGGTTTATCATTTGTTAATTAAAAAAGTTTTTTATCGATTTTTCAATAATCCTTTAGCGGACGCACCGACTTTTGCGCGCCGACGATTGAGCGCAGAATCATACAACTAAGCAAGATATATCCGACAAGATATTTTGTCCCACTATGGGTACTGGTTGCAAGGTTGCACACTCAACAATAATAAAATATTATAAAATAATTACTGCACGCAATAGTCGTGTAATATGCTATGGTAAATTATCGCTATATAGTTCCTTTGATCGGAGATTCAAAATCCTGTAAATCGTAAAAGAAATTCTACATTTCTATCCGAATAATTGTGATCATGAATTCATTCACAATGAAATATTAAATTTCATCTAATTCATCATTGAAGTTTGAAGCTTATAATTCACAAAAACTTATTCTAGCCGAATAAGTCACGTTGATGTCAAGATGAAAAGGAATTCAGAAACACAATAATAAAACGTTGTATCAATTGAATCATACAGATGTATTATTCTCTACTAATTTATGCACAGCAAAGCACGTTTATTAATATTAGTACCAATTTTAATATATTTAAGTTCATTAATATATATATATATATATACTACTGCGCTCATTCAACATATTCGACCAAAGCATAATTGCGACGTTTTAACAGTATTACATAAAGAATTCTTTTTAATACATTTTGAATAAAATAGATAATTATGTAAACCTTACTGTTATCGACGCTTGGAAAAAATTTTCAATATTGGATTGTGTGAAACATGCAGGCGTAGCCTCATCAGAAATACGACCATCGACCTTGAATACCTGTTGGCAAGCTATTTGGCCACAATGTGTTAGAAGCGAAAATCCTACCGTCGCATCAAATACGACAGACGAAGTGTATAACGAAATAATCACTTTGGCACGATCAGATGAATGTGAGGGTTTAGATAATTTTACCAATAATGATATAAACGAAATGGATGTTGATAGAATCCTAAACGAAGACGAGTTACTAGATATTGCATTGGAGAACGACGACACTGATCCACGAAATAGCTCTGATTAGGATGAACAATCCTCACTAACAGCTAATTCAATTCTTGAAGGCCTTCAAATGGCAAATAAATTGGCAGATCATTTTCTAACTAATGATCATATAACCGAACGATCTGCGAAATTTCAATCTGATCTGAAATCTTGTATGGTTGTAAAGCTATATGTACAAGAAGCTGTACAGAGAATTGTCCAGACTAGGAGCACCGAATTTGCTATTAAAATAAGTAACCCTGTGCGTGAAACTGTCTCTGATAGCCAATTAGCACTGACAGATTTTAAGTCAACGCAGAAAAAGAAAACGCGGCTACTAACTGAAACCGACTCCGAATAAAAAAAATTAACATTAAATACCATTTTTATGTTCGTGAATACAAATGTGATTTTTTAAAAGTTTTTGTCTAAGACTGAATTTTTTTTTAAATCTGTATTAAAAATTTAATAGCTATATAATATATGTATATTAGATTATGTTTGGATATATGTACTTTACTACAAACTTGATTTTGATTCTTTAATTATTAATTTTTGTAGTAGTTTTTATTTGTGGAACCCATCTCATGTTTTTGTACTACTGTGTTTTTTTTACACGGTGGTCCGTGGAACGTATCTACCGTGTAAAAGCAGGATTGAGTGTATATATGTATATGGCCAATCTGGAGGCCTGTTCAAACGGTGCGATTGCACACAGCCCAGGTCGTTCCAATTTTTAGATAAAATATTATTAATAAATTATTTCTATAAAGAGTTTTGTTTGAAATTTTAATTTTATTTTTATTAATTTAAATGTTTTGCTTACTAATACATTCTGAATGTAATAAATAACAAATTGCAATAAATTATTATTTATTGTATCAAATTTCTTTCAAGGCCCCGCCAGGAACCTTTGCACCAGGTCCCGCTTTTTGTTCTGGCCAACCCTGTATGAAAAGTCATTTGAAAAATGCAGTGCCAAAAATTAGTGAATATCAAAAACATTAATATATTTACTGATTCATAGTCAAGCCCTTTAATAAATACAATGTCAATGGAAAAGAATTCAGTGGTGAAATTTGAAAAAAAGTTCTTATAATATATATGCGTTTATATTTCTATTTAAGTTAATGTTTTTCTCGATTATTTACAATTAGTATTTTTAATTTAGTAATGCGCTCCTGTTTATGGATTAGTAAAACAAAATTTTGTCTCTTCTGCCAATCCGATCGTAGTTTATTTAAATATTTACAAATATAAGTCATGTTTTCATAATTTAAAGTAAATTCTGCTTTCCGTGTGGTTTCGGATTATTTTTACTTTCTACTGGATTCGAAAGAATAAGGAAAATTGTTTTAAGTTTTCCTTTGAACATGAAAGTTTATTTTTTGTCAAATGACGAGAAATATTTATAATTCCTTTCTCCAAGAAATCCAATTCTATCATATTTTATTATTTTTTTTAACAAATTCTGAAATTTTACCAAAATCATATTTATAAGATTTATACTGGGCATCTAACTGGTCATTGCAGTGCTTCTATATACTTTTCCATAAAAATTTATTGTTTTCTCTGTACCAGCAATAACTTCTACATTCGCGGTTCTAAAACACAAAATAATTTAGTGAATGACCCCGAAGATGGGCGAATTTAGGCGATGTAGATGTAGCTTCCTTTATTTTACCTTTTACCAAGCTCTACTTATATTTGGATGGGATTGTTCAATACATTATATATATAATTATAATTATATACAAGTCATTATCTCTATTGACTGTATTGTTGAATTTATTTATTTTACATATTCTACACTCGTGAAAGGATGAAACAGGCCAATGGGTTGTCATGAATTCTCAGTGCATCTGTAACCCACTGAAGACACTAACCCTACTACTGAATATGTAATTTATAAAATTAATTAGATTTATCCACTTTTTAATATTTACCGCTCTGTCCTCTGTTGAATGAATGAATTTTCGATGCCAAATTCAGTTAAAATTCATTTGGCAACAGATCTAGAAAAGATGAGAATATATTTCCATCAATTTATTAATTAATTACAAAATTTTAAACAATTATTATTTTTTTATTTATTATTAAGTTTACTATTATTATTATTATTATTATTATTATTATTATTATTATTATTATTATTATTATTATTATTATTATTATTATTATTATTATTATTATTATTATTATTATTATTATTATTATTATTATTATTATATTATTATTATTATTATTATTATTATTATTATTATTATTATTATTATTATTATTATTATTATTATTATTATTATTATTATTATTATTATTATTATTATTATTATTAAAATATATTAAAATAAACGTTGAGCCTTAAAAGAGCCTTGACTGAACAAAAATATATAAATTTATTAAAATTGATACCGAGGGATTAAATTTAATTGTTTGGATGAAATTTTGATTAAATAAAACAATTATCTTCTCTGTAATCTCTTTCTAATTTAATAGCTCTGTCGACACTAAATCTTGATGCGTTGAGAATGATAGTCAACGACATGAAGGTCAGAGTGCGCACTCTCTCCGATTGCCTGTTGATCCATTTAGTTACGAGAGATGAATTGGAATTCGAGAGAGAAGTACGAGATAGATTTATGCTGTTGCTTCAAGGAGTACAGAAACGCAAAAGAGAATTCGCGAAAACTGTTCTAAACCAAAGACACAATGCCGCCGAGCTGAGAGTAATGTTTATTTATTTAGATTTTATCAATTTATATTAAATTTTTTGATCGCATTTATATGATTAGGGAAAATTTTGATTTAACGAAATTTCTAAATTTTTCTTATATAATGCCATTTTAAATCTTTAAATTTATTGTGTAACTTGGCAACATTTCCCGTGTTCACTAAAATATTGCTCAAGCCTTTCAATGCACTATGTTCATAAGCACTACCACAGAAATAGTGGAAATTATCTCCAAAGTATTTAACATTTAGCCTGTTCTAGTACAAATTGAATATAATAATTATAATTTATAATTAAATCTTTGAAATGATATTTTGGGTATCATAATGAGAACTGCTTATTAGGGTTATGACTTTAGCACTTTTTCTCCCGTTTTTTTTCCTGATGCTTTTTTAATGAACTTTTGTGTGTAGATCACATTTTTTCCGTCTGGATTAAAAAGCTTTGCAAAAGCGTAGCACACTCATAAGGGTCTTAATAATCATATATGGCAAAAATGTGATCTAGGTGTTTTTTAGGTTTTCTAAACAGTTTTAAACTAATATTCCTATTTACAAAAATTAAAAAAACCCTAATTTGCAAGCTGGATGTTACATTTAAGAAACTGTCCTACGAGATTATCGATGTTTACCATTCTATGCCTCCAATTCTATAATGAAAACAGAGTAACATTAATGTGATAATTCTTAATTAATTTATCTGATAAATAACGTTTCAAAATTAAAAATTAAGAGGTAAATTGGGTTATACATATGAATCCTATATTATAGGATGTTGTTAAAATAATGTGCTTATATTTAAATGTCCCGAAACAATTTTCCACTTTTAGCAAAATTTTTATGAATTTTTGAAAGAAATAAAAAAATTAGTTAAAAATACATGGCAATGATTTAATTATAATTTAATTAATTAAAAATTTAATATAAAAAGATAAAAATCTAAATAAATAAACATTATTCTCATCTCGGCGGTATTATGTCTTTGTATTAGAACTTTTTTCACGAATTCTCTTTGCCGTTTCTGTACTCCTTGAAGCAACATCATAAATAAATTGGGAACACGTAATTTGTGAAGCGTTATTGATAAAATCATTAGATCCGATCAACTTCGCACGGATATTAATAGTTGGGACTTTTTCTTAATTTGTATGGATGAAACAAATGGTATTAAGTCGTCTACTCGATTAGCAATTTTTGCACGTTATCCAAAAGGAGAATAAAATGCATAAGGAACTTTTAAAATTGGGAAATATACCGGAAAGAACAAGATATACATATGTTTGTGAAGTTGTCTTCAACGAATTAAAAAAACTTAACATCAATTTAAAAAACATAATTTCTGTTACGACAGACGGAGCACCCAATATGATTGAATCAGAGATTGGGTTATTGAATTTATTTCAAAAAAATGTTAGTCACCCATTAATAGGATTTCACTGTAGTATCCATCAGTAAGTCCTATGTGCAAAAGTTGGTACTAGCGATTTTAACCAATACCTGATAGTTAATGTTTGACTGAGTAACATTCAACCAAGTTTAAACTATGGTTATCACAGTTGAGGAACATTGCTTGATTATTTCGATGGTGAAATTGTTCCTTGGAAAAGATGTCTTAATATTGAAAACAAGCAAAAATTCCCAATTGTGTGTTCAAGGGGTAAATTAAGTTGAATAAAGAAATAAATAAAAGAAATAACAAATTATTTTTATTCTTGAAACGTGAATCATTAACACATTGACGAACACTCGGAATGAGTAAAGTTAAAAAGTAGACACTCCCTGTTTTGAATCGCGAGCATAACAATTCAAAAAATCGTTTCCATGCAGGATACTCAAATTGATTGAACGTAGATGCGGTCTCATGCAATGCATCGCTTAAAGCTCTATCCAAAACTTTCATCTGCTCTTTAGTCTAGCGTGGGTAAGCACTAGCATGAAGCTTAGACCAAAGATCTTCTTTTGGAGAAGGCATGGCTTACGAAAACTTTAACACATCAGCAAATGATTGTGAGTTACATTCACGAGTAGCAAATTCAAGACCAGAAGGTGTTGCGCTTATTGAAAATAAAGGCAAACGACCTACACTACGTGGTGTCTTGCTACAATTGGAAATGTGAGTTTTCATATTTGCCACCGCAGAAGCAACATTAGAGCCACAGTAATAACATAGAACACGTGGAGTCTTAAAATTCGTATCAACAAATGTCTCTCCAAAGTTATCCCAATACGATCTTTTTCTACCCTTTCCTAGCTTTAACATTTGTTGAAAATGACGCCTTTCGTTAATAGACTACTTTCGCAAAAATATCATTTTACAAATCAATACAAATCAGTTAAAAACAAAATTGTTTTTTTTAATAAAAAACGTTTTAAAACGTTCAAAACGTTTTTTTTATTTTAAATTAAAAAAAACTTTTCAATAGGCAACAGGTAATAAATAAACCTATAGGTAAAAAAAAAAAAAACGTACATTTAGATAGCTATAGCAGCATTGTCTGAAAATGACCTTTTCATTTTTGATGGCTATTGCAGTTATGTTATATGGTGAACTTGGCGTTGACGGTTATGGACGCAAGTGTCACTCAACGTGTTAATTAACAAATAATTTTACTATTTAGATGAGGATGACCGTTAATTATTAAATATTAAATTTAATTAAAATATGTACAGAAATAATTGCAGGAATACCTCGAACAGTACGGTTAATCGGTTCTGGAATTAGCCGTACTATTTGAAACCGGACTATTCGAGGCATTCTGGCACTAATAAATTTACGGCTTAGTACCCCTATTAAGAAATTTAAAAATCGTGATTATAATCTAGTAAACAAAATAGTTCGTCTTTGTAACCACCTTTTTCTATAATTCTGGATAATTCTTCTGGATAGAATTTTAAAGCCGCCTCTTTATTTGCACTTGCAGATTCCCCAACAATACGTACGTTGTGAATACCAGTTCGTTCCTTATACCGAGAAAACCACCCTCGACTGTCCGTAAAGGTTTCACCGGTTTCGGAACCAAGGTCTTCTACTTCATTGTAAAGACTTAGTGCCTTCGCTTGAATTTCCAATTCATTAATTGGAATACGTTTTTGGCTAAGGTCTTCTATCCATATAGATAATAGTCGCTCCATGTTAACCATTCGAGGGCTTCTAATTATGAATTACCACTTTTGACAAATATGACACCGTAGCTATACCTTGCGACTTGTATTGATCTTTATTTTTCACAATTTTCCGAACTGACGCCTCGTTCATTCCCCTTTCTTTTCCTACTTTAGCAAACGAAGCCCCTTCCTCGTGAAGTTTAATAACGCTAATCTTCTGTTCTAAAGTGAGCCATTTGCGTTTTTTTGGTTGTGGAGTCACTTTAACACTTTGTTCTGCCACTCATTTTATTTTTTAAATTAAAATCTAAATATATAAAAGTCAACATACTCTACGATTAAAAATATAAAACCAACAACTTTGATCTATTATCGTGCGATCGTGAATGTATCCGTAGTGAATTTTTTTACGGTTTATTTATTCAATTTTTTATTAAAACTACAAACCAGAAATTAAACGTAACAAAACTAATTATTAAATATGATTTTATAATAACGAATAAATTCTAAAAAATTAATTTAAAAAAACTTTTTTAAATTTCGAAAATTTTATTTAATCATTTTAAAAACAATCATATTTTGAAAATTTTAAAACCGTACTATAGAGAAACCGTACTGATCGAAACCGTACTATGCGAGGTATTCCTGTATTGATTATTTAAGTTTTATTATTGAGAAATTGGTTTGGTTGTTTTATTAGATGAGAGAATGGCAGATTTCGCATTAAAATATATTTATATTCTCAAAATTGTTCTAATTCTTAGTAGATATTTGATTTGGTTCTTCCTTGATAATAGGATGAGGAATTCCTCTTTTATACTTAGTTTTTTGAGATCATTGTCTCTAGCTACTGTAGTGATTGATATCTCTTTATTTTTATTTTCTGATAGAAATTGTTTAAGATTTAAAAAATTTTATAAAATATATTAAAAATATTAGCTTTCTAGATTTAATTTATTAAAAAGAGCTTGAAGACTATAAGTAAATATATCAAAAACATCAATATATTACTGATTTATAGTCTTCAAGCTCTTATTAATGAATTCAATTGGAAAAAAAAGTTCTTATATTTCTAGATTTATATTTTACTAATTTTAAAATAATTTTTTAAGGATTAATGGCAAAACCGAGACAACATGAAAAAATTCGAGGTTATGTCCTGTAATATACATAATTAAAATAAAATATTTGGATCCTATGTCTATGTTTATGATTAAATTGGAGCTGGAAATGGGAATTATTCATTGCTGATCTATAATTTTAGAAGTTGATTGAATAAATCTTTTCAGAGCTGGTAGAGAAATTATGCTGCCTGAAGTCTTTATGGGTATTGTCATTAATCCCATTCGATGTGTTATTATAATTATCTTGCACTCTCTGGTAAGGAGGCAGTTCTTCTAGTTTTTTTGATTATGCCGCCGAATTTTATTTGATTGGATGATTTTGTCAACTAGCTCTTAATTGGATTTTTGAGGATTATTTATTATTTCATTCGTAGAAATTATTTTTATTAATTTGCCGACATGTAGAAGTTGAAATTAAATAATATGCAAAGCCGAATTCTGCGAAACTGATGTTTTACATATCATTGTAAAATGCTATTTTTGGTAGGTGACTGTCTGAAGAAATGCACAACCTTTCGAATTTCCTTAATTGCTTTTTGGTAATTAGGAAGAATAATAATGTGGAGATCTTGTTCGTAACTTTCAATTTCAAAAATATTTCACCATCATCAAAATCATTATTTTATTCTGTATCTTAAGTATTTTGATCACATATTTCGTTATTCTTAAATGAATAGCAAGATTCATACATTGGACGTGGTGAGTTGAATCTCCACGTTCAAACTTTCACATAACACTCGCACCTTCAGTGGTTGATGTAGCAATATCTTTTACGAATGTGATTCCAAATTCCTTTTAATATTGGATTACGATTGTTTGAGTTTCTACAGGACAATAACTTTTAATTATTCGAAAGATCACCAGGTTGAAAAAACTGATTCATTTCAATGAATATTTATATTGAAATATCGTTTATTCGTAATACGATATACAACCTTTTACACTTATATTTAACCTTTGAACTCTAATAGATTTTTGTTCTTCAAAATAAGAAATTGCTAAATCCATTACTTTTGCAGGATTTTTGGTAAGCTATATATCCTTTATAAAAATAGATTGCCTTATGAAAGAACTTTCTATTATTCCATTCACTGAAACCATTCTCAGAAACTAATCTTGCCATAATTTCATTAAGTCTTTTTTTAT
>CAUHTR010007705.1:126483-132659 GCA_959609185.1 Schmidtea polychroa
AAAATATAAAATAAAAATATATATTAAAAGTCCTAATTAGCTAACAATTAGTTTTATAAATAAAAATAGCATTCAGATTTTTGCCACATTATTGCCTAAACCATATTTCATACAAGCAAATCTGCAAACATAAATTCAATGTTTTAAATTTCTTCTGAAAATAATGAATGTCTGTTTTAGGAAGGATGTTCCATGGGGCTCCTAAACGGGAGCAAGAACAGGGGGGGGGGGTACTAAAAGATGCTTATTTTTGGTGTGTCCTTAATGAATATTCTCTAATTCAATGCAATTAATGATTCTACTTTGTCTATGGTTTTTGCAAAAAATATCTCCTATATATTGTTGGCACTTATGTTTTAGTTTACTCATGGTTGCTTTGGCAACTATTCGTCCCATATACCAATTTTATTATATTGCCTATAGTAAACTTCTCGGGGGTACATAAATAAATTAATAATTAATTAATTAATTAATTAATTAAATAATAATACAATAATAATTCAATAATACACCGATCAAAACTATATATTAACAAAAAAATTATCATTTAGAAAAGTTTGCATAAATAAAACTCATCATTTAATTTATTAATTAATTTATTTATTTATGTATCCCCGAGAAGTTTACTATAACCATTATTATTATTTTCCGCCAGATACATTGTTGGAGTCTGAGCTTGATCTTCGTGCTGGGATTGTGTATCGGGGTCTAAAACTATTGAGCGTACTTTTTACGGCTACAGCTCGAACAGTCTTCTCTTTCGTATTCTGACAGTTGAAGGTCTTAAATCGTTCTCTTTATTTGCTTTTCTTGGGTTTCTTTCAACCTAATATGTTTTAACTGTGTAATTCGAAGAATTAACTAAGAAAGTACAACAACATTGTAATTTTGATAAGAATATTTAAATATCGATTCACCTTATGGAGTCGGCATCAATGTCTATACCCAGAAAGGGGTTGTGAATGAGTATAAATAAAGCTCAAACATAATACTCTTGGAACAGACTCGAATCCATCATCGGCTGGTATGTTGTCGCATTCTGTTGTCTATTTCTTTTTTGCAGTCTCTTTTGTTTCCTCAACTTCTTCATTTTAATTACTGAGTGTTGTTGCGTGTGAAACTTTCATGAGGATTTAGGTTTAGCTACATTAGCTAGATTGAGATTGGGGATTCGACTCTCTGTTCGTTGATTAAGCTCCTCTGAGCTCTACTCGTGATTAGATTGTCGCGGCACTGGTTTAGCTGGTGTAATTTTTGATTCAATTCTTTTATGCGACAAATGGTGAACCATGTTCCCTGCACGACGTCTAATTGTTGACCCATCTCTTTTAGGCGAGTCTGTAGTTATTACTGTTTAATTTATATGGAACTTGGCAGTTAGGTCGAATAGTTAGTGAGATAGTGCAAGTTTACAAATTAGATTCTAAATTGTGTTATTGGATCTATTTACTGTGCCTAATCTAGAATCAGGGATATGTATGAAAATATCTTGTGGACATACAACTTTATAATTTGTTAATTCTTTTTTACTTAAATAAGAACATGACGAGTCAGGTGCAATCGTGCAATCATTTCCATACAGAAGTATTTAGAAAAACAACAAAAATGGACTGAGTGCGAATTAAGTTTGTGTCTGATAAAACATAATAATTAACAAATACGGTCATCTCCGTATTACGCGGTTCTTTACGTCAATATTTCTCTGTAATGTTTGTAACATTTGAATTTTCATCTTTTTATCTATATATATATATATACTGATTGGGCAAGCAAATAAATTGGTGGGCCCGTCAGCATTATGAATTCTGATTGGATTGCAAATTTGATTCAAAATGAATAAAGTGAGAAATAAAAAATGATTAATCTTTAGGTTCAATTAGATTGTTTTTATGAATATAGATAAATATTGGGGGGAGGGGCTTATATATGACAAAAATATCTATATAATTGCAGGAATTTATCATAATTATTGAAATGTAAACAAGCTATTGCCTGTTAGTAGATAATTATTTGATTCCAATGGTTTCTGTGATTTGGGTAAATTTTCATTTTTATCGATCGAATAATTCCTTTCCCAACAGACATTATTAGAGTCGTAGACTAAATAGTCATTCCTAGAGAAATTATTTCTTTGTAATTTTTAAGTAAACTGAACTTGTTTTTGTTAGAATTGAACATTGTAATTGATTGAAATGTATCATTCAACAGGAATTAGTGGGAAATAATTCCATGGCAAACGGAATAATTTAAATGAGTAAAATTAGATTTTTTTTTCACTTCCTATATTCAATGGCAAACTCGCGTGAGATGAAGGAAGCGCGAATCGTGTCTGTCTCGAAGTTTAGAAATGTCTTTCTATTTTATAGAAATAATTTTCCTATTTAAATTTAAGTAATATGTAAAAATAAAAAAATATTATGAAATAATAAAAATTAAAAAATTAGTATAAATATTATTCTGTTTATTATTAATAAAAATATATATAATAAGTAAATTGATCGAATATAATAAAAATAAAATATTAAATTTAAATATTTATTATTATTATATATATGTACTGATCCGTGTCCTGTTAATAATAAGACCGAATGACAGTAGCATAGAAATGGTATTGAGCTACATAGAACCTTACCATAATGTTGAGGTCTCACGAATTGAGGTTCCCAACTTTACTGGGTCTTATATAAATAGACAAAAAGAACACAAGTATGTATGAATATTTATTTAAATATCAAAATTTACCTAAAATATTTGATTCGACAAGTTGAATTTTTCACAATTAGAATCGAATAACTATAAAAATGCGTACTGTTAAATGTTGTATAGTTCGTGCTATGTAAAATGAATGTGATTAAGCTTATGTGGAACGTTATTGTCTGTTCCGTGTATTATTTTCTTCTAAAGATTAACCTTTGGATACTCTTCTTGGAATTATTTTGGGCGAATTAAATGAATTTTTTATATTTATTTATTTATATCAAATTTTTAATTACTAAATTAAAAAATAAAATATAATTATTTTCGGTTTATACACACGGAATATTTAACTATTGATTTTTGCGTGCAAAAATTTAATTATATTTGTATTCATAATTTTTACTATATATATATATTTTTTTATATATTTTCACTAACGTTTCAGTGAATTCATATCCGAATACGTATTCACCAGTGGAAATATATTTCTACTGGTGAAAATATAACTTCACTAGCAAGTTTTAGTGAATGTGTAGACTACCCGAGTTAAAAGTTTAAATTTCACAGGAGATACAACAACTTACACATTAAATATAATTACATATTTAGAAAAATTAAAAAACTTTTAAAAACACTTCGCAGCTAGATGAAAGAAGGGCGACACATCGACACTTAGGGCCAAATATTTCCACGCGGCGAATTCTCGCTTGTCAATGAATACAAACTCACTAAATGTAACCACTGAATTTGTATCTTCATTGTTAGATATACATTCACTGACCGGCTTAGCGAAAATATATTCTCACTGGTAATACAAATTCACTGTAACATGTATATTATAAATTAATATCATAATTCGTTTCCGGTATCAAATGTCATATTTTTAATAACTTTTATAATAATAATATAACTTTTATAAGCTATAGAAGTCAAAATCAAAATATAGTAAATTTAATTTTTATTTTGTTATAAATGATTTATTTTACTCTTGTGTTAAAATAAGTTAACCATAAGATAAAATATAATTTTGTCATTAGATCGATCGTACAGGATAGATAAAAAAATAAAAATAACTAAGATTATTATACAGTTTTATAAAGTCATTGAATAAAATGAAGGAATACAAATAATTAAAAATGACCAGATAGAATATAAGATAGTCCATTGAATAAATATATACACGGTAGTTAATGACAAAATACCAGATAGTTAATTGTTCGTCCAATTGCATAAGGTAATTGATTTTGATTGACTTGGATTGGTTTTCTGATCTTCTTTTGGATTTATTGTCTTCCCTCAGCACATACGTTCACTCCATAACTTTTAGGCCCTGTCCTATAATATTTGTTTAGGACAAATGTGGTGATTGGCCTACCCTCATCATCCAACAATATCTTTAAATTGCCCTTACAATTACCATGGAATGGGAAGCTCTAATGTCCTTAACAAGACACTATTTTATAAAAAAATTAATGACGATAGTGTAATATCGAACTAAATCATAAAAAATTAATAACTTTATTGAGAATCTGGTTGGGAAATAGTACATGCTGTTACAATAGATAATGAGGAGTACATACTATTTTCATAAATTAAACGGATTTTGACAAGTTATTAAATATAAATACATGAATGACCAGTGGTAGAGTGTGATATGCCGGGTAGGGCTAATGAAGCACAGCATTGTTTTAGAAATTATTAAAACTTATATTTAAATAACTACTTAATTAATTAGAAAATAATTGAATTTATCAATGCTTTCAATAAATTCGGCGATCTTTGATATCATTTTCTTCTCACGATCTTTCTTAAACGGAAAATTTCTAACGCTCTTAGTCAGACAACCGGAAAACTATATAGATCTTTATCTTGTCCTCTCGAATAAGTCAAAATTAGTAAAATTATTTTGATATTTATGTGAGGAGCTTTGACGGTTGATTGATAGCGTAATTCTGTGTCCAATTTTGTCAGTAACTCGTCCTGTTTCCATAGTATCTCTGTTATGAGGCAGATTTTTCTGTGAGTTTCTAATGAATTCAATAGACTTTTTCTGCTCACTAAAGGAGAAATAAAATTTGCAATTAATGAGGATAAACTCTTTTGAAATCCCTAAACGATTAAACAAAATGCCGTTCAAACAATCTAATGAGGATTTTATTTAATGCAATTTTATAAAATAAATTTCATTTATAATTTAACCAGAAATTTCTGTAAATTTAAGTGTTAATATTGATTATATCGATATTTTTGTGCCCTTTAACTATAACTTTTTTTGAAAGCTATTAATTCTTGAATAAAGAAATTATTTTGAGATTCCAAGGTGTTCTTTAACGTTTCTTTTGAGCATTAATTGGGATTCCGGGGGGGGGGGGAGTTTCCTAATCATTGATTATTTTAGATTAAATAATTAATTTAATTAATTACATGTGTAAATAAACATCATGGGTTTATGAAAAATCATAGAAAAATCATTGATATGAATTATTATACTGATTTAAATAATATTTAATATTTAATTTTAATATATTTTAATATTCACAAATAAATTCTTTAACATTTGTTGCTTGAAATATACACGCCTTGTTTCATACTTTTGATTTTCCATTATTGAGATAACCTCTATTAACCTTTGGATGGGCGCGTGCTGTACTTTTTACGACAAACGATTTCTAGCCTGTAACAACTAAAACTATTGAAATATTTGTATTTGCAAATAACCAAAATATAACTTCCAAAACAAAGACATTAAATACAATTTTCATAATGTTACAGAAATATCTTAATTGAAAACATCTAAATTTGTCACAAAATTTACCACAGCTCGCCGCTAGAAGGTCAATCACAGTTTCATTGTGTTTTCTCTATATATCGGACAAACATTTTTAACATCATTTTACATTCTCATAAAACTCGCAATTTCGACCAAACCAGTAAAAAAGAATTAATATACAGTATGTTAAATTCGGTAAAATTATATATATAGAAAAAAGGCGGGAAAGTATTTGGTTATAGCCCGCGGGTTATGTGGAAAATACGGTAAATCAACCAGCCTGGTCTTAAATAAAATAAAACTTTCTTAACCCTTTGAACCCAAAGGCGTTCCTTGTATTAGCACTATATCCCTGAGTCCCTGAGCAATTTTTGACTAAAAAATATTATTTGACTTAAAATGTAATTTCGATCAAAAATCGATTGTCAGTATGAAAAATAAAGATAGATGCCAAGGCCGGTAAATCGGCCTTTAGGGTTCAAAGGGTTAAATAAAATCTTAAACTTATGTGTCGATTTCAAAATATTTTGGATGTAGATTCAAAATTTAATAATATTGTATTTAATTAATTTATTTATTTTTAATTAATTAATTTTATGTTCACATCATGATTGTTACTGAGTAAAAAATGGAATTTTGAATAATATTTTTTGTTTCTAATTGAAATTATTATGACTATTATTATTATTATTATTATTATTATTATTAT
>CAUHTR010007706.1:0-52668 GCA_959609185.1 Schmidtea polychroa
CGAGCCGCCAGATCATGAGCCCGCATAAGTAACATACCCCTCCCCCCCCCGAGAAAAATTTTTTTTTAAATAAAAGGTCAAGGTCAAGTTCATTTAATTTTTAAATTAAATTTTTTGTTTTATAATTAAGAAGTGATCTGGCGGGCTCCCTACTGTTTTTTCATCCAAAAATTAAGGTTCCCACCAAAGGAATTTTATTGGACGATACCTCATCTTAAAGCCCAGTCCAAGACCTTTCGAATGAGCTATTAGGTATCTGTTATATCTTTAAAGTTTTAATGTTATTAACAATTGATGACCCCATCTTTTCAACGTTAAATTATTATTATTATTCAAAATATTATTAAGGAAGCCAGCTGGCTCACACTTTTTTTATCCCAAAATTAGTCTCCCACCAACGGATTTTATTGACGATACCTCATCTTTAAAGACCAGTCCAAGACCTTTCGAATGAGTCATGGAAGGCAGTCATAATCATTAATAGTGACAAAGTTATTAACATTTTACCAAAATATTTTCAAGGTCATATAATTATTAAGTGAATCCGGCGGCTCCTCCCACTTTTTTTCATCCCAAAGTATCGTTTACCATTATCCAATTATTAATTGATAGCTTATTTTGAGCTGGGGCAAGACCTTTCGAATGAACTATTACAGGTATCATCATCATCAAAATGTCAAAGTTATTAACGTTTTTCCGAGACCATTGTTTCAAGGTTCATTTATTTGCAAAATATTATTTTCCAAGGTCAAGGTCATTGACTTTTTCAAGGTCATTTATTTTTTCAAGGTCATTTATTTTTCAAGGTCTATTATTTTTTCAAGGTCATTTATTTTTTTCAAGGTATTTATTTTTTCAAGGGTCAATTTAAATTCAATGTACAGAGTTCCCGGACAACGATAATTATTCAACGATAGTCATTTAAAGCCCGGTCCAAGACCTTCGAGTGATCATATAGGGTATCATCATCATTAATATTGACAAATTATTAACAATTGATGACACATCTTTCAAATGTTAAATATCTATTATATTCAAAATATTATTAATTGGCCGGGTAGGTGACAACTTTTTTTCTCCCAAAAGTTTATCGTTCCCATAACCAATTATTAATCGATAGCTATTTGAAGCGTAGTCTAAGATCTTTCAATTGGCCATGAGAAGGTATCATCATCATTAACATCGGCAAAGTATTAAAGTTTTCCCGAGACATTTTTTCAAGGTCATTTAATTTTCAAGGTCAAGGTCAAGGTCATTATTTTTCAAGGTCCATTTATTTTTCAAGTCAAGCAATCGTCATTTTATTTTTTACGGCATTTAATTTTCAAAGATCGTCATTTAATTTTTCAAGTTATTTAATTTTTCAGGTCATTTAATTTTCATCTTATTATTATTATTAATATTTTCAAAGTTATTTTCAAAGAATTATTATTATTATTTGCAAAGTTCTAATTATTATTTTTTTTTTAGAAGTTTCATTATTATTATTTACTTACATATTCATAAAACTTAATTTCTACGTCAATTTCAGGATTTTCAACATTTTCATCATTTGCATTTTTAATAATTATCAATTTTTTCATAATTTCTACATTTTCAATATTTTCACGATTTTCAACATTTTCATGATTATTTCAGGAACTTTTTCATCAAATATTGTTCAAAGTATTATTTTCAAAGAATTATTTTCAAAGTTTTAATCAATATTATTATTATTTAATATTATTATTATATAATCTATCCGACAAGATATTCTGTCCCCTATGGGTATTGGTCACAAGGGTACTACTCACAATCAACATGTAGCAAATTATTTTCAAATACAATTTCAAAGTATTATTATTATTATTATTATTATTATTATTATTATTATTATTATTATTATTATTATATTATATATTATTATTATTATTATTATTATTATTGCAAATATTAGTCAAAAACATAAAATATTTTTACACATACACACACAACCCATTAACATTATTATTATCAATATTAGTGAAAACCTAAATATTTTTTATACAACCATTAAACTATTATTATATTATTATTATAATTAGTCAAAAAACCTAAAATAATTTTACACACTAAGTTATGGGTAGAGAATTATTATTATATGTTTGCAATATCTGTGTTTGCCTTCACGGGAAGTTGACAATAATTTTACACACACATTCTATATACACATACCTTGTTTAACATGGGTGTATATACTCCTAGTCTATCCGAAAAAATATTCTGTCCCCCTATGGGTATTGCTCATATGGGTACTAGTCACACTCCAACAAGGGTTTCGATCTTAAAGCATATTATGGTTTATTAAGGTTAGTAAATAAAACTATAACACACACTTTAATATTTAAACGATAAAAAATCAAGACAAGAGAGGACAAGGCAAAGTGTATGCATTTAGTATTGCCAGGCCTAATGAGCAGTGACCAAATATCTGTGCCTGAAAGACACGGTGGATATTTGTTCGCGTCAACAAGGGTCGTCTGTGCCTCCCCCAAGTGGGGTCAGAAGAACCTGGGCATTATAGCTTTCCGTACGGAACATTACGCCTAGCATGGGTAGTCAACTACCAGCACATTCGAAACGTATAATTTCAAAATACATGCGTCATTGGCACTATACCAAATTAATTAATGTTTTCACTAACACAAATATATATTTACAGAGGCCTCCCACTAGTTGGATTACAACCGCCCACCACGACGATCAGCTTGTAAATATATATTAATTAGGGATAAAGAGGACCCACCCAACCCTATTATATTTAATTTACAAATTTTTCTCGCTCTTCTGCTGGTAATCTATCTCAAAAATTATCCTCCATCAGGCCATTTGGAATACATCTTGCAAATATTTCTTAGTTTCTGATGCGGTGTCAATATCATGCCTAAAATTTAAAAAGCATTAACTTACAGATGTTATTTATCATTTTATCGTCAGAAATTAAATTCTACCTGACTATTAGGCAACTGTTATTTGTGGTATTACTTTTTCAATGACATTTCCCACCATAAAACACAGATAC
Source organism: Schmidtea polychroa (assembly GCA_959609185.1). NCBI lineage: Eukaryota > Metazoa > Platyhelminthes > Tricladida > Dugesiidae > Schmidtea > Schmidtea polychroa. The sequence goes on from CAUHTR010007706.1 coordinate 3,041, forward strand.
CTAAATATAATATATTTATTTTAAAGAATTAATTCATGTCTTACATTATTAATAATATTGCTTCAGGTAGTACTTTACAAATATCTAATTGTTAAAACATCGGTTTTCCCATTTTCTTGACATTCGTGAAAGAAAGTTTACATAATTTAAGTCTGATAATTCATGTTGAAGGACACCTACAATCAGCTAATTCATTTAAAAAATCCAGAACATAGCCTATGTTTCACCATTTTGTCTGGTTCATTTTCTTCTATAATTCATGTTTTAATAAGAAATTTCTAAATCCAAAAATAATAATCATCCTTTAGTGTTTCACCATTTGTGTTCATCTTCTTCATAATCATATAATTCATGTTTAATAAGAAATCTCTAAATCCAGAACATAAGTCTTTTAGTGTTTCACCATTTTGTCTGGACTCATCTTCTTCATAATCATATAATCATTTCGTCATTACTAAGAAAATAATTAAAAATTGTAGTAATTTCTTACTTTATGGATACAAAACGAATAAATAAAGTTATATCATAATTATATTTAATTAATTTAAATTTAAATAATTTAAATTTAGTATTTAAACATATTTAAACAATTTAGTTATTTTAAGCATATTTAAAAAATATTATATAGTATTTATAAAAATTATAATATTATAATTTTATGTATTCTAAATTTATAATAAATACAGTATAATTTTATATAATATTATAATATTATGTACACTTTATATATCCTTCATTTAATTTTTTTAAATTCAAAATTTATAATGAAGATTTTTTGAATTAAAAAATATTCTGTTAGTATTTCCATGCAGAAATCAACGAATTCAATAATTAAAATCTTTAATTTCATGTTGTTAGGTTGTGCCAGAAGTTAATCGCCATCTAATCGTTTGTTCTCAATTTCGCTCATTTTTGTTCAAAACACTCAGGAGAGTTGTTATCTGGAAAGTTTTTTAGCCTCAGCTTTCTTTAAACACTCACGCATCTGTGAATGATGTGACACTGGAAATAAATTAACAATGGGTGGTCTTGCATACATGTTTGTTGGTTTGAACTGTTGATTTATTTTAGAAATATGTATATTAAAAACATTTAAGGTATCATTCAGTAAATATATAGTATGTTTAGTTAATTTATAAATAACATGTATTTTGATATATCAATAAAGGACCATATACTCCTAGTTTATCCGACAAAATATTCTGTACCCCTATGGGTATTGCTAGCAAGTGGTTACTGCGTTTCACATTCAACATGTCGCAATATTAATCATTTAGAAATTCTTAGGTAATTTAGTGAGATGATCGTGAATATTTTAAATGTACTTTACACTTACGTCGAGCGACTAATTTATTGGTTAACTTTGTAGTCATTTAAAGCAAAAATTAATTTATTCATCCTAATGTTCGTTACAATAGTTAATAATATTGAGAACAACATGTGTCATTATTCATTGATAATTTTAAATTCTTTATCATTTGGAGTAAATTTGTTTGAGGCAAAAATAATTAAAGGAGTCATAATAGATAATATGGTTATCATTTATCCAATTAGGGGCTTATTAGTTAGAAATATATATTAAAAAGTAACAATTATTTTCTAATTTAATTAGATGATCATTAGACGTAATATATCTTTGGCAGAAATTTAAGATGTTTGAGTAACCAAAACATGGATATTTTATGCCATCAATTTATGAATATTGGTTAATTTAGTCATTAAAATAATAATATAATAAGGTAATTTAGGAAAATATCATTATCCATCCGATAACAATATTCCTTCAATAGATATTTCAACCGATTTAATTTCTAATTAAAATCATAAATTTCCTTCAAAGATCATTTTTCTTTAGTGGTTTTTCCAATCTTTTTAAGTTAATATTTCCTCAAGCTTTGTCAACGATATCCCCAAAATAGAATAAAATAACTTCTTAAATAAAAATAATTTAAAGCAATAACCATTGATATCAATTAATTCTAAAGATTTCAAATTTCTCATTGTCAAAAACAAGTAAATTGATCATTAACCATTAATAAAACCGTGGATAATTAATTAAAACTGGTCTGAAACATAAATTACTGCTGAACCTCTAAAACGATATAATTTCACAGGAACTATTCACAGCTGACTATTTCCTTCAAAAATTTGATATTTTACCAATAAGAATATATAAATATTCAAAACATAAGAACCGATCCCTCACCAAATATTTCTAGCATTTAAAAAACCCCCTAAAAATCATATATTACCATCCTAACCTTCACTAAATCCAACGAATATAATTTCACCCACTTGAGCCCTTTAATATATCTTAAAATCCATAGAAATTCTTCAAAATATGACTCTTTATTAATTGTTACAAACATTCTCCATTGAAATAAGTAGTAGCTAAATTCAAAGACCTCAGTAAAAGATCAAAATTCGCTAAAATGATATATTTCCTACAATATTTCACACATTCACCATCAAATATCTAATTAGAGATGAAATATATTGATAGATCATCGATTCGGCAATTATAGCCATTATAAAATGATATATCTTTCAAACTAAATCACAAATTTCAGTATATTTTACATTAATTTTCAAGTAGATTTCAAATATACCATCATCATGATAAAATTAGTTGGTTTCAACTTTAGTTTTCATATTTTAAAGTATCATCAATTGTAAAATATTCTAGAAAAATATATTGATATATTATTTAGTCAAATTCAATATCATTACAAAGTCATTATCATCAAAATTTATCCTATCACTTGATTATTAACCTCATTAAAATAATTTTTATTTAAAAATTTAAAAAAAAGTCAATAAAATATGTAGCAAATATCAAGAAATAATTAAATTTATCTTAGAATTAACACAAGCCTTAAATATTCTTTCAATTAACATGAATTCACAAAAAAAAATGTTGTGTAAAATCCCGCTAACTCTAAAAATTACCAATGAATTTAACGCCAAATAATACCAAATATTTGCTAAATAAAACACAGCAGTACCTTTACGATCAGTACCCTTACGACCAATACCCTTACACAGCAGTACCCATAGAGGGAGAAAATATGTTGTCGGATAAATCAGAGTATATATATAAAACGAATTAACTATAACTCCATCAAATTGAATCAGTCAAATTAACACAACTTTAATAAACAAATCTTATTCTAAAATGGTAAGCAGCGTAAAATCGAAGATAACACAGAGATAAAATTAACAATATATTCTCAGGTGGTAAGAATCATAATTATTCTATGATAATTAATATTGAAATTCAAAAAAGTGAAAATAAGTGCGTGAATTATTCATTAATGGAAAGTAAATGTAAATATAGCGAGAAGTGGCATAGATAAGATGGAAATATATTAATGCAATTTATTTAAAATTATTTCATGAAATTCATTAAAATAATGCTTAATAAAAAATATTTAATAAAATTTTCAAAGAAATATTTGTTGGGAGGATTAGTGGAAAATCTGGGGGCTATAAGTGATGAGGATATATTAAAATTATTTCTAATATATGAGTTACTAACGAATTAAAATATTCTAATAATGTGATAAACTCTACTGTTTTTTCTCTCTCTTTTTCTCTCTTTTCTCTTTGTTCGATTGGGATTTAAGTGTAACCATGTATAGGCAGAATTTAATTCTCTACAAAATGGCTCAATTAAAACTTTAGTTTGTCGCTTTGTGTGTAATACACACATGTTTTTACGATAAATTTGTATTTTTCGCGCGGTTAACGTAATTTTCTTGGATTTTTATTCATATATTATATAGATAAAATTTAATTTTCTATAAAATATCTTGATTAAAAATTATGTCTCGTATGTTGTGTGTAATACACACATGTTTTTACGATAAATTTGTATTTTTCATACAGTTAACGTAATTTTCTTAGGATTTAATTCATATAATATATAGATAAAATTTAATTTTCTATAAAATGGATTGATTAGAAATTATGTATCTTGTTTTGTGTGAAATACACACATGTTTTTACGATAAATTTGTATTTTTTCATACAGTTAACGTAATTTTCTTAGGATTTTATTCATATATTATATGGATAAAATTTAATTTTCTATAAAATAGCTTGATTAAAAAGTATGTCTAGTATGTTTTGTGTAATACACACATGTTTTTACGATAAATTTGTATTTTTCATACAGTTAACGTAATTTTCTTAGGATTTTTCTTCATATAATATATAGATAAAATTTAATTTTCTATAAAATGGAATGATTAGAAATTATGTATCTTGTTTTGTGTGTAATACACACATGTTTTTACGATAAATTTGTATTTTTCATACAGTTAACGTAATTTATTCATATATTATAGAGATAAAATTTAATTTTCTATAAATGGATTGATCTAGAGTTTAAAATGTTGTATTATTTTATTACTTTGTTGCAATATTTTTATAATCTTATAACAATTTGCTTAAATATTTTACATCTGGTGAAATATTTCCGAAATATGTTATTACTTTGTTGTAATTTTACTGAAAGATTTCACAATTTATTACAATATTCTTTTTAATTTGTTGTCCGTCTTCGAAATAATGTATTGATTTGTCCCAATTAACATCATTATTTTATTACTTTGTTGCAATATTTTTATTATTTTAGTTACAATTTGATAAATATTTTACAACTTTGTTGAAATTTCTGAAATATGTTACTACTTTGTTGTAATATTTTCTAATCTTGTTACAATTTGCTTAAATATTTTACAACTGTTGAAAATTTATCTGAAATATGTTATTACTTTGTTACAATTTTATGAAAACGTTATTACTGTTTTGCAATTTGATGCAAAATGATATTACTTTGTGGGTTCATCACATTATTTTTATCACATTAAATTTATCTGAAATATGTTATTACTTTGTTACAATTTTATGAAAACGTTATTACTGTTTTGCAATTTGATGAAAAATGATATTACTTTGTGGGTTCATCACATTATTTTTATTAAATTATTATGAAAATGTTAAATAAGTCAACTTTAGCGTCAAAATGTGTTTTAAAATACTGCAACGTAATGCATTTATTTTTCCTACCCCTTCCTTGATTTTGATTGGTCAGAATATATTTATTTATTTTTCCTACCCCTTCCTTGATTTTGATTGGTCAGAATTTAATCATGTGTAATATATAAGCAGTAACTTTTCAAATGTTTGTCATTTAAAACTTTTAATTTAACTTATATAATCTAATATTAATGATTATTTTCTTTTAGTGAACGGATGCAGTTTATATAAATTTTGTATTGCCGAAAGTCATGAAGATGTGGAGAACTGTAAATCAGTTACATCATCATATTTCAAGATAAATGACTCTACCTTATCGGGTTACATATGTCCGGAATGTCTCATTATATCACCAGGTAGGTGGTTAATGTTTGTACGACAACACGGACACCATCTTAGAAGATTCGAAGAAACGAAGAGCAGGATGATCACTAAAAGTAATACTCTTTCTACTATTAACAATTATTAATTTTTTATAGTACAATCGAAAATGAATACATCATACGATCCTAAGCAGATTAAAGAATATGTTACAAGTTATGTTATTTAAGTTGTTTAATATTAATTATAAATATAGTTAGACAAAACTCTGGCACCACAAAACGAAAGTCAATATTTTACGGAAATGGAGACTCTAACATACAATTGTGTCCACGTCGGGAGTCTGACTTAAATGATTCTCGTGTTGAATTGACAAGCGATGTATCTGCAATTAATTCTCCTGACATTGTTGTTCCAGATTGTCTCATCAAAGAAATAGAAGATCATATTCAACGAATGGGGACAGTAAAAATACAATTTGGACTTTGTGCAGAGTTTATCAAAGAGGATGGTGAAATTAAAAAATGGTGTTTGTCGAATAAAGCAATTACAATGTCATCTTCATTTATTAATGATGGAATTGAAAAATTAAAGAAAAGTTGGAGAAATACACTCAACAAAGTAGTGGGTGGAGAATTCATAAAATATTAGAAGTTACTATGATTTTAACTAAATTATCAGACATAATACACGTATCTGGTAAGTTTATTTACATTATTATATATATAAATCAAGATATTTACTTAGGTTCAAGTTACATTAAAACGCCAAATTACCTGAAAAACTGCCAGGCTTTAGTTAATGTTCAAAATAATGATCAATTCTGCTTTTTATATAGCATACTGGCCGTATTACGTTATGATGACATACGTCGGGATAGAGAAAGAACAACAAAATATAACTTAAGTGGTAATATATATATTTATAAATGTCATAAATCATTGAATTTTGTTTTTAAGACTTAAAATGGAAATTTGAATGGTTTCCGATGAAGTTGGTTAACATTTGTCAATTTGAAGCAATGAATCCAAATCTAGCGATCAATGTTCTCAAATATAATAAAGATCCAATTAAACAAAAAACTAATGATATTTTCAAGAATCCGTTCGTTGACTTGGTATATAGAAGTACTTCGACGGGATCTCAGATATATCTCTTATTGATTGAAGAAGGTAATATTTCCTTTAATCATTAAAATATTTACTAAATTTTAGAATTAAATTATCATTTTTTGGCTGTAACCAATCTCGATCGACTGCTGAATTACAGAGATAGAGTAGAAGGAGTCAGAATCCAATCACAATGGTGTCATACATGTCTTCATGGGTTTCGAAAACGTCCTGCTTTTGAAAGACATATAGGTCTTTGTAGGAAAAATGTGGAGCGGACGACTCTATACTCAATGCCAGAGAATAAATATATCGAATTTAAAGACTGGAGTAAAACTATAAAACAGCAGTTTGTTGTCTACGCGGACTTTGAATCGATATTACCTCTAGATGACAAACACTTCCAAAAACATGAGCCGATTGCATCTGAATTTGTGCTTCTTCATCAAGGTTGTCCGATCCGAAATGAAACATTTGTTGGGGAAAACTGTATAATTCAGTTCATACAAGCATTGGATGATATAGCTACAGACATAGTTTATCCGTGGTATAAAATTAATGGATCAAAGGAAATGATGGAACTCACTTGGGAACAGCAGGAAGAATTTACGAATCAAACTCATTGCTACCTTTGTAAAAAGATTATCAATATACCTGTTCGAGATCATGATCATTTTACTGGTCAATATCTCGGAGCAGCATGTCAAGATTGCAACTTGGCTAGAAGAATCAATCCGTCTTTACCTGTTGTATTTCATAATCTTCGTGGATATGACATTCATCATATATTAAAATATGCAATTGGAAAATTCCCCGATTGGAATTTAAATGTTATTCCTCAATCAACAGAAAAGTTTCTCACACTTACAGCGACATCGAAAGGCAGAAGAATTAGATTCATTGATTCTTTACAATTTTTAAATAGCAGCTTGGCAAATTTATCAAGAAATTTACCATGTCTTCCACTGACCTCAGATGTTTTCGAATCACAGATGATGACTTGTAAAACCATTTTTCCTTATGATATGGCTACATCAATGGATGTTTTACAGTCAATAACAGAATTACCACCGATTTGGGAGGGAGTTAGTCAAGAAGATTATATACATGCAAATCGAATCTGGCAACAATACAACTGTGAGACACTGCTAGATTACATGCTCGTATATCTCAAGTTGGATGTTTTTCTGTTGGCCGATGTTTTTGAAGCTTTCAGAGAAAAAACATTTGACGAAGATGGACTTGAGGCTCTATCGTTTGTTTCCATACCCGGATTAAGTTGGGCATCAGCTATTAAACAGTTACCTGAACCGGTAGAACTTATTCAAGATCCAGAGCTTTACCGTTTATTTGAAGCTGGTATTCGTGGTGGAATGACATTTATCAACAAACATCATGTTGAAGCTGATGAATCAACACAAATGTCATACCTAGATGTTAATAATTTATATGGATGGGCGCTGTCGCAAAAACTTCCTGTTGGGGAATTTAGATGGATAAATGATCAGACTGAAATGAATGGTATTGTTGAAAGATGTGCAAATGGGATTGAGTTTGATGGAGATCGTGGATATGTTCTAGAGGTTGACATCGTCATTCCTGATAGTATACAAGATAAGCTAGATGATTTACCTATAGCTCCTGAGCTTTGTTATCCACCTGGTAGTAAAGTTGAAAAGCTGTTGTTAACTCATGAGCCTAAGAAAAACTATGTAGTTAATGGTAGAGTTTTGACAGAGTGGTTGAGTTACGGCGCAAAAGTCACAAAAGTTAATCGTGCTGTAGAATTCAAACAAGTGGCTATTTTCAAAGGATATATGGATTACAATACCAAAATGAGAGCAGCTAGTACGGATTCGTTTCAGCGAGATTATTATAAGTTAAAGAACAACAGTTTATACGGTAAAACTGTGGAAAACTTGAAGAAACGTATAAATTTGAGATTATGCAGCAAAAGCAAAAGATTGATAACTTATTGTAGTCATCCTATGTTTCGTCGTAGCATCAAGATTGCGGATGATCTCATTGCTGTTATACTCAATAAGGAAATTGTGTGTTTAGATAGACCAATGTATATTGGACAAACCGTACTTGATTTATCCAAACTTCGCATGTACCAATTTCAATATAAAGAACTACAGAGTTATAGAGAAAAATTCAATTGTCAAATTAATATCGTAGCTGGTGACACAGATTCCTTCTTTTTAGAGTGTAAAAATGTAGATTTACGCTTACAACTATATCCAAAAATGATTGAAGATGGGCTACTAGATACTTCAAATTATCCAGTGACCGATCCGTTGTTCTTTGATAAAATTTGTTCTGTAATCGAGAAAGTTAAGGATGAGAATAAAGGAAATCAATATAAAGAATGGGTGTTTCTTCGACCCAAGTGCTACTCACTCCAAGGCGATAAAAACACTCTAAAAGCCAAAGGAATAAGACTTACAAACTCTAATCTTACACATGAAGCCTATAAAAAAGTGTATACTGATGGTGGAACAGTGAGCATCCCACAAAAAAGAATAGGAAGTGTCAATCATCAGTTGTATACTTTCATGACAGAAAAACGAGCTCTCCAATGTTTGGACGATAAAAGGTATTGGTACAATTGTAATGAAAGTTATGCCTACGGTCACTATAAGATTCGCCAAATGCATATTGCAACTACTATGTCTAGAAATGAATGCAAATCGAAACAAGTACTTTAACAATTAAATTTATGTGAATAATAAAATATATATTGTGAATTGTTTGACTTAGTTAATTAAAATGTGTTTTATCATTAAATTATTCATTTGTCCAATTAATTTAGATAATTAGTTTCAAGTAAGAAATATTATTTTTGTGTTTATTTTATTTATTTTTTCCGAAAAATTAATATCCGGTTTATCTAAAATTAACTCAGCGTTTTATTTTATAATAAATTAAATAATTTCTAATTAATATTTTATTCAAATTGAAATATTATTGTTATAATTTACCTCTTGTTAGAATATAATGTAAATGTAAAATTAAAAAAAAAAAAAAATAATAATAATAATAATAATAAATAAATAAAATAATACTAAAATAAAAACATAATAAAATAATTAATTAAGAAAATTAAAAATAAAAAAAAAATAAATAAATAAATAAATAGAAGTAATTAAATAAAAATAAAAAATAAATTAATTAATTAAAAAAAAAATAAATAAATAAATAAATAAAAAATAATAATAATAATTAAATAGCGTAAGTAATTAAAATAAAATATTAATAAACTAATAAATTAATTAAATGTAATAAATTAAAATAAAACATAATAAAATAATTAATTAATAAAATTAAAATGAAAAAATTAAAAAGAAGTAATTAAATAAAATGTTAATTTAAAAAAAAAATAAATAAATAAATAAATGATTCGATTGGTCTATATTTGACCTTGAAAAATTAATGACCTTGAAAGTGCGCTGGAGTCCTCATTATATGCAAACAAACCGAAATGGGTATATCAATTGTTTTAAATAATTAAAATAAAAATAAAAATAATAATAATAATAATAATAATAATAATAATAATAATAATAATAATAATAATAATAATAATAATAATAATATTAATATTAATATTAATATTAATAATAATAATAATAATATTAATAATAATAATAATAATAATAATAATAATAATAATAATAATAATAATAATAATAATAATAATAATAATAATAATAATAATAATAATGACAAAAAACACGCGCACAATATTTGAAAATAAAAATAAAAATGTAGTATATAATATAACTGAATTCACAATCATAAAACCAGGAAATTAAATTTAAGCAATTGGGCATTTGCATTCATACATAAATTATAGATATATGATCCTTTTTTGGCTAAGATGAATTAGTTTTTTTTAAATTTTATTTGATAAATAAATATTGCGCAGTGTTATCTATAGTTATTTATATAAGTAACACTTGGAAAATAATTCCTAGATTAAAACAATTAAATACAAATTAAAGATTAATTGATAGTTTAAAAAAGAAATGAAGATAAGGAAAATTGCAAATACTTAATGGTCAAATTCGAAAAAAATAATGACAGTTTAAAACAATTTTAGACAAAATAACCAATTTCTTAATACAATGATTGTTAAATATTTTACTCAAAACATATTCAAAAATGTTTCAAACAATTTTATCATTTTCTGAGTGAATGTTTATGATTAATATTTAATGAAATCGCAAATGCAATGAACGGCATTGTACTGGGAGATTTTCATCATTTTCTCATTGGGGCTCTACACTGGGAGTAAATCAATTATAATTTATTATTCATCATACAATAATTGCAGTAATGTTAATATTTATTAATTACTTATTTTTTATTATTAGAAGAGATGATTTTAAAATTTTATTAATATCTTATAATATGATGTTTTTACGTGAAATACTCGAGCTACTCAAAATTACTTTTTAAATAAAATTGAAATTTAAAATAAATTTTCAAAAATGTTATGTTATTTATCAATAATTCATTTATTAGGTTGGTGCATAAGTTCATATTGTTTGCAGTATGAATCTGCTATTTACACTAAGTTATGAAATAAATTTGCATTAAATATGTAACACGTGATAACTTTTGCCGTTGTTCATCTAAATGAGTTTTAATTATTGTATTTTTAAAAATTACAAACAAATTAAATGTCGGAATAAAAAGAGCATTTACGTCACTTTATGTTGTTTGTCTTCCCTGATAAAATTGGAAATCTGCGATATGTTTGGCGATGAGGCCGTTGATGCTTCCACGTATAGTAAGTGGTTTCGACATTTTAATAAAATATTTTGATCTTACTGATGCACTACGTTCTGGGAGACATGTCGACATTCCGGACAACAAAATAATGGTGCTAATCGAAGTTGACTGACATAAGAAAACTCGAGAGATAAGTGAAATTTTTATAATAAATTATTCTACAGTTTCCAGACAATTGCGTAAACTTGGTATGGCCAGTAAGGTAGATGTATGGGTACTGCATGATTTAACGTAGAAATATTTGAAAGAGCGCTTATATGTTTGCAAAACTCTATTGAATAGGAACAATATAGATCCATTTTTAAAGCGCTTGGTGACAGAAAATAAAAAATGGATTTCGTATACTAATTCTAAGCGTAAGAGATCTTGGTATACGGCAGGAGAACCTCGTTTAACTAGTGTCAAAGCCAGCTTACTCCCAAAGAAGGAAATGTTATGCATTTGGTAGAACTGGAAGGGAATAATTTTGGATAAACTCTTATCTGAAAACAACACTATAAATTCAGATAAATACTGATTCCAACCAAATGAACTGAAGTTAGCTATCTAACAAAAGCGGCCTGCATTAGCTAACAGAAAGGGTATTGTTCTCCAGCAAGACAATGCAAGGCCAAACGTGTCTTTGGCCACCCGGATAAGTTATCACAACTCAATTTTGATGTTTTGGTTCATCAATCATACTCTCCCGACCTTCCACCATCCGATTACTACTCATTTAGATCACTTCAAAATATCTTAGGTGATAAGAAATCTTTTTCCTCGAAAGAGTTGAAAAGTCATCTGGATCACTTCTTCAGCCGGAAACCACAGAGCTTCTATGAGTGTGGCATTATGGAACTACCGGAGAGATGGAGAAAGGTGATTACTGAATGAATGTGATTTTTAAAAATTTAAAATTTTTAGTTTGATTTTGTTCTAAAAACAGGAAGAATTTACGCACCAACCTAATAAATCATTTTTTCATGAAATTTCATGTCTAAAAAGCATGTAAAAGTTATTAAAAAGCTTTATTAAAAATTACTATTAAATTAAATTTAAATTTATTTAAAATGTTATTTTTAAATTAAATAAAATATGATAAAGTAAAATAACCTGATAAAATGTTCAATAAACCTAAAGTTAAACTAGACTTGTAGTGTAGAACAATCCAACACATTACCCATTAATAATCGAGTAGAATCCAGAATACACCTGTTGGCACGGAATAAAAACACTTATAAAATTAAAAAATCAATGAATCTATTTGATGGAAACACACGAACTTACCTATGTGTTGAATTTTAATTTTTCACGATTCACACAAACACAACACAGTAAAAACCTTTTACTAAAAAGGCATATAAACTTTCGATATGTAGAATTATTACATGGAATAATTACATATTAAATTAATTTTATCGAAATATTTCTTCAAATAAATAGCGGAGAAGATTTTTTTTGAAAACTCATTTTGTTGTTGAGAAAATTAAATTTCTTAAATTTATCTTATAGTTTTAATAAATTTAATAATTTTTATAGCATATCAAATATTTCTGAAATTTCGATGGAAACTTTGCGTTTTTGCGAATGGGAATAGATAATTACGTAAGATTTATACTTAAACACCACCTAAAAAAGAGACTCATTTTTAAGTAAATAATCTTTTAAAAATGAGAATTTTCATTTTGGAAAAATGATGAAAGAAATTTGTGAGTTTTAATTGTTTATTATTAATAAAAATTGTGAATGTGTGTTTCTGTTTGTCTGTATGTTCGCTATACAAATCTAAATTTCTGATGATATCTCAACCAAATTTTGCACAGTATTTTCACCAAGGCCGAGATTATGGCTACTTTCTACATAAAATGAAAACAATTTTAGAACACAACTTATATTGCCCTTGGCAACGCCGGGTACCCTAGCTAGTTATAAATAATTGTTAAATTATTTTTAAAATTATATAATTATATAATATAATTATATAATATAATATAATTATATAATTATATAAAATTATATATTTTAAAAATTTACAAAATCTTTGATAAAATTTGTTGGAAAATGGCTCAATATATTTTTAAATCTTAACAATATTTATTTATTTATTTAATAATTTAAAAAATGAAAATTAACTACATTTTTATGAAAAAATTGCATTAAAATTCACACAGATATTTAGACAATAATTTAGAAAGAGAATTTTTCCAAAATTTGATTGAAAACCTGTACAATAAATTGTTAGTAATAACTCATTTATTTTGGATGTAAAAACTGTCAACACATTCCATAAAGTTTTTACATTTTATAACGTGTAAACTTGTGATGTTACTTGTGAAATTACCATTTACAATACACTTAATTCCGAAATTTAGTAATCTCTATAACACACGTTGGTGTGTACACCAGTTGAGGTGACTCACCTTTTACGTGAAAATGAAGTTTGTAACTTCATTTATTCAATTTTTAAAAATGGTTTTCAAGTAAGTTTTTTAATTTTAAGTAACTTTTAAGACTTGAATTTTATGAAATTAATTAGAATTATTTCAATATAATGTAAGTCAGATATATTTTTAACTATAAATAAATAAAGTAATCACCGAAGACATTTATTTTTTACATACAATTAGGAACGAAGCGGCGTACATGGATTCTTTGTAATTTTCCCCATTCTCAAAGGCATTAAACCGAATTTTGTCATTTTCTGTATACCTATGACAATATTAATTTATTAAAATTTACAATTTGCGAATTTAGTGTTATAATGTAAAATATTTTAATGTTTTGTAATTTAAAGAATAAATCTTACATTGTCAGAAAAAAAGGTTATATTCTAAATTATTTTATAATTAAATTTTACGATTTATTTTCGTCTTTTTCTCTGAAGCTTAAGGTAGATTCTAAATTAAAAGTTTATTCCTCTAAAATTTTTTAAATATTTTTTAATAATTATATGTTAACAATATGTTAATGGTTATTAATTTCGGAACAAAAAACGCTATAATAAGTTTGCATGCATTTTTCATTATGTGTTTTGTGTTGGTATGGTCAATTATTTTTCTGCCACTTTCTCAATTCCTATAAAAAATTTATTAAATTTCGGAACATTAAATTTTTACACACATATAAGTGTTAGAAGATGGAAGAACGATTAAGACTTTGAAGCTCAAATACTACATAATAGAAACAAATAGGTACAGAATAAATATACATGTGGACAATAATCAATAATGATGGTATCTATGTGATGAAAAGAATAAACATTATTGTGATAACTTATTATTAACAATTTGATGTGATCTGTTAATTTATCTATTTATACAATTATATTGATTTATTGGTTCTTGGAGATATATTATATTTTTATTTAAAGTTATGAATAATACTAATATATCCTTATTTTAATTTTCTGAGCGTTATTATCTGTTAGTTGTTACTTGTTATTATCATTAGTATTATTATTGTTATTGTTATTATTATTATTATTATTATTATTATTATTATTATTATTATTATTATTATTATTATTATTATTATTATTATTATTATCATGATTATTAATAATAATAATATATTGATTTTTCTAAAAATTTCATAAACACAACTGATAAATTGGTTTTATTTGATTGATTGAATAAAATTGCTAAAGGTATATTTAAAAAATTTATTATAAGTAGATTAATTTACAAATTGCTGTTCTTTAAAAATTTATTGATTATTTTATTATTTAGGATTCGGAACGAATTTTAAAACTTTATCAGACAAAAAACAAATCTAATAATTTGTTTAATTAAAAATAACCAGTTGGTTGATTATTTATTTTGTGCATGTTTTTTTTGTGCACTAAGTGCACTGCCTGGAATCAGAGAATTGTAATATAGCACTCCACAAAATAATTGATTGAACGATCTGAGCTTATTTATTTAATGCAGTGCACTAAGTGCACCATGTTTATTTAGTCAACAAAAATTTTAATATATAAGTGGACTGATTTCTCGGTCAAACCACCAAAAAAAATACGAGCTTCTAAAAAGATTTGCAAATTCAGAAATTGATATTGCAATATAATTTAGAGCATACCTATTTTACACATCCAAGCTCAGGAAGCTGCAAGCATTTACATACACATACACGCGCATATATATACAATACAAATTGAAATATATTTGAGGTGATTGTTAATTTTATATTTTTAACTTTATTTGTAATTGTGATAATTTAATAAATTTATTGAACCAGTGTTTGTATTCTTATTTATATAGGAACCATCAAGTTAAGATTTGAAAACCTCAACATAAATTTGTGTGTTCCTATGTGTTCCTATACTATAAATTTATTGATATTTTTTAGATTATCGAAGTTATTAAATTTCTGAATTAGTTGTATTAGATTTTAATAAAAATCGAAAAAATTGTATTTAGTTTTGTTTCATTGTTTTTATTTAAATACGGATTCAAAAATAGATTTTTGAAACTAAATTCGACAAATAACAGATTAAATGATTATAATTAAATAAAACAATGTAATAAAATATCAGTGATTTCGAAGCATTGTGGCTAATAATTAGTCAGCAATACATTTAAAGAAAATTTTATTATAATTAAAAGCAATTGTGTAAAACAAATATTTCAGAATTTTATGGGTGAATACCAATAGCTGAGGTGAGTGGATGTCACCAACCGTTACAATCTTAAATAAATACAATTGCGCGGAAGAAAACTTAAATAAACAAATTAAGAATCCAACAAAATTTGTTACCAAGCAAATATCCAATAAATTAATTAATGCAATTTATTAAAATATCACCTGAATTTTTATATTTATTTTTGCCTAATAACAAATGATTTTTTCAATGAAATTTGCAAAGTAACAATTTTAAATTTTATGAAATTTTTTAAATTGATAAATTTATTTCATATTTCAAATAAATGTTTTTAATAAAATTTTAATATTTACAATAACTGTTTCAAAATATTTTAATAATTCGACAAATTCAATCTAAAATCGACATTATAAAACGAAATTTAACTTTTGTTTTAATTGTCAAAGCATATTCGGTTGTACGTAGGTACGAAAAATCTGCATTTGTCATTTATTATTGTAAATAGTATTATTATTTTTTTTGGGTCGACAGACATTTTATTAAAGCTTTAATATTGTCGTTTTTTTAGATTTAATGCGATTTTGAATTGATTGAAAAAATCCCGACCTATTTCCGAATTGACTGCATCCATTTAGATTCTTAAAAAATATAAAACGCCTTCAGTACTAAAAAAATTTGCGTCTGTTCGACTTAATGATTCTACTGTTAATTTAATAGGCTGTAGAGAAAGACTGACATTTTTCATTAGCTCCAAGTTAATTTTATCCATCAAATAATAAGAATTCAAATCTTTTAAAGCTTGTGAAATTGCCGTTTTTAACATCATAAATATTTCTATCATTGGTGTAATTGAGTCCCATCAACGTTTTATGTCTAGCAATAGTTCATACCAACATTGGAAATCATTATTAACATGAATTTACAGAATGCAATTACGTACAGGAGAATATATATAAAACGGCGCACCGACTATTGCGCACCGACTATTACGCAGAATCGTAGCGCGCAGTACAACTAAGTAAGATATATCCGACAAGATATTTTGTCCTCCTATGGCTACTGGTTGTAAGGTTACTGGTCACACTCAACAATAATAAAATAATTACTTGCGCGCAATCGTCGGTGCGCAATAGCCGCTGCAGCCTAAAAAACATAATTTCCCTACTAGTTTCATCTGTTCAAAAATTATAATATTTTTCTTCTACATTGCATAGAATCTGGAATCTTCTGTTGTGTTATTGGTTTATTGATTAAAAAAAAACTTATTCTGAATCCAAGCGTGTCTTTGACTGATCCACAAATAACACTTGACAACAGAAATCTTTATTGGTAATCACAAATAACTTTCACTTTACACTGACAATCAATTCAACACTCTGCTTGGTGCCTATACAATGCTTATTACAACACTCAGTGAGGAATAGCACTTGTGTTAACACCGGATTGAAAGATCACTAATTACTGATTTCTCTATCGCCTGGGACTTTGAGTTGGTTGTTTTCTTTGACCTCCTTCACAAATTTATTCAAATACTCAAGTAACTTCTTTTCGTTTAATTTTTCAACTAATTCTTTTCTTTAAATCTTCTCTAACAATTATTCTTCACAATTATTTTCTTTATAATTATTCTCCACAAATCGTTTTTCCAATAACGTTTCGTCCGACTTCGTCTAACTTATCGTCTTAATTTTTGTTTCTATTTCGTCTTCCAAAATTGTCTCAATTTGTGTCCACCAACTTCCCTTTATATAGTTTGTTTTATTTGTGGCAATGGGGACAGATTTTGTTTTCCCATTTTCATTTTCCTCTGTGTTCCCCGCTACGTCAGCCCTATCTCTGACAGATGTCGAGATATTTTTCCCTTTTTGGATAAGCCGCCTTCTCCCAGCAATTCCGCTACCATTGACATGCTGTCAAAATACGGCTTTTCCCCATATTTTGTTTTAATTTCTTGTTTGTTTTCTTTTATTTGCACTTATCTTTCTCATTTTTAATTTCTTTTTACTTCCGTTTTCTTTTCTGAGTTCACATAAATCGTCCCGTTTGTCATGACGATTTTCCCCCAGGTAATTAATTTATTATTCTATTTATCATTTAGGTATCCTCAAACACTTCTATTGATGCTGAAGCCCCTTTAAATGAAAATAATACGGCCAACAAAATGCAGTCTCACAGTACGCTGCATTATTATTCAAATTTTCGCTAAAAAACTCATGATATTTCATATCCAAGTGACTCTAATAATAGGAAATTTTCTAACTAACATTATAAAAAAGGACTTGTTAATGGTGATAACAATGGTGATATCGATAATTGATATTACGGAAGAACTTTTTCTAAGAAAAATCATGTATTGTTAAGAAGTCTAAAAATTCGGATTTAGCATTTGATTCAGGTTATGTAATTTAATTTGGATTAAGTAAATTAATCTACAAATTTAATTGCATAATAAATAATTAAATAATTTTAAATCGCTAATTAAAAACAAATGAAAATCTTACAAAATATTTTATATTTCAAAAGAATAGATAATGTAAAAATTAATAGGAAATCTAAAACCATCACAGAACAGGTGTTCACAGGATACTCTAGATTTTCATTAATTATTTGGTGAATATATCTATTGAAAAACAAAATATAGATGATTTAGATAAAGGTTGTGTGTATGATTGTTGTAAAATAATTTTTTGTAATATATTATTTGTGAAGTAAACTTATTATTTGTTGAATAAAATAAGTAAATTGCTAAAAGTGATACATAAATTTGTTGTATTTTTAATTTTTTAAATTAATTTAATTAAGATTTTAGAATAAATTTCTAATAAATTATTGATTCAAATTATAAATTGATTGTTGAATAATGAATACATTTTTCCTTTTAATGATTGAACTTAATTGTAAGATTTTCAAATAAACATGCAAATTTAATTAATTTTTAAATTAATGATTGTAAAATGTGAATATTAAAATTATTCTAAAACAATGACACTAAATATCATAAAAAGATAATGAATGAGCAAAAGTTATAAAAGATAAAAAGAAGTTATAAAATCATAAGTCATCCATAAGTTTGCACAACAACCTGTATTATAAAAGTTTTTTTTTCCTGCAAACGGGTGTAATTATATATTGTCCGTATGTGTATGCTTTTTGCAGGTAGTTTTTTAGGACATTGCCTTTTGAATATTATTTTATTAATCCTAAATTATTGCTTTTTATTATTATCGATTGTTTGGTTGAGTGCCATCTTTTAGGGTTTGGTCAATATTGTTGTTATAACTCACCATTTTCAAATTTATCATTCTTTCATTAAATTTTTAAAGGTTTTAAATATAATTCAATTACAAATGTGGTTTTCAAAATATTCTATACATCACGGATGCCACAGACGACGATCGCGTTACTATTTGAAGTCGCCCGCAAATAAAATTTCATATCACAGGAAAAAAATTAAATTTATGTATTTTTACTTCATGGCTTGTTTTTAAATAAAAGAAATCGTTTACAGTTTAAAGAACTCTTGATATCTAAAATAATTTCTCTAGTAGACCGTAAAGATTAATTTAGTCAAAAGTCGCGTACGAGACTTAAAAGTTTTATCGTCCCTGCTTTACATAATAGATTTATAGAAATCTGAATTTATTTGCAAAGCATTCGATTTAGCTGAAGAAACATTAGAAAAAGGCAAAGTACCTATGGGATGCGATTCAGTAATTTGTTTAAGGTATTTTCTAAATCCACTATCCATTCCTCAAGACACAGACATAAAATCACGAAATCAACTGGTACATCATAGCCTCACAAGCATGCCATAGTTAAGATTGTCGGTTAAATCACGTCAGCCACTGCAACAAATGTCAAAATATTATATAAAAGGCAAGCATGTTTTTATTAATTACAAAATCAAACATTTCGTAAACAATTACATATGACATTATAATTTTAATCATGAAATCACAAATTCAGTTTTCAGTTTTTTCGAAAGTTTTCTTTAGTGTCTTTTAACGATACGAGTGTGATGTTCGTATTAAAGTTTTTCTGTCGATTCAGTAGGTCTTGATCAGGATTTCTTTTGGAAAACATTTTCCTGAGATTCTCTCGGAATCTTTGGCCACACATACAGTAAATGACAAAATTTATGGAGGAATTCAGAATCGTCAGACCATCAGAAATCGGTATTAGAATTCTATAAAGGAAACAAGTCTTTTTTTTCATAGCAATTGCTTGTATAATCGAGCTCGGTAATTCCGTGATGATAAAAACACCAATTACCACTATGAGCATTTTTGTTTCCATTTGTCCAGAGGATCGAGGTTGATGTTGTTTAGCCATTAAACTTTTCCTGACATTTTTTGCTCGTACCAAACTCATTGTTAAAAGCGAGTTAAAAATTATCAGAAGAATCATGGGTCCATATATCATGATTAATAACTGTAAAATAGTATTGTACACAAATTTATGGAAATAGGAAAGGTTAGGGTTCTCCTTCGTTTCCCATTTACATGACCTTTTATTCCAGACCTCTGCGTAATCCCAAAATCGTGGAATATTGTAAATCATTGTAGTAAATGCAATAGACGCACTCAAAATCTGAGCTCTAAAGGATGTATTACGTTGATGAGCTTTAAAGGGATTTTGAACCATTATAAATCTATCCATTGCAACAGCAACTGCAATCCAATTACGGCCATATCTTGTTACGTTTCCCAAATACCAAGTTAATGATATGACATTTTTGGATAATTGAGGAAGTAAATGAAAGAAGTAGATTATTATTCCTCTCGCAAACACAACATAGTATGAAGATAAAAGTAGAAACAGGAAGTCATCTAAAATTTAAAGAAAATTTATAATAAACCTTTGAATATAATAAAAATAATTATAAAATATAAATAAATGCTTGTAACGATTCTGGCAAATTTTGTTAAAATTTCTTTCATTTTTTATAATTTTTTTGTAATTTATGTCAATTATTCAAGCTGATTTTATTCCATGGATAACTCAACATTTTTGTTCCTCATATCTCGTTCAATTCCTTGTTGTAAATCTTGATTTTAAAGTTACAAAAACAGTGCAAGCTTTTGATTGCAATATGGGATTCAATATTTCAAATACATTTCAAAATAACAAGACAATCAAATAAATTAATACTTAAGAATTTTTTTGATCAATTGTCATCAAACAAGTAAAGAAATATCCAAAGTAGATGGTTTGGATAACGCTGTATCAGCCCCCCCCCCCAGGGGTAAGAAATATTTTTTTAAAATTCCTAGTATTTTTATGTAGGGGTCTCAAAGATCTGCTACTTTTGAGTCATTATAAATAAATTTTTAGAATTAGTATACACACTACGTACAAATATTAATATAAATAAAAATCATATAAAATACTATTGTAGTTTTATTATAACTATTTTTGAAAAGAACAGCCAAAGGAACGGGCTTGGAAATTATAGCGGGGAAAGAAGACCCTGTTGAGCTTGACTCTAGTCCGACTTTGTAGGGAAACTTTAGAGGTGTAGCATAAGTGGGAAACCTCGATCGACAGTGAAATACCACTACTCTGATTGTTTCTCTACTTACTCAATGATGCAGTATAATTAACTTTTGTTAATTTTTTTTAGTGAAGAAATAGAGATCTTCGGATGCAATTGAACTGTTTTGAGGACAGTGTCAGGTGGGGAGTGTGACTGGGGCGGTACATCTGTCAAATGATAACGCAGAAGTCCCAAGGGAAGCTCAACTAGGACAGAAACCTGGTGTTGACTAAAAGGGGAAAAGCTTCCTTGATCTTGATTTTCAGTACGAATATAGACCGTAAAAGCGCGGCCTATCGATCCTTTTGATTTTTACAGAGTTTGTAGCAAGAGGTGTCAGAAAGGAAAACATTTATTAATATATAAAAACATGTCATTTGAGTGAACTTGTCACTGGTGTTCTGAAGCATTCAGGTCATGAAGCCCCTGTGCTGGTCAAATGTGCATCTCGAGCCCTTTATTACGGCTTTTATCATCTTTTCCTTTATCTTTCTGTAGTCTTCGAATTTGATTTCCAGTTTTCGAAATATTTCATTGTTTCTTTTGTCCCAGGTGCCGAGGGAGCATACCACGAATGTTTCCACTGTGGTAGGTTTCTCGGTTTTTGTTTGGATTTCTTTGGCTAGGTTTCTATATTTATCTTGATTTGCCAGTCATCAAATGGGCACTTTATGTCGATTATTGTGTTCTTTGTGGCCTCTCTTATCAGTATATCTGGTTTTAGATTCTGGGAGAATTCTGCTGGTATTGTTTCAGTCTCATAGTTTAGCTCTTTTATTTTTAAGAGTTCGGTAAGCAGTTTTTGTATTGAATTATGTTTGGTTGTTCTGCTGTTGTTACCGAAATTGCAGTGATTGAGTACATGTGCTGCGCATTCTCTATGGTAGTCACACTTTCTGCAGCTGATTGGAGCGAGTCTACCTCCCTTGTTGGATTGTTCATTTCTCAGGTCTAGCATGTTGGCTTTTGCTTTTATTATAAATTGCCAATCATTCTCTTCCATATCTCTAGGAAATGACCATTCCATCTGTTTTGAGTTTGACAGGCTTATTATATATCCTTGACATTTGGCATATTTCCATTTGCTATAGTAACTATCCTTTATCATCCAATGGATAGTTGCAGATAGTTTTTTGGTGTCATTTACAGTTATTGGTAACGTTTCTGTTGGGCACTTTATACAAGCTGTTAATTGTGCTTTATCATCAATTTTCAGTTTCAGCTCGATCTTGTGTGTTTTCAGGAGGCTTATGATTGCACCTTTAACTCTTGTTAGCCAACTATATTTTGTATCATATTTCTTGATGTTTGTGTATGTGTTTTCGATCCATTTTATTCCGTCGTTGATGTTGTTAATTGGTTGATTGGTAGTAATTTTTGCAATATCTATTGATTCTTCTGTTATTATTTTCTGTATATCTATATGGCTGCTATTATATAATCTTAGGTATCTAGCGATTGTTTGTATTATTTGTTCATCTGCTACTTTATTGATACCGAGTCCTCCTCTGTCTTTTGATGAGTATATGACTGCATCCATGAGGGGGCTGTTTGTTAAGAGGTCTAAAACGTACTTTTTGATTTTGGATCTGATTGTTGAGTCGTAGTCTTCTATGTTACCTTTGTTTATGTCTCCTTGTAAGGGGAATACAAACTTTGAGTGGATGAATGTTTGGTAGGCTTCTAATTTTTGATTTGCCTTTAGTTTTGATTTAAAGATTTTTTTCTGTTTTCTTTATGGTTTCGGTAAAGATCTTGTCGAGGTCTCTCTTCTTTGGTCCTCCAATTCTGACTCCGAGGTATGTGTATAGGTCGAGATTGGTTATTTTTCGTATTTCTTGGTTGTATATTTTGATTGTGTTTTTGTTATTGTCAGTGACGTCATATTTGCCGCATTTGGCGTGTTCGAAGATGAGGCACGCTTTATTTGCTTCTAAGGTCAATTGGCCGAGCATATTTTGTGCGTTCTGTTGACTGTTGGTTATTAGGACTAGATCACCTGCGTAAGCCAAGATGCTTATTTTGATTCCTGCTATGGTGGTTCCAAGATTCAGTTCGATTATTCTTTCTAGTAGGTATTCCACGCAAAGACCGAATATTCTCATTGAAAGAGGGCATCCTTGCTTAACTTTCAACTTTGATTCTGTCAGATTTTGTGTCACCGCTTTTATATATAGTATAGCAATCTTCGTAGCAGTTTTTTATTATCTCGATTGTCTTTGCATTGAGTCCCATCTTTCCAAGGGTGTACCAAATCACCTCATGGGGCATGCTTCCAAATGCATCCGCGAGGTTGAAGAAGATAAGGTGTGTCTGCTCATCTTTGTATATTTCTCTGTTGGCTTTCTCGATCTGGCAGTTTATAATGTAATTGTGTTCATCACAACCATTATTTTTATTAACTGCTTTCTGCCAAGGAGATAATAGCTTTCCTTCTTGGATCCATCTCAATATTCTCTTGTTTAGTAATTTCATTAGCACTCTGTATGCAGTTGGCATTAGAGCTATTGGTCTCCAGCTGGTTGGGTTTGAGGCTTCTTACTCTTTTCCCGGTTTTATTATTAACCTTGTGCGGAATGTTTTCCAGTTTTCAGGGAGCTTTTTCTCGATGATGATGTTATTGAATATAAGTTTCAGTGTGCCGTCTTTGAACCAAGTTTTCCATTGTCTGATGGGTATCCTGTCCATGCCTGGTGCTTTATCTTCCATACTTGATTGTACGCCTGTTATTTCTTTGTTTTTAATTTTATTGGAGGATAACCAGTCGGCTGTTCATTTTGTGATTTTTATTAGCTCTGGTTTTGATGNTGAAAGAGGGCAACCCTGTTTTACTCCTTTTTCAATTTTGATTTTGTCCGATTTTGTGTGGCCGCTTTCATATATTGTATAGCATTCTTCGTAGCTATTCATTATTATTTCGATAGTTTGTGTGTTGAGTCCCATTTTTTCGAGGGTGTACCATATTATCTCATGGGGTATGCATCCGCGAGGTCTAGGAAGATAAGGTGTGTTTGCTCACCTTTGCATCTTGTTCTGTTGGCTTTCTCAAGCTGGCAGTTTATAATGTAAATATGTTCATCACAACCATTATCTTTATTAACTGCTTTCTGCCAGGGTGATAATAGCTTTCCTTCTTGGATCCATCTCCGTATTCTTTTGTTTAGTAATTTCATTAGTACTCTGTATGCAGTTGGTATCAGAACTATTGGTCTCCAGCTGGTTGGGTTTGAGGCTTCTTCCTCTTTTCCAGGTTTTATTATTAATCTTGTGCTGAATATTTTCCAGTTTTCATGGAGCTTTTTCTTATTGATGATGTTATTGAATATTAGTTTTAGTGCGCCGTCTTTGGACCATGTTTACCATTATCTGATGGGTATCCTGTCCATGCCTGGTGCTTTATCCTCCATACTCGATAATATGCTTGTCATTTCTTTATTTCTAATTTTATTTGAGGATGACCAGTCGGCTGTTCATTTTGTGATTTTTATTAGCTCTGGTTTTGATGTTGTCCTTTCTTTCCTGAAGTGCTTATTCATTATTTCGGTTTGTAGCTCAGGTGTTGAGTCGTTATCTTCCTCGATCTCTTTAATGGCTCTTCATTTTGCTATTAATGGCTATTAATGGCTAGAGCATTTTGCTAGTGGTATCTTATTTCTAGAGTTTCTGTTTGGTTTCAGATTGTCCTTAGCATATATGCTCTTCAATGTATCCAGGAGTTCCACCAATGTGCACTGGTGCATTAGAAATTTTCTCAGTAATTCCTTAATTTCCAGAATGTGAACTTCATTATCGTGGTTATTTGATTTTAGCTCCTCAGTGAGGATTTCATTGATTGTGTCTCTTATTTCCTTCGCATTGGGTTCATTGTATCTAGTTCTTTCTGTAAAACTGAACATGCAAATAAATTTACTATATGATCGTAACTAAAATTATAGTTTTTTAGGTTGAAATTAAAATTATGGCATTTCTATGAACTGCACTGATAAAATATTTATTTTTCTGTTTGTACTTCAGTTCGCACACAATCTTTACACACAGGTAAATTTGTGTGTCTCTATATTATAAATTTATCGATTTTTTTAGATTATAGAAACTCCTATATTTCGGAATTAAGTGTATTACGTTAAAGTTCACAAAAATTCAAATCGTATTAAACAACATTTTCTTTAATTATTTGTCATTATCTAACCGCCAGGGATATATGACTAATTAAAAATCAGACTAATATGTCTGCCACGCCGTCACAACCAACTTGCAGTACTTCAAATCCAATTTCTAGCAAGACAAAAAAAAGAAAATATGACGAATCATATTTGCAGCATTGCTTCATTTGCTCTTCTTACAACAATGAACAACAACCAGTGTGTTTAATTTGCAAGGAAATTTTGGGGAAAGAAAGCATGAAACCGTCAAAACTGCAACGACTTTTAAATACTAAACATCCAACGTTATCAAAAAAGCACTTGTTGTTAAAAACTTCCACCAGAATTAAATACTGTGTTTTTTGATGCAGTTAAAATTATTAACTTTATTAAAAGTCGAGCACTTAATAGTCGATTGTATAAATTTTGTCCATTGATATGGATTCTGATTATATAAGTTTATTGCTACATGCTGAAGTTAGGTGGCTATCAAAAGGTCGAAGTTTGAAACGATTATTAACTTTAAAAGATGAAGTTCTTATATTTTTAACAGAGCAAAATTCTAATTTGGCCGATTATTTTCATGATAATTTATGGCTTCTCATGTTATGCTATTTGTATATTAATATTATTACGAAGTGCACTAACTAAAATTGACCCTACATTTAATTATTTGTGTAAAAATAAACAAGCACATCCGTCACATTAATATTGTTTGATGTTAATAATATTTGAACGTTCTTATATTTAAGAAAAATTGTTACGAAAGTTTATTTTTTCTATTGAATATATATTTGAAATGGAGGAGGGGGTCATTTAAAATTTCCTAGGCTTAAAGGGGGCCGCTATATGAAAAAGTTTAAGAAACCCTGGCTTAAATTATTATTTAATTGTTTAAAATATTATCATTATTATTAAAGACTATCGTTTCTTTGAAATATTTTCGGGAATAATAATTTATTATTGTATTTCTGTGAAATTATCTGGGTTTGAATACAGGAGATAATTAGGTTTCACATGAACGAATATTTGTGAAATAATTTAAGGCTTTAAGTTAAATTAAGCAAATTGTAAATATCTTCATCTCATGAATTTTCTATATTTCTTGCATAGTTCTTCAACAACGTTTTGGGCTAAATTTATTGCTCTCGTTTGCCTTTCTCTCTCTCTTTGCCTTTCAAAGGATAAGCCGTTTCATTTTCAACAATCCACAAAATTTTTATTCCATATTTATCTGGTTTACTGGGTATGTATTTCTTGAAACTTACTCGTCCACGAAAAGGAACCAACTGCTCATCAATTGTTAAGTTTTGGTCTGGAATATAATATTTTGAGAAATTTTTATTTATGATTTCCCAAACATCCCTAATTGGAGCCAATTTATCATTGGATCTGCGCACTGACCGAGTTTCCTTGTCATCAAATCGGTAAAATCTTAAAATTAACTTGAAACGCCGTAAAGCCATAGTACCCATAAATAGACAAATGACAAATTAAATTTAAAATTAAATCCTCTTTTTAAATTTTTCTTGAGAAATTTAAGTGTTTCTATATAATTTTATTTGATGAGCATTTCGGACTCATCTGCCCATTTTGTTAATTTTTTTTATTTTTCGAAAATACGTTATTTTAGAAACTTTGAAAAAATTCGAATATTTGTTTTAAGAAAATTCTTGATTCGTTAAAAAATGTGCAAAAAAATTAAATTTGAATTAGTATTTTAATTTTGGTTTACGTATGGTTAAAAAAGAAGAGTCCAAAACACTCTTCTGTTCGGTTAAAGTTTAAGATAATTTTTTTCTGGAAGACTTTCCGATTGAGATAATATTGAAAGATTTGTTTGGTTTAATTGAAAAAATTCCTTCAGTTTTTGTTAATTTGTATTGTGAAATAAAACCCAATTATTTTTCATAATCATTTAAAAACCCAATATTATAAAGACCTAATAAAGCATTGCATGTATTGCTATAATTAGATGACATTTTTGTCAAAACGTGATACTAAATGTTTTATCAAAATTTTTTAGTATTATGAAGACCATTACATTTCTCATTTTTGAAATAAATATAAATCTAGAATACATAAAATACACTTTATTCATCAGTAACATCTGCAGCCGTCCCACCAAAATGAAAACATTTAAAAAATATTATAGCTATTACATTACTATACATGTATTTTACAAAAACATTTTTTCCGATTGTTTATTTATTTATTAATTTATTTTTGAATTGTAGTACTAGGTACCTTGATAGGCGCTCTGTATGTGTGTATTGTATGAATCAGTACGATTGTGTACACGTCATGGCTGCAGTCAGTACTGATTAAGTCACGACAAATAATTACAAATAATTACAAATAATTAGTATTAAGCAGGTGAGGGTAACCCGTGATATGCGTTGTANTATCATTATTATTAAAGACTATCGTTTCTTTGAAATATTTTCGGGAATAAAATAATTTATTATTGTATTTCTGTGAAATTATCTGGGTTTGAATACAGGAGATAATTAGGTTTCACATGAACGAATATTTGTGAAATAATTTAAGGCTTTAAGTTAAATTAAGCAAATTGTAAATATCTTCATCTCATGAATTTTCTATATTTCTTGCATAGTTCTTCAACAACGTTTTGGGCTAAATTTATTGCTCTCGTTTGCCTTTCTCTCTCTCTTTGCCTTTCAAAGGATAAGCCGTTTCATTTTCAACAATCCACAAAATTTTTATTCCATATTTATCTGGTTTACTGGGTATGTATTTCTTGAAACTTACTCGTCCACGAAAAGGAACCAACTGCTCATCAATTGTTAAGTTTTGGTCTGGAATATAATATTTTGAGAAATTTTTATTTATGATTTCCCAAACATCCCTAATTGGAGCCAATTTATCATTGGATCTGCGCACTGACCGAGTTTCCTTGTCATCAAATCGGTAAAATCTTAAAATTAACTTGAAACGCCGTAAAGCCATAGTACCCATAAATAGACAAATGACAAATTAAATTTAAAATTAAATCCTCTTTTTAAATTTTTCTTGAGAAATTTAAGTGTTTCTATATAATTTTATTTGATGAGCATTTCGGACTCATCTGCCCATTTTGTTAATTTTTTTTATTTTTCGAAAATACGTTATTTTAGAAACTTTGAAAAAATTCGAATATTTGTTTTAAGAAAATTCTTGATTCGTTAAAAAATGTGCAAAAAAATTAAATTTGAATTAGTATTTTAATTTTGGTTTACGTATGGTTAAAAAAGAAGAGTCCAAAACACTCTTCTGTTCGGTTAAAGTTTAAGATAATTTTTTTCTGGAAGACTTTCCGATTGAGATAATATTGAAAGATTTGTTTGGTTTAATTGAAAAAATTCCTTCAGTTTTTGTTAATTTGTATTGTGAAATAAAACCCAATTATTTTTCATAATCATTTAAAAACCCAATATTATAAAGACCTAATAAAGCATTGCATGTATTGCTATAATTAGATGACATTTTTGTCAAAACGTGATACTAAATGTTTTATCAAAATTTTTTAGTATTATGAAGACCATTACATTTCTCATTTTTGAAATAAATATAAATCTAGAATACATAAAATACACTTTATTCATCAGTAACATCTGCAGCCGTCCCACCAAAATGAAAACATTTAAAAAATATTATAGCTATTACATTACTATACATGTATTTTACAAAAACATTTTTTCCGATTGTTTATTTATTTATTAATTTATTTTTGAATTGTAGTACTAGGTACCTTGATAGGCGCTCTGTATGTGTGTATTGTATGAATCAGTACGATTGTGTACACGTCATGGCTGCAGTCAGTACTGATTAAGTCACGACAAATAATTACAAATAATTACAAATAATTAGTATTAAGCAGGTGAGGGTAACCCGTGATATGCGTTGTAATACGCACTACCTATTTTAGCTTGTTAGCTTATTACGTTTAACAAATTTTAAAAGGTAGGAAAATTATTTGTATTTAAATTTTTTCAAAAGGAACGTAGAATGGAATTTAAATATAAATAATTTTTACTGATATTGTTTTTGTTTTAATAAAGACTGATTATTTTATGTATAATATTTATGATGTTATAATAAAAAAGCGGTTTCTTCAACTCGTAGTGATTTTTTATTATAATTTTTTGCAGCCCTTCCACAAAAATCATTCACCAGCCAACACTAATATATCTTTATTACTATTATAAATCCGAAATTTTCATATGTAACACATAATAATAATAAAAAGAAAGTTTGACCAATAAGAAAAAAATTTTAATTTTAAAATTTTTATTTAACAGTCATCTGTTAAAATTTAGTTGAAAAAAAATCATTCAAATCAAAATTGTTTTGTAAAATTCATTAGATTATTAAATAATTCTTTTCAAAATTGATTTATTTTCAATTTCTATTTCATTTATTTATAGATTTATTGCTCTACACGATTTTTTTACAGTATTTTAAAAAATTTGATAAAGAATGTGAGGAAAATTCAAATAAACAATAAATGAAGATAAAAGTAATATGAAATTAATAAATTATTACAATTACATTTTTGGCAGTTATGATTAACAAATTAATTTTGAATCATTAACTTTTCAAAAGACATTTTATAAATTTTATTTGTAATATTGTAATTAAATATTATAAGAACTTTTTTTACAACTTCACCACTGATTTTTATTCCATTGTATTTATTAAAAAGATCGATATTTTTGATATTCACGAATTTTCGGCAATGCCTTTTTCAAGTGAATTAAAATTTTTATAAGTAATTTTGCATTTACTTTACACAATTCATATTGCTTTAAGTGTTTCCCACGGTGGGGCAATTATCAAATATTCCACATATATATTTTTTAATATAATATGCTCATTCACGACTAAATATAACAACGTACATACAGCAATTTCATCTACCGTTAATTTTGCATACTAATACTGATTATCGAAGTTTGACAGCTACCTCAAAGGGACCGGTCGGACATGGTATAAAGAAGGTCGGGAAACACTGTTTTAATCTATGAAAAGTGATTCATAAATTACCACCGGTTTACGAGACCTACATTGCACCGTAAGTTATAAAGCTGGGTTAAAAAGGTTAGCCTAATATAAAATTATATAAATTTTATGACATGTCATATAAAAAGAAAAAATATTAATAAAATTGGCACTGATTCTGGTGCAATAATATTTTCTACCTGTCTGGCAACCTGAAAAGTTTAGGAAACTCTTAACTCAAGGATCTATTTCTTATATATAAATAGATATTGCTTTGTAAATTCTTGTATTTGTCACAATCGAAATTAGGGATGGGAAAATTAGATTATTTCCACTGGTAATTACAAGGGTTTTAGTGTATATCGTTTTATTAAATATGAAAATTTTTTTTAGGTAAATGTTGTATATCAAAAATTTATTTTTATATCAAGTTGAATTATTAATTTGAAATTAAAAACATTTTTTTGCATCCAGACAATATTATTGACAGTGATATCAACGGAAACTGGGAATTCCTATTTCATTAATGCTTAATGGAAAAATATATGAAAAAATATTGATAACTAAAACGTCAAATTCAGATATAAATTACCTCTGAAATCCGATTATTTAAACAATGCGGAATAAATCAAAATAATAAGTTTACTAAAAATTATACTTTATTACGAAACATTAATTTATTATTAATTTATTTAAGTTAGTTAAGTTTTAGAATTTATAATAAACTAATGATGTTTCATTTTAAAGAGATATAAGTCATGCAAAACTATTCTCAAAAGTAAGATCCGATGACTATGGGATAAGACGAGGCTTTTAAATAATTTGAAAGGAAATGTAACTGGAAAAGGAAAGAGAGAACGTTAGAATAAGGAATTTTAAAAATGTAAGGGTCTACTTAAATTTATATATTTAGTCTAGTGTGTATAATGGCGTAGTGAGGGTACCCGATGCCTGGGAGTAAGGTATAGATTTTGCTCTCCCCATCCCCAATCACTGTAAACAAGAGAGTAGAAGAATGGATATATACCAGATATATATACTATATATACCAGATGCTGTCTTCGCGGGTAGCTGTTTTGAGCAAGATGTCTTGTCAAGACAAGGGTTCTGAGATGCCAAAACCAACATTTATATAGAGAAACTTACCAATGATAGCAAGAAATTTGAAAGAATAAACTATGACGATGGCTATTTATATAACTAACAAGCAAATTGAAGACATAAAGTCAGCATCAGAATATTTTCTGATGTGTGACGAATCTTGTTATGTGAATGATATTGAACAAGTTGATCTGATTTGCTGGTACATAAACTCTAAAAGATCACGAGAAGAATTGAGTGAACTACTGTCACGATTGGAACAAACTCGAGGGAGAAAATATTGCAAATGTATTCTCTGAATGCTTCCGATATGAAAATAATATATATCAATAAACTCATCTCAGTTCCTACAGATGATGTTCCGAGCATGAAAAGGAAAGGAAATGGGTTCATCGCTTTATTAGCAAAATGTATTCTTTTCACTACATTATTTACCAAGAATGTATTTGTGGACAAACCTTTTCAGAAGAAATTTTTAAGGTAATGGAATTAGTAGGTAAGTCTGTTAACAAAATATTGGCAAGTAGTCTGAATCACCGATAGCTTTATAAGTTTTTTAAAGAAGTCAATTATGAATACGTTGATCTTCTTTTGTATAATAATGTGATTATCTAGACTAGTGGAGTGCAAAATATGGGTCTCGTAAAAATATTTGTGGGTCGTAAAAATATTTGCCTGTACTAATACCTAACACCTATACCTTGGCAGACGAAAAAATAAAATTGGTCCGCGTAAGTGTATTACAAATATAATTGGTCCGGTTACAAATAATAGATAGATTTTTGGTCCGCAGTACGTTTTGGGTTGAATAACACTGATCTAGAGAACAAATTCTGATGGGATTTGCATAATAAAATTATCATTTACATAAAGTCCATTTATGTTGATATGTAAAATTACAGCACAGTATGATTCCAATTATTGTAGTTATTTAGATTGATTTAAGATTTTTACAAAGCCCAATTGCTTTTTATACAGCTACAATTTTTATTATTAAATATTACAATAATTGTCGTTACTAATTTTAATATAAAATTATTAATTACTAAATTAAAAATTAAAAATATAAATTTACAGCATATTTTCAACATAGTACAGTAAAACTTCCAAAATTGGGGAAATTTATTAGTAGATGGGCCATTTTTAATTGCAATAACATAATTCCTATAACTTGCGTTTCTTTTTAAGGGTGCACTATCCATAATGGAACCCAATATTATAATGAATCACTCTTAAAAATCGATTAATTATACGGTTCTATGCAAAAAATGAACGCTAATGTTTTTATTGATAAATATAATTTAATACTAATGGAATCATGATTTACTTTTTTCACATATATTCTTAAAAATAAGCTTACAATCAATCTGAAAATCCGAAAACAAGTACTCGATTATTTCGACAGTGGATTTTCAGAAAGAGATGCTGCTGCCAAGTTCGGAGTTGGTAAGGGTATAAAATTAAGAATCAAAACCGGTGGAGGAAATTATTGATTCTTTAAATATTTTATTCTAAAGTCGGGGCATTTTTTGAATTTTACTGCCCCGATATCAAGAGTTCAACTGTATTTAATAATTTATCTCTATTAAAATCACGCCAATGCTAAAAATAATATCATATTCCAGCTGTAAAATGTCAACCAATCATATTTCGAAAATCCCAAACTCCGCGAAATGTCAATGCCTCAGCACATGTGAGAATTGTTTACTAAAGTACTGGCAAATTTTGACATTTCGAGTTTAGATAGGCATAAAATTGAAAGCAGAATTTTAATAATCAATCAAATTGTGCGAGATAATCAATTCCAGAATAAATCATGGAGCGACTACAACATTATTAGAAATAGTAATTAATTTGAAATGAATTATTTTATTTACGTTTTTGAACATTTATTAATTTATTCATAATAATTAATATGTATTAAATTTTTTTATGAATTAATTAATTCTAAATTAAATTTAAAATATCTATGAAAAAAACCATTAATTTCTTCTCACAAATATCTTAAAACTAAAACTTTGATGTGTAAAAAATTGTTTTAGTTTTGTAGATATTTGATAAATAAAATAAAATAAAAATTTTTGGAATTAAAAATTGTAATTTATCACTGAAATTTTATAATTAAAAATCGTATTTTCATTTAATATATTTGTTTCTTGTATTAGAGGAAATTGTTAGAATGAAATTTTTTTCATGACCTACCAAGAAAATTATTCATAGTCAACTTTTTTAATAAATACAATGGCAAATTATAAAACTCACAGAAGAGTCTATTTTAGGAAAATGATCAAATTTTAATCATCGACATGATTGGGCATTTATTTTAAAAATAAAATTATGGCATTTTAATTAAAATTTTGATACAATTGCAAGTCGCATTCATTCTATTACTTTTCCTTTCACATTGGTTTTATCATGCGTATCTCATAACTAATTATTATAAAATAATTATTATAAAATAATTATTAAAAAATAATTATTATAAAATAATTATTATAAAATAATTATTATAAAATAATTATTATAAAATAATTGTTATTTTTAATAAATTCTGTGAAATTCTCTCTTCATATGGGAAAAAGTTATAAATTGTGATTCATGTAATTTTTGTATTAGAAAACAATGGTAATAATTTTAGCAAAATAATAAATATTTTAAAGTTAAATATAGAATAAATATTTTAAAGAATTAAATAAACGATATAAATATAAATATTTTTC
This sequence comes from Schmidtea polychroa, assembly GCA_959609185.1. Lineage (NCBI taxonomy): Eukaryota > Metazoa > Platyhelminthes > Tricladida > Dugesiidae > Schmidtea > Schmidtea polychroa. The sequence goes on from CAUHTR010007706.1 coordinate 37,393, forward strand.
GATTGAGAAATAATTATAAAAGATGATAATAATTAATAATTCACTGTATTCAATTACATACAAAATTTTCAAATTATATTCCAATAAAGATGTAGACAAAAATAATAAAAGGTAAAAAAAAATAAAAAGGTAACGAACAATGATTGCATTTTTTTCCAGGAAATATTTGATCGAGTTTTGAACTACTTAATACCAGTTATAAATGTGGATCATTCATGATTGCAAAATTGTGGTATTGAAAAACAGTAGAACCAATTTCCATCATATGAAACCCAAGATTTACTTTAGAAAATATATCCTGTGCATTTTATGGGACAGGAGAGATCTCATGTAATATAAGCTCATGGTGTTTATGTATAAAATTTAGAATAAAGCCTTTTTATGCAATTCTTACAAACTAAATTTAAAATCATCAAGTACAATAAGATTTTGATTAAACAAAATTTAAGGAATGGGAAAATTATTATTTAAAACAACAAATTGGAAGTTTTATTTTATTTAAGAATAATATATTATTCTATACAGTTGAATTTTTTATTTTTAATAGTCACAATGGTAAGTACATTATTTTATATATTGTGATAATGTATAATTTATTATAAAGAGATTTTTTCTCACTTAAATTATAAATATAGTGACAAATATTTTAAAATATCTAATTTTAATTAATTTTAATAAATTTCCACCTCAAAATTGAATGCATAAATTATTAATTAAATTATTAATTATAAATTATTATTATTATTATTATTATTATATTTATTAATTTTTAAAATTCATTTTCCCAACATAGTTTATTTTGAAATTTTTAATTTTACTGCAGTGTGACAAATCGTTGAACGTGGAGATATTTTATCAAAATTATCACTGATAATTTTATTGTTAAAATTTCCGGAATAGTTGAATTATATTTAATGCTCTATTTTTTGTCATAATTCATAATTTTATCTTATTCAATATTAAAATTGGAAAATTAAATAAAACATATAAAATCATATCATTGTCGCCATATTCAACTTTGATGTGATTGAATTATGTTATTTTTATTTTACCTATTATTTCACTAAGTAACATTTTATTTTTATGTTAGGGAATTTCAAAGTATATTAATTAAAATGAGACATAAAGTTCATCAAAGCAAATCATATAACGTAAATTAATTAAATAAAAGTTCATTTAAATATAAAACATTAATTTCATTTCAAAGTGTTTTTCAGGCAATTTGGATATGATATATATTAATTAAATATATTAATATTTTTATCAATCAATTTGATTTAAAATTAATTAATTAATTTAAAATTATGATATAACAAATCCGAAAAAATGTATTGCATTATTATTGTATAAAAATTTTATTTTTGATCTTCTATCATAATGAAAACAAATGAAATGTCAAAACAAAATATTTTAACAAAAAAAAAGATGAAACCAATAAATAGCATATATATACCATACAATTTTAACATATATGTTGATCGTACATGGATTGAGGCAAAAATGCCCAAAAAACTCAAATAATCTGTCGAATCTCTTCTTGCCAAATATATTCTGCAAATTGCACGAGGCAACGCATAACCTTCATAAATTGGCATAGTGTCGTACACCATCTCCGGAATCTAAAACAATACTGGTAGTTCTTCCTGAAGAATAACGCGACAGAACAGCTCGGATAGCAACATACATACCAGGAGCATTGATTCATTTTTCTCTGCCTCTTTTGGCTTTAGTGACACTTCAGTATGAAGAAATGAATGCTATTCTTGTGCAATTTTCAACCCAGTTAATAACAATGCCATGTTCAATGGGATAATTTATCGTCTAAATACCTCTCTTGGATTGAGCTTCACCGTTTGCGTAGCTTTCTTTGTGACCAAATTTCTTTCATTAAACCTTAATGGCGAGGTCTTCCTTATAATATATAGAAAACAGCTCTCAGAGCATCATCACCTGGTAATCCGGCTTTGCACATACCAGATCCAATGTCAATTTCTAAGGTTAGGTCTCCATGTCAGAAAATATTTTGAAAATCGAATTAATTATTCATCAAAAATAATTTAATTTCCATGAGAAAAAACAAACTTGCAATTTCAAAAAATAATCGTTAACTTCATAAAATCAAAAAAAAACAATTTTAAATTTCAAAATCGATCAAATTCCATAACCAATCATAAAAGATCACAAAGCATTACTTTAAAAAAAAGTATACTCAGAATTTATACAAATGCCAAAACACAAACTCAAAATCCAAAAAATCGCCATGTCGAAAGTCATTATGCGCACAGACGCGAGTATTTGAAATTAACCACTGTGCAAAACAATAAAAATGCATAATTTAACCCTTTGACCACTGTCGGGACATATATGTCCAAGTCAAATTTTAAAAAAATATAGATGCCTTATTCTCTGTGCTATTACAACCAACGCTTGTCCCACTCGTGTTTATAGTATTTTCGATTAGTTTAGTCTATACTCGTTAATATACGTTCTGCCGGCTAGCAAACGTAACATTTTATTTTATTCTATCGTTAAAGTTACAGAAGTTTCATTTTTTAAAATTCGTCGTCAAAGAGTTAAGTGAAATCGCTGAAAAATCGCTTATAAATTTGAAATTACTCAAAATAAATTTATTTATGTCAACAAAAGATCACACAATAAGAATTTAGGAAGAGGAATTCAAATTAATAGCAAAAAAAAATACAAAATAATTATAGAAAAATTAAAGAAATAATTGAAAACAAGATAAATTCTTTGAAATTGAAAATAAAATTTCCTAATAAAACATTAATAATTTATTCGAAAATATAATATTGTTACAAAAAATATCAAACAATTATTTATTTTAATTATAAATGCCTAAGATTTGTTTTATTTCATAGCAATAGATTTTTCTGTAATTATTACCTTTTCACTAATGTGTCAACAATTAAAAGAAAACTAGCGTTTTGGGTCCTTTTAGATGAAATGGTTCTGGTTGACTGCGTACCGATGATATTGCTAACGGATATAGGAAAACAGTCAATTTCTTTTGGCATTTAATAAAATTTGTTGGTTTTCCTTAAAAATTCATTCAAATATCACGTTGAATTTTGCCATCTATTCAAGGTCAACCTGATTTCACAATTGGAATAGGGAATCAAATGATTTTTGGTTTTTAGATGACTAACTGAATAAAATAAATTTTTAGAGTGGTATTAATGCGATTTCTAATGACAGACTATTTGATGCGTTATGTTAGTACAGGTCTGGTGTAAAGTTTCATTTTAAAGAGTTTCTTATATGGTATCATTGATACCCAAAAATATGCAAATTGTCTGCCATTAGAAATTGCACTGATTATTATTAATTTTTCGAATACAATTCCGTCTTTGCTATTATTGTATCAATAAAATGTGATTTTCTTTTAGTCAAAAAGTTACATTATTCATATATATATATATATATATATTAAATGTACAAATTACCGATAGTTTTACACTTTACAAACTTATATATAAAGTTAAATGGTTAAAAAAACAAATATAATCAAATACGTAACAGTAAATTTCTACAGCATATATAAATAAATTCATTAAATCAAAGATTAATTGACAAATATTTATATTAAATCAATACTATTGAGAGATGTAAAACATTTTGAAATCAAATCGAACCAATTATGACCAAAATTTTACTGTTTAGCAATTAAATAAACCCACGGGATTACCGACCAGGAAACATTTTTAGTGATACTATACAAGTTTACTTCACGACTCTAAGCACTCAATTAAGATTTTAATAACGTTAAAGTAATTAAATAGTGAATTATGCCCCTATATTTATAAGAATTTGCTTTTAAAAATCTTTCACCGACATCTACCATGGCATTTAAAAAGACAATAGGGAAGGCGTCAAAGTCGTGTCGTGTAAGATTTGCAAATTGCCCTCCTGTGGGGCGTACGCCCCACGTTGGGAAACACTGCTTTAAAAGATCAACGAAAACTGGATAAAAAATTATAAAAATCAAAAAGAACATTAAAAATGAAAAAGATACAATATCGTTATTAATAATATAATTGTTCTTTTCCTCATTTATGGCTGAATATTTTGAGGCATTGTAGAATTTTCTATGAACTCCTTTCTCTTTTCCTCTAAATCAATTTTCTTTTGTTCCATCTTCTTATCTTTTGGAATAAATATTTTTAACTGATTTGGTAAATAAATTTTATTTTCGATTTTTTCGATCTCCACGGCAGTTTGATTTGTTTTTAATTCTACTAAATTCTCGATTTTGATTTTAGTCGATTTACATAAAAATTCATTTGGAGCCACAAATCTAATTTTTGATTTCATTTCTGAATTGACAAAAGTTTCAGTAAAATTATTAATATGAATTATTTCACTATCCTGTTGGTGCTGATGATTTTTTTGATTCATTTTAACGTCACTTACCTTTGAAAAAATTGGTTTTATTTCTTGTTTCTTTTCGGTGAGTAGAGAAATATTCGGTTGGTTTTTGTTTGTATTTTTATTTTCTTCTTGATTTTGTTGATTTTCAATTATAAGAAAAATTGATTTTTCATTTTGATCAACTTTTGCAACACGAAAAATTTCCGTTCGTTTTTCACTTTTATTTTTATTTAAAATAACTTTGTTTAGCTTTTGGTCGCTCATATTTAAAATTTCATTTTTTTTGTTTTCCACGTTAGTTTTATTTGAATTGTTTATGACGACCTTTTGTTGATGACTTTTTAAAATATGAATTGTTTTTGTAACATTAATTGTTTTGTTAGAAATATTACGATCATTTAACTTATCGAAAGTATTTATGCTGCCAATACTTTCTATAGATGGTTTTATTGTAGGTTTTAGTGACAATAGTGATAACAGGTCGCGGTATTGTTGATTTATTGCCAAATGAGAGAGACTCCATGGTGGTTGAAAATGTTTTAATTGGTAAATTGTTGACATTAACTTTCAATGAACTTCTTTCTGCGTTTTTCTTACAAGGAAATTTTGTAGGTACCAAAGTTAAAGGCAAATTTTTTGATTTTAAGATCAAAATTCTTAGATATCCTTATTGTAAAGTAATTCGTTATTCCTACTTCCTTTTTTTTAATTACTTCTAACATCTCTTGGACCTTTTTGATCAAAGGGTTTTGGTTGTTGTCGTTATTATCAAAGACTTTATTGTTAAAAATCTTTTTAATTCCACATTTGAATGAAATGTTGGCGATTGATTCTACATCTGGAGAATTTTCTATAATATCATTGGAATTTATTATAAAACTATTATGGGTAAAAATTTCAATATTTTTATTGTCAATTGATAATGCATATTTGGCCCTGGCAATCGGTGAAGATCCTTTAATTAAAACACACATTTTCAAAAGACTATTTTCTTTAGAATGTAGAAATTCTCGACATTCTACTTTGTTTTCGTCAGTATCATTTACAATTCGGATCAAGTGAGAATTCATTTAATTTTCGTAAAGTGCATCTTCAAATTTTAGAAATTTAAAAATAAAATTACTTTTTAAAGATTTGATTGGCTAAAAACCTTTTTAATTAACGAATTTTAAAGTCTTGCTACTTTGGTATTGGTGAATTTGATTAGTAAATGATTAAAATTAAATTTAAAAAAATTTCATATTATTTTTTGTTTTAAACAATAAAATTTTTTTTTCTATTATCTTAATTTCTTTTAGATTACAGATCAATATTTATTTATAATGTAAAAAGAAATGAATGTAAAGAAAAAAGAAAATGAAAATAGATGTAATGTGAAAGGGATAAAAGATTTTACTAAAAAATATTAAAAATTATAGTTTTAATAAAAAACATTTTGATAATTTTATTATCAAATTCTCGCTTAGAAAATATTTATGGAATAAAATTATTTGATTTTATTTTATAATTATGCTAAAAACAATTTCATTTCTAAAATTTTTAATAAATACAATTATTATTAATATAAGTTTATAACGAAAATGAAGTAATTATAATCTTTTTCATTAATGTTTGATAATAGTTACAATTTATTTTAATTATGCTCATATGTTGGGAATAAATAAAAAGTAACAAAAACATATTTGTATCGAAATGGAATACAGTAAATTATTAAAATTAGAAATTTAAATTTCAATAATAAAGATCATGCTTACATATTTTGAAAACATTAAATAATAAATTATTTCACCGACTGGTGCCATATTTATCGTTTCGATGTAAACAAAATATTAATTGAAAAGTAATTCTCAAATGGATAAAATTTAAAAAATTTTAATTTATGATTTCAAATTTTTAGCTTCAATTTTAAATTTTAACATTTTTTGGTAAAATTTTTTTTCTTATACATAAAAAATGACAATATTTTGATATTAGAATAATTTTCAAGGTTTTTAAGGATCTATTTCAAAAATCGAGAGCAGAATTTTTTGTTTAAATTGGATTATTAAAATATTTTTTTTAACTTTAAATCTTTTGAAATACATCAGCGTATTTTTTTATTATACACCAGATCAGTGGCGGCGCAATGATTTCTAGAAAGGATAGCCGTAAACGTTGTTTTTATTAAATGGGTGGCACTTTTTGCGGAACTAGTGTTGTTAAAAATTTCTATTTTTCCATATTTCTATATCTTTGGAATTCAGATTAAACTACTCAAAAGAATCACTAGTTACCAAGTGGTTTTCTACATTACTTTACATTCTTTTCGTTTTAAAGTTAAAGTAAGACAGATTTTCAAATTCTTTTATTGTCAAATTAATAGCATAGTTTAGTTGAGAATTGGCTCCCTGTCGTTGACATTAACGAAATCCTTGGCCTTTTCCGACTTAGCTGAAGCAGACCAGAAACAGGGGTTCTGACATTTCCTGGCTTATTTTCCGAATCGTCTGTGAAAATAACATATTGTTTCTCCACTCAAATGACGTTCCACGTGGGTTTTATGGCATTGATTTGGTCTTGCAGACTCTCCATTGCAAGCTGACAGAAGTTTCCGGCAATATTTTTATTTTCTACCAGTGAGATATGCTGATCACGAATGCTTACGTGCAAGTTGGTGATGTTGGAAGGTGTTTAATGTAAACTGGCATGGAGTTAAGGAACTGATATATGAGAATTTTGCCTGTTTCTGAGTCACCATTGGTTTCAATTATTTTATAGTTTCTTTTTAATTCTCTAGGGAGTCTATGATCCCCAAGTTCCTGATTCTGTAAAATATTTTTTGTTGCCTTCGTTGTTGATCCTTTTGAGTCATTAAAAATTGCTTCTTTAAGTGTTGAATATGGCTGATTGATATGTGGATCCATTAAATTTGAATATTCTTCTAGAACGTGTGATTGTAGGCTGGTCAACAAGTGAAAGTATTTGGTTTTTTCGTTTCTAATTGAGGCCAGTTCCAATGCTGCGTCCACTTGTTTGAACCAAACTGCCACATTGTCGATGTAGGATGGAATTTTCATTTGAATGTGACTACTTTTTTCAGCCACACTTCTGACACCAATGTGGTCTTCTACATTACTTGGCATATAGTAAATTAAGACGGATTTTAAAATTCTATTATGTCAAATTATTAACATTAAAACAAAGTTAAATATGTTATTATTATAAATATTGATTTAATTGCTTTGACTACTACCAATTCCCAATAAATGGACCATTATTTAATTAAAAAAATAAATCCGACCAGTTCAAGAAATCCAATTCACTTGGATTTCAGGACAAAAATTGTCGTGCCATGTTAGGAATTTCAACAACATCTACCATATCGGGGTGAATGCACATCATTGTACAATTATTTAAACTATTGGAAGTCATACTCGTACGTAGGTATGATTTGGGAAGTCTTAAAGAGAATAACGTACGTTTATGGTAAATAGAAAAAGACACAACAATGTAAATCTCCAAGTTTTTTAATCCTTCTCCAAAATAATTTGCATAGAGATTCCGTTTCATTTTTTCCATTTTTGTTACTTTCAAAAGCCTTCGCGAATGATCTCGTTTCTTCAATTTTTGTTTCGGGTTTCGTCAATTGTATCTCCCCTAGTCTCGCATCGCGTGCTTTATTTGCGATGAGGGCTTGAACAATATCTTCTTCTGATCGTCCTGAATTTACAACTTCAGCTAAAACTTTACTTAAACGTATTTTAAAAGTAGCAAAGAGTTCATCATCTTCCTGTTCCATAACTGCCAATTCTCTGATTTTGTCAGTTATTGGTTTTTTAATTGTGAACATATGTAAAAATAACACTTTGGCTTTCACATCTTCTATTTCTATTTCTCAGGTATTTCACCACAATGTCTTTGCTTCTGCCTCTGTCAGCAGCCATTCTTATATGTCCCTGATCCATTCTTCAGCTTCTTTTAATTCTCGTCTATCATATTGTCCGATATTCAGTGTGGTCATATCTTGGCATGATTTCGGTAGGCATTCCATTAGCGATTTTGTAGATTTCAAAATTGCATTGACATTCTAATTTTCGGCGTGGTCGCTAGTTAAATCCAACTCGGTTTTAAAACTCTGTAAATTCGTCATAAATATTTTATTATCCACAAGCTTCCAATTTTTTATAAACGTGACAATCATTTATTAAAATAAACAGACAAATCACTTATATTCCCCGATATTCCACTAACTTTTATCACTTATCCTCTCCACAAATATTTTTTTTAAAAATATTTTTATTAAAGTGATAATTTTTATAAAATAATTATAAATAAATGCAATTAATATACATCCATTTTTATCCACTTTCATCTAATCTATGCCACTTCTCAGTATTTTCCTCCCATAATCCATTAATGAATAATTCTAGCACTTATTTTCTCCCAGTTGAATTATTAATTTATCATAGATTAATCTGTTCAATGAATAATTCCCTCACTTTAATGAAGATTCTTACCACTTGATATTGTTAATTTTATCAAAGTTTATCAAAAAATAATTCTTTTTTCATTTTATCCTACAATTGCTTACCACTTTAGAATAAAATTTTTTTTATCAAAATTTGTAATAATTTGACTGATGCAATTGGATGGAATTATTGTTAATTCGTTTTACTATATATACTCTGAGTTTATCCGACAAGATGTTTTGAACCCCTATGGTTGCAAAGGTATTGGTGTGATTTAATGATTTTTTAAGCAAATTATGGTGATTAAGACATTCAATGGTAATTTTTTAGAGTTGAAGGTTTTAGTAAATATTCAAAAGTGAATTTCTATCATTTTTGTAAATTTCTATCATTTTAATGAATTTCATGTTGATTGAAAGAATATTTAAAAATTTAAAGTTTTATTGTTAATTCTAAGATGGTTAATAATTAGAGTTTTTACAATAATCAAGTGATAGGATAAATTTTTATGATGACTTTGTAATTATATTGAATGTGACTAAATAATTTTTCAATAATTATATTTTCTAAGAATATTTCCATTTACACATTGATGAACTTTAAAAAAACATAAGCTAAGAAACCAGTTAACTTTATCAAGGACAGATATTTGAAATCTATTTGAAAATTATTGTAGAATATATTAAAATTTGTGGCTATTATTGCTTGAAAATGATTGGCTGAATCTCTGAAGAATTATGATCACTTAATATATATCATCTCTAGTTAGGTATTTGATGGGTAAAATATTTGTAGAAAATATTGATTCTTTATCTTTTAATGGGCTCTTATTATTTAGCTTCTAAATTATTTCAATAAAAGAATGTTTGGTGTCTATAACAGTTAATGAAAATTCATATTTTTAAAGGATTTTAAGAGGATTGACTGAATTTAAGGGGGATATAACCTCAAGGGATATAGTCTGTTGGATTTAATGGGGATCGGTTAATGTAAGAATTTATGATTTTTAAGGTGATATTAATGAGGGTAGGTTTGATTTAATGAGGGATCGATTAAGATCGGAATATATGATTTTTTAAGGGTGATGTTGGTAAAATATCAATGTTTTAAGGGAATGCAATACATTAGTTAGTTATGAATCAACAATAATGTGAAATTATATCGTTTTATCAGGTTGTGATGAATGCACTAAATTAATTTAGATTTATGTTTTAGCACAATGTTTTATTAATTTTCTATTAATTATCCAGTTTATTTAAGTAAGGTTAATGACCAATTTATTTGGTTTTGACAATGAAATCTTTACAGATAATTGGGATTGATATCAACTTTAAATTATTTTTATCTTTATGTAAATGTTATAGGCAAACAAAAGTTGAGAAATATTGACTTTAAACAGTTGTACATCGACTAAAAAAATTGATCTTTATTGGAAGAAATTTATCGGGAGATTATAATTAGTAAATTAATCGGTTGAATATCGGTAAAATATGATCATTTGAAGAAATATATTTTATTGAATGGATAAATTTAATCTTTCGATGCAACTACTCAGTTAAATTGTACAGTAATATTTATTTTAAATTTCAAGTTTTAGAACAAAAATTTAATTTTAACTCGTTTTATCATTAGATTTTATAAATTATTTAGGGTTAATGAACAAATTATTTTTGATGATTTTAGTGAAATATTCGTGATAATAGAAATTAAGGGTAGAAATATAGTCATTTAAAGGGATTTTAAGGAATCTTATTAGTCTGAGAAAAATATATAACCTTTTAAGGGTATTTATCGATAAAATACTAATCTTTAAAGATAGAGATATTTCAGGGAGATTTGATGCTTTTAGATGATTTTAGTGAAATATTTGTAATAATATAAATTAAGGGTAGAGATATAGTCATTTAAGGGGATTTTAAGGAATCTTATTAGTCTAAGGGGAATATATGATCTTTAACAAGTACTTATCATTAAAATACCAATCTTTAAATATTGATATATTTAGGGAAAAATGATTTATTTTAGATGATTTTATTAAAGAATTCGCTTGATTATATCAAATTGTAGAATATTATCTAAATGAATTTACTGGCTTATCAGATGTGTGATTATATCAGTCTATTTTGATATTTATTTCTAAGATATTGTTGACTGATAATTTTTAATGAATTTATACTGAATTTTCTGAATATTTTGAGCAATCAGTCAATCAATTTGAGTACATGTATTACTTATAAAAAAATAATTAAAATTAATTTATTTCAATTAATTTATTCAATCTAAATCAATTATCTTACAAGTGCCTTGAGTTAAATTAATTTTTCATCCAATTTTTTCAAATGAAGAGTATTTTCTAATGAAGATCAATTTGTTAGTTCATAGTTATTGGTATTTGTTAGTAAGTAGTTGGTTGTTAGTACTTGGTATCTGGTTGATATAGTTTAGTTGTAGATGATGACAAGAAGATATTGTATGTGATGAAGAATATTTTGTATTTAATTGCTATTATTTTTATGTGTTGCTAGTTGATTGTTGGTTCTTGGTATCTAGTTGAAAGTATTTTGTTGATAGTGCTTGGTATCTTGTTGTAAATACTTGGTATCTAGTTGTAAGTACTTGGCAGGTATCTGGCTGTAAGTATCTAGTTGTAGGTTGATATTTGTTAATTTCTCGATGGGTTTTGATGGTGGTTTTTAGTATCTAGTTAATGGGTAGGTGGGGTTTAGTGTGATCAATACCTTTACGACCAGTACCCTTACGACCGGTACACATAGAGGGCAATAACATCCTGTTGGATAAACTCCGAGTAAATATAATAAAACGAATCAACAATAACTATTTATTGAATGCAATTTTTTACTTTGCAATATTAAGTCAGTAGTAATCAATTAAAAGAAAAATGTTTTGTGAATAATTTTATCTTCAATTCCACGTGGTGTTGAGTTGTCAATTATTCATTTTTGACGAAAATTATTGTTAAATTAGGACACTTAGAAAAGGTCTATCTACTGATTATAATTAAAAATATTTTTGAAAACAAATAAAAAATTAATAATTTAAAAAGCATTTGATAAAATACAATGACGAATACTTAGTTAGTTGTAAGTACATGGTACCTAGTTGTAAGTATTTGGTACTTATCTGTTAGCACCTAGGTAAAAATATTTAGTAGCTGCTAGTTGGTATCAGATTGTAAATAGTGCATAGATAGTACCTAGTTGTTCGGTATCTAGTTATTATTGTTAAATTAAGTTAGAAGTATATTGTTGTAAGTATCTGGTTGACTTTTTAGATTTTGACATGCATATTAGAAATAATTTACTTGCTGAATTAAGAAGAGCTTATTATAAGCAAATACTTGATGAATAAATTTTATGTGGTTGTTAGTTCTTCTTTGTTTTTTCTTAGTTGTAAGTACTTGGTTTTTGAATTATTATTATTATTATTATTATTATTATTATTATTATTTTTATTATTACTACTATTATTATTATCATTGAAATTTACATTTGACTTAAAAAATATTTCATTAAAATTTCTTTTAAAAATTGACTTAAAAATTATTCCATTTAAATTTCTATTATAAAATTGAATTAAAAAATTATTTCATTAAAATTTTCATTAAAAATTATCTTTACAAATTATTCAAATAAATTTCTATTTAAAATTACATTTCTCAAAAGGTTTGTGGTTATTCAATCTTTTGTTAATAAATTTAAAAATCTTACTTTAATTCACTTACATTAATTTAATTTACTTATTTAAAAATTATTACTTTAATTTAAAATTTTAGTTCATTGATTACTTAATTAAAAAATTTGAACCTTAATTAACTTTAATTTGGACCTTAATTTACCTATTTATCCTTGTATTACTTAATTTAACATTTTACACCATAATTTACTTAACAACCAAATATAACCATCATTTTCATATTTAACCAATAATTTCATGTGGTCATTGATAAATTCACAAAGATTTGCATCTAAAATTAACATTGAAAAATATTTCATAAAGTTAATTTACCACGCTATTTTGTTGAAGACCACCTTTACACCATAAATTTTCTACTTTTCTATTAAAAATATCCCGAGTCCTTAAATTACTACGACTTTTTAATTGAAGACTACCCTTTTGTATTGAAAATCCCAGGACCAAGGAGACCCACCTTAAGTGTACTTTGAAAATTCTATGCTTTTTTGATATTTGTATTGAAAATCCTAGGACCACTATAGTCAGAAAATTCTATGCATTTTTAGTGTAAACCCTATTTTGTATTGAAATTCTCAGGTTCCATCGAGAGCTCCTCACTATAGTCAGAGAAATCTTAGCCTTTTTTCTATAGGCCCCTTTTATTTGTATTGAAAAAAATATGAGTGGCCCTCTGCAGCAATTGTGTAATCAAAAAAACTTTTTTAGCCCCCCCTCAGGGGGAGGGGGACCCCTCGTGCTACAAAGGGCCACTAAATACCTACTATCCTTTCATTCTTCAACCATTTGTTACTTGTACAATAAACTATTAAAACCCAGTTAAAGATCATGATCATTACACGGGTAAATATTTTGGAGCTGCTTGTTCCAAATGTAATATTTCAAGACAAATTAGGTTTATCATGACTGTAATTTTTCATAATTTACAGGATATAATTTACATCATATTCCCAAATATGGTTTAAATGAAATGAAAAATTGGGATATTAGTTATATTTCTACCAGCAGCGAAAAGCTTTTGACTTTAACAGCAAGATAGTTTAACCATTAAATTTATCGATTCTTGTCAATTTGTTAGTTCCAGTTTAAATGATGCAGTATAAACCCTGACATCTCTGCCTTTAACACCAGCTGAATTTAGGGAGATTATTATTAATTGAAAAGGAATATTCCCATATAATTTTGCAACTTCTTTAGAAGTTTTAAAAGATACGTATGACTTACCAAGTTGGGAAGGAGTCATGGCTGATGAATATGAAAAGGCACAACATATCTGGCAAGAATTTCATTGTAAATCATTGTTTGATTTTAGATGTTTTCTTACTTGCTGACTATTTTCAACAATTTAGTTCAAAATCTATTGCACATAATCGACTTGAACCTCTTAATTTCTTAGGAATTCCAGGCATGAGCTGGAGTTCCGCTTTAATGACTTTGAAATCTCCTATCGAGCTGTTGCAAGATATGGAGATGTATAATTATTTCGAAGGGAGGGTTCATGGTGGATTAACATTTGTTAACAAACACCATGTATTATCCTCCGACAATACAGAACTTCTTTACATTGATATAAATAATTTGTATGGGTGGGCGTTAAGCAAAAACTTCCATATAGGGTTTTTAAATTGGTAACCAATAGAGAAGAGTTAAATAAAATAATTTATTTTTGTGAATCTGCAGATTTGGAAGTACTTCCATTTGGATTTACATTGGAGGTTGATTTGGAAATTCCTGATTCGATTCACGACAAATTGGATGATTTTCCAGTTGCCGCCGAAAAGATGTCCAACTGGCTCTAAAGTTGAGAAGTTGATGCTTACACAACATCCCAAGAAGAACTATGTTCTTCATTGGAGACTTCTCAAGCTTTTTCTTTCTCTTGGTGTAAAATTAATTCATATACATAGGGTAATTATATTCACAAACGATAATATTTTTAAAGAATACATTGACACCAATACCCGACTTAGGGCGGAATCGAGTAAAAATTATTATAACTTATTAAATAATAGTCTTTACGGCAAGACCGTAGAGAATCTGAAAAAAACGTCTGAATTTGCTGCTATATAATTCAGCTTCTAGGCAAATTACATATACATCTAAACCAACGTTTAAAAGGACTTATGAAATTGACAATGACTTAGTATCAGTCTTGTAAAATGAGGAAGCTATTTGTTTAGATAGACCCAGCTACATTGGTCAAACTGTACTTGATCTATCGAAACTTAGAATGTATCAGTTGCAGTATGAAGAGTTACAAATATATCGTAACGAATTCAAATGTAAAATTAATATTGTTGCAGGTGATACGGATTCATTTTTCTCTTGAAGTAATTAATTGTAAGTTTGATGTACTTTTACCAGCCATGATCACAGATAATTTGCTTGACACTTCTAATTATGACCCAAATCATCCGTTATACACTAGAAACCTTGATTCTGTCATTGGGAAGTTCAAAGACGAGAATAAAGGGCTTAAATACAAGGAGTGGGTGTTTCTTAGGCCTAAGTGTTATAGTTTGTTAGATGATGACGAGAATAATAAGTCAAAAGTAGAAACACTGAAAGTAGTCACATAAAACATCATTCGTACCTGGATTGTTATAATACAAATTAAATTTCTTCCATACCACAAACTAGAATAACTAGCAAAAATCACCAGCTATTCACCATAAAAAATGAAAAAACCGCACTTACTAACGCCGATGATAAAAGGGTTTAAGTGGAG
>CAUHTR010007706.1:52768-216150 GCA_959609185.1 Schmidtea polychroa
AAGCAAATTTTGGTGTTTAAGACATTCAATGGTAATTTTTTAGAGTTGAAGGTTTTAGTAAATATTCAAAAGTGAATTTCTATCATTTTCCTGAATTTCTATCATTTTCGTGAATTTCTATCATTTTTGTAAATTTCTATCATTTTAATGAATTTCATGTTGATTGAAAGAATATTTAAAAAATTTAAAGTTTTATTGTTAATTCTAAGATGGTTAATAATTAGAGTTTTTACAATAATCAAGTGATAGGATAAATTTTGATGATGACTTTGTAATTATATTGAATGTGACTAAATAATTTTTCAATAATTATATTTTCTAAGAATATTTCCATTTACACATTGATGAACTTTTAAAAAACATAAGCTAAGAAACCAGTTAACTTTATCAAGGACAGATATTTGAAATCTATTTGAAAATTATTGTAGAATATATTAAAATTTGTGGCTATTATTGCTTGAAAATGATTGGCTGAATCTCTGAAGAATTATGATCACTTATTATATATCATCTCTAGTTAGGTATGTGATGGGTGAAATATTTGTAGAAAATATTGATTCTTGATCTTTTAATGGGCTCTTATTATTTAGCTTCTAAATTATTTCAATAAAAGAATGTTTGATGTCTATAACAGTTAATGAAAATTCATATTTTTCAAGGATTTTAAGAGGATTGACTGAATTTAAGGGGGATATAACCTCAAGGGATATAGTCTGTTGGATTTAATGGGGATCGGTTAATGTAAGAATTTATGATTTTTAAGGTGATATTAATGAGGGTCGGTTTGATTTAATGAGGGATCGATTAAGATCGGGATATATGATTTTTTAAGGGTGATGTTGGTAAAATATCAATGTTTTAAGGGAATGCAATACATTAGTTAGTTATGAATCAACAATAATGTGAAATTATATCGTTTTATCAGGTTGTGATGAATGCACTAAATTAATTTAGATTTATGTTTTAGCACAATGTTTTATTAATTTTCTATTAATTATCCAGTTTATTTAAGTAAGGTTAATGACCAATTTATTTGGTTTTGACAATGAAATCTTTACAGATAATTGGGATTGACATCAACTTTAAATTATTTTTATCTTTATGTAAATATTATAGGCAAACAAAAGTTGAGAAATATTGACTTTAAACAGTTGTACATCGACTAAAAAAAATTGATCTTTATTGGAAGAAATTTATCGTGAGATTTTAATTAGTAAATTAATCGGTTGAATATCGGTAAAATATGATCATTTGAAGAAATATATTTTATTGAATGGATAAATTTAATCTTTCGATGCAACTACTTAGTTAAATTGTACAGTAATATTTATTTTAAATTTCAAGTTTTAGAACAAAAATTTAATTATAACTCATTTTATCATTAGATTTTATAAATTATTTAGGGTTAATGAACAAATTAATTTTTGATGATTTTAGTGAAATATTCGTGATAATAGAAATTAAGGGTAGAAATATAGTCATTTAAAGGGATTTTAAGGAATCTTATTAGTCTGAGAAAAATATATAACCTTTAAAGGGTATTTATCGATAAAATACTAATCTTTAAAGATAGAGATATTTCAGAGAGATTTGATGCTTTTAGATGATTTTAGTGAAATATTTGTAATAATATAAATTAAGGGTGGATTTTAAGGAATCCTATTAGTCTAAGGGGAATATATGATCTTTAACAAGTACTTATCATTAAAATACCAATCTTTAAATATTGATATATTTAGGAAAAAATGATTTATTTTAGATGATTTTATTAAAGAATTCGCTTGATTATATCTAATGGTAGAATATTATTTAAATGAATTTACTGGCTTATCAGATGTGTGATTATATCAGTCTATTTTGATATTTTTTTCTAAGATATTGTTGACTGATAATTTTTAATGAATTTATACTGAATTTTCTGAATATATTGAGCAATCAGTCAATCAATTTGAGTACATGTATTACTTATAAAAAAATAATTAAAATTAATTTATTTCAATTAATTTATTCAATCTAAATCAATTATCTATTAGATCTTATTTCAAAATTCTTATTAATTTATTAACTTAGTTGATTCATATTAACTTGAATGATTAGTATTTTTTTTATTTACTGGATGATTAATGATTAGAATTTAAAGTTCTTTCTGGTCAATTTATTAAATTTTTATGATATTTATTTAGTATGTTTTGAATAATTTAAATTTTTACAATAATTTAATCAATTTTTACCTAGTTATTTGTAAATCTTACAAGTGCCTTGAGTTAAATTAATTTTTCATCCAATTTTTTCAAATGAAGAGTATTTTCTAATGAAGATCAATTTGTTAGTTCATAGTTATTGGTATTTGTTAGTAGGTAGTTGGTTGTTAGTACTTGGTATCTGGTTGATATAGTTTAGTTGTAGATGATGACAAGATATTGTATGTGATGAAGAATATTTTGTATTTAATTGCTATTATTTTTATGTGTTGCTAGTTGATTGTTGGTTCTTGGTATCTAGTTGAAAGTATTTTGTTGATAGTGCTTGGTATCTTGTTGTAAGTACTTGATATCTAGTTGTAAGTACTGGGTAGCAGGTATCTGGTTGTAAGTATCTAGTCGTAGGTTGATATTTGTTAATTTCTCGATGGGTTTTGATGGTGGTTTTTAGTATCTAGTTAATGGGTAGGTGGGGTTTAGTGTGACCAATACCTTTACGACCAGTACCCTTACGACTAATACCCTTACGACCAGTACACATAGAGGGTAATAACATCCTGTTGGATAAACTCCGAGTAAATATAATAAAACGAATCAACAATAACTATTTATTGAATGCAATTTTTTACTTTGCAATATTAAGTCAGTAGTAATCAATTAAAAGAAAAATGTTTTGTGAATAAAAATAAGAATTCTATAGTCTTTCGTTGTAATTTTATCTTCAATTCCACGTGGTGTTGAGTTGTCAATTATTCATTTTTGACGAAAATTATTGTTAAATTAGGACACTTAGAAAAGGTTTATCTACTGATTATAATTAAAAATATTTTTGAAGACAAATAAAAAATTAATTTAAAAAGCATTTGATAAAATACAATGACGAATACTTAGTTAGTTGTAAGTATTTGGTACTTATCTGTTAGCACCTAGGTAAAAATATTTAGTAGCTGCTAGTTGGTATCAGATTGTAAATAGTGCATAGTAGTACCTAGTTGTTCGATATCTAGTTATTATTGTTAAATTAAGTTATAAATATATTGTTGTAAGTATCTGGTTGACTTTTTAGATTTTGACATGCATATTATTATTATTATTATTGAATTATTATTATTATTATTATTATTATTATTATTATTATTATTATTATTATTATTATTATTATTATTATTATTATTATTATTATTTTTATTATTACTACTATTATTATTATCATTGAAATTTACATTTGACTTAAAAAATATTTCATTAAAATTTCTGTTAAAAATTGACTTAAAAATTATTCCATTTAAATTTCTATTATAAAATTGAATTAAAAAATTATTTCATTAAAATTTTCATTAAACATTAACTTAAAATTTAAAAATTAACTTATAAAATTAGTCCATTTAAATTTCCATTAAAAATTATCTTTGAAAATTAATCCATTAAAATTTTCATTAAAAATTATCTTTACAAATTATTCAAATAAATTTCTATTTAAAATTACATTTCTCAAAAGGTTTGTGGTTATTCAATCTTTTGTTAATAAATTTAAAAATCTTACTTTAATTTACTTACATTAATTTAATTTACTTATTTAAAAATTATTACTTTAATTTAAAATTTTAGTTCATTGATTACTTAATTAAAAAATTTGAACCTTAGTTAACTTTAATTTGGACCTTAATTTACCTATTTATCCTTGTATTACTTAATTTAACATTTTACACCATAATTTACTTAACAACCAAATATAACCATCATTTTCATATTTAACCAATAATTTCATGTGGTCATTGATAAATTCACAAAGATTTGCATCTAAAATTAACATTGAAAAATATTTCATAAAGAATTCCATTAAAACTTTACTTTGAAAAATATAATCATAAAGTTAATTTACCACGCTATTTTGTTGAAGACCACCTTTTCTATTAAAAATATCCCGAGTCCTTAAATTACCACGAATTTTTAATTGAAGACTATCCTTTTGTATTGAAAATCCCAGGACCAAGGAGATCCACCTTAATTGTACTTTGAAAATTCTATGCTTTTTTGATATTTGTATTGAAAATCCTAGGACCAAGGAGACCCTCTCACTATAGTCAGAAAATTCTATGCTTTTTTAGTGTAAACCCTTTTTCGTATTGAAATTCTCAGATTCCATCGAGAGCTCCTTACTATAGTCAGAGAAATCTTAGCCTTTTTTCTATAGGCCCCTTCTATTTGTATTGAAAAAAATATGAGTTGCGCTCTGCAGCAATGGGCTTTTTTCTATAGGCCCCTTCTATTTGCGTTTGAAAAAAATATGAGTGGCCCCCTGCAGCAATTGCGTAATCAAAAAAACTTTTTTAGCCCCCCCCCTCAGGGGGAGGGGGACCCCTCGTGTTACAAAGGGCCACCAAATACCTACTATCCTTTCATTCTTCAACCATTTGTTACTTGTACAATAAACTATTAAAACCCAGTTAAAGATCATGATCATTACACGTGTAAATATTTTGGAGCTGCTTGTTCCAAATGTAATATTTCAAGACAAATTAGGTTTATAATGACTGTAATTTTTCATAATTTACAGGATATAATTTACATCATATTCCCAAATATGGTTTAAATGAAATGAAAAATGGGGATATTAGTTATATTTCTACCAGCAGCGAAAAGCTTTTGACTTTTACAGCAATTAATTAAATTTTTCGATTCTTGTCAATTTGTTAGTTCCAGTTTAAATGATGCAGTATAAACCCTGACATCTCTGCCTTTAACACCAGCTGAATTTAGGGAGATTATTGTTAATTGAAAAGGAATATTTCCATATAATTTTGCAACTTCTTTAAAAGTTTTAAAAGATACTTATGACTTACCAAGTTGGGAAGGAGTCATGGCTGATGAATATGAAAAGGCACAACATATCTGGCAAGAATTTCATTGTAAGTCATTGTTTGATTTTAGATGTTTTCTTACTAGCTGACTATTTTCAACAATTTAGTTCAAAATCTATTGCACATAATCGACTTGAACCTCTTAATTTCTTAGGAATTCCAGACATGAGCTGGAGTTCCGCTTTAATGACTTTGAAATCTCCTATCGAGCTGTTGCAAGATATGGAGATGTATAATTATTTCGAAGGGAGGATTCATGGTGGATTAACATTTGTTAACAAACACCATGTAGTATCCTCCGACAATACAGAACTTCTTTACATTGATATAAATATTTTGTATGGGTGGGCGTTAAGCAAAAACTTCCATATAGGGATTTTAAATTGGTAACCAACAGAGAAGAGTTAAATAAAATAATTTATTTTTGTGAATCTGCAGATTTGGAAGTACTTCCATTTGGATTTACATTGGAGGTTGATTTGGAAATTCCTGATTCGATTCACGACAAATAGGATGATTTTCCAGTTGCCGCCGAAAAGATGTCCAACTGGCTCTAAAGTTGAGAAGTTGATGCTTACACATCATCCCAAAAAGAACTATGTTCTTCATTGGAGACTTCTCAAGCTTTTTCTTTCTCTTGGTGTAAAATTAATTCATATACATAGGGTAATTATATTCACAAACGATAATATTTTTAAAGAATACATTGACACCAATACCCGACTTAGGGCGGAATCGAGTAAAAATTATTATAACTTATTAAATAATAGTCTTTACGGCAAGACCGTAGAGAATCTGAAAAAAACGTCTGAATTTGCTGCTATATAATTCAGCTTCTAGGCTAATTACATATACATCTAAACCAACGTTTAAAAGGACTTATGAAATTGACAATGACTTAGTATCAGTCTTGTAAAATGAGGAAGCTATTTGTTTAGATAGACCCAGCTACATTGGCCTAACTGTACTTGATCTATCGAAACTTAGAATGTATCAGCTGCAGTATGAAGAGTTACAAATATATCGTAACGAATTCAAATGTAAAATTAATATTGTTGCAGGTGATACGGATTCATTTTTCTCTTGAAGTAATTAATTGTAAGTTTGATGTACTTTTACCAGCCATGATCACAGATAATTTGCTTGACACTTCTAATTATGACCCAAATCATCCGTTATACACTAGAAACCTTGATTCTGTCATTGGGAAGTTCAAAGACGAGAATAAAGGGCTTAAATACAAGGAGTGGGTGTTTCGTAGGCCTAAGTATTATAGTTTGTTAGGTGATGACGAGAATAATAAGTCAAAAGTAGAAACACTGAAAGTAATCACATAAAACATCAGTCGTACAAATTAAATTTCTTCCATACCACAAACTAGAATAACTAGCAAAAATCACCAGCTATTCACCATAAAAAATGAAAAAACCGCACTTACTAACGCCGATGATAAAAGGGTTTGAGTGGAGTAAAATAAAAGTTATGCATGTGGGCATTATATGGAAGGTGACTCATTTGCTGTTCAATAATTCAATCCGGATCAATCATTCTCACAATTCAAAGAACCAGCTGAAGATATAACGGATGTTATTTAAATAAATCTTTGTTAAACAATTTGGTTTTATTGATATTTTTAGAATTAAATGTATAATAAGTTTGACTAATATATTTTTATATTTTGAACATTTTTGTCTCAGTTTGCGTAAATTATTAAAAATGAGTAATAAGAATTACAGATAAGAATAAATAATTTAAATTTAAACTAAAATAAATTAAATAACAAAATAAAAAAATTAATAAAGAAATAAAATTATAATAATTAATTAATTAAATAAAAAATAACGAAATAAAAGGAAATAATTAATGAAAATATTTGTCAACTTCTGATTAACTAATTGATTAACTAACTGATTAGTAATTGCTTCCCTAAGTCCATATCTACCTATTATTATGTATTATAAATCTTTTTCAATTAAAAAAGTTATTATAAAATATATTATAAAGTGAGAAAAATCTAAGATATTTTTTAAAATTTATTTTAAGCTGTTTTAGTTACCAATAAATAAATTGACAAAACTGCTTTATTAAATATTTATAATATTAAACTTATTTTATTGAGTTCATTTTATAATCATTTTATGCTCGTGAATTTCAATGGTTATAGAAAATAGAGATGAACGAAAGTTTTGTATTTCAATAAAGACGAACTAAGGGGGTAAAGTGATAAAGAAAATACATGTACGCAGCTATTTACTTAAAGATCAAAATGGGAAGACGGCAGTTAGAAATGTTGAGAAGATCAAAAATTAACAAAAAGGGGCATGTGAGGAATTAAAATTAAAATGAATATTTTGATTTTAATTTTGAAATAAAATATTTTTTAATAAAATTGCAAATCATGTATGAATATTGATGGTATGTTGATATTTGGTTGAAATTAAAATTTATAAAAAGAAAATGTCCCAAGAATATTTGTTTATATAATCAGATTTAATGAAATATAATTTTGGATTTATTTAGTCTTAGTAATTTATTTGATGACAGGAGAATTGAATGTTATAGCATCTAACAAGTGCTATATATGAAATGTTTTAAATGAAAAAATACAATGAATATTTTATTTGTGAAGGCGCAATCATGAATATATTATAAACATTCATTCAATATTATAATGAAAATGAATATATAATTTAAATAAATAATAGAATCATTAACTTAAATTTTATGCTTGATAAGTCTATCAAAATAAAATTTTGTTTTTTCAATGGTTAAGAAATATTCGTATATTTTTCTAAGATATTGGTATATTTAATTATATTTTTGGTTTAGTTTTACTACAAGAGACATTTAAGATTAACTTTTCTAAAATTTCATATAACTACTTTTGGTAGATATTTAGAGAAATAAATTCATTCTTACTATAAAATAAAAGAAAATTTACAACAATCTTGCAATCTTGCAATCTTGCATTAAATGAAAATAATATTGAAAATATAATTCACATTAATATTTATTAGAAATCTTATTTACCGTTTTCAATGAATTAATTAATTAAATATTTAAACTAAATTATTAAAAATTTTTTGCGACATATAACTGTTTATTTTATTTGATTACTTTTATTTAATTAAAATTTTGTGAAAAAATTATTTGTTTAAATATTTAAATTATGATTTATTGTTTTATTCTATTATAAAGTTTCGAATGAATTTTTTGTGAGTAGTTAGTGGGGTATGGCAGCAAGATCATCCGGTGTATCCCCCCTCACTTAGAAATTTTTTTGTCAAAATTACTGCAGAGAGGTAATAGCTGTGTAATGGAAAATTTTTAATTACATCACATTTTTCTGACTATAGTGAAGGGTCTTCTTGGTCTCAAGAATTTTCAAAAACGCCATAGTATAAGCCAAATTAATAAACCAGTTTAAAATGTTTATTCAAAGTTTATTGACTGGTTTCAGCACTTGGTTGGGATTTGTAGGTATCTGTTTGTTAGTACTTGGTTCCTAGTTGATTTTGTTGTTAGTACCTAGTTGTTAGTACTTCGTATCTGATGTTAGTTTTTAGTTGACCTTTTAGATTTTGTCAAGAATATAAGAAAAAGGAAATAGTATACATTCTACTTGTCGATTTAAGAAGATATTATTATAAGCAAATATGTGATGTTGAATAAACTTTGTATCGTTGTTTTGTCTTTAATTGTTATTATAATTATTATTATTATTATGTGTTGTGCTTGGCATCTGGTTGTTGAATTATTATTATTACTATTAATTTTACTATTATTATTACTATTGTTATTATTATTATTATTATTATTATTATTATTATTATTATTATTATTATTATTATTATTATAATTATTATTATTATTATTATTATTATTATTATTATTATTATTATTATTATTATTATTATTATTATTATTATTATTATTATTATTATTATTATTATTATTATTATTATTATTATTATTATTATTATTATTATTACCAAAAAATTAATTCATAAAAATTTGCATTTAAATTTGTCTTTGAAAATTATTCCATAGAAATTTCTTTACTTTTTTAAAATTTTCCGTGTCTAATGGTTTTTCGAAATATCTGACAATAAATTTTAAATTATTATTTTAATTTACTCATTTTAAATTATTATTTTAATTTACTTATTTTAAATTATTATTTTAATTTACTTATTTTAAATTATTATACTAATTTACTTTAATTTAAAAAATTATGCTTTACTTATTTAAAATCAATTATTTAATTAAAAAATATTACACTAATTTATTTAATTTAAAAATATTGCCCTTAATTTACTTAATTACCAAAATTTCACGAGGCCATCGATTAAGAAAAATATCGAACCATATATTCATTGTACAAAAAATTCTGGGACCTTAAATTACTTTGGCTATTTTAACGAGGATTGGATTTTGTATACAAAAAATTCCTGGTACCTTAAAAATATCTTGGCATTTATAGTGACAGTCGGATTTTGTATACAAAAAATCTTGGGACCAAAGAGAACCCTCATATAGTGTGAAAAAATACCCTGTGAACCTTTGTAGCAATGGCCTTTTTAGCGAGGTACGGATTTTGTGTACAAAAATATTTCTTAGACCATAAAATACTATGGCTTTTTAGTGACAGTCGGATTTTGTATTGAAAATGTCTGAGATCCAAGAGACCTTACTATAGTCAGAAAAATGTGATGTAAATAAATTATTTCCATTACACAGCTATTACCCCTCTGCAGCAATTTTTAAGAAAAAACTTTTTAGGTAGGGGGTACAGCATAATCGTGCTGCAGAGGGCCACTAACTACCTACTCCAATTAGATTTTTTTAAAAATATTTTCGTGTACAGAAAACCAATATCTTTCTTATTCACTAAATTGAAGTTCCCCATTTTGCTTTGAGCATTAAGGCAATTGCCTCAGTTGGCCTTATAGTAGATCCTGCTCTGGCAGTAAGTTAATAAATTTATTGATAGCACTTTTAATAAATTATAACATTTTACCATTAATAATTTAAAAAAAGTAAATAAATTGTCATTGTGACATTTGTAACAATTATTATGGAAATATATTTTTTGAATTTTTTGAATATTTTTTGAAATTATTTGCCATATTAATTTAGTTTATTTATTTATTACCAGAATGATGAAATTGAAAATTCTAATTAAACATCCCAATTGTGTAATTTTATTTTGTTAATTTTTGAAATACGCATAAATTTGACAGCAACATGAAAATAAAATTTGAGAATTTTTGTTTACTTGAAATTTTGCACTTGGATTTGTAAATGTTCTCAAATCAATTTAGACGTAAAAAAATTTTATAATGGACGTAGTCTGAAAATTCAACGCGAGATAGAAAAATGCTTAGCTCCTTACCGAGAAGTCGAGAAAGAACTTTAAAAAAAATCAAAAACAGGCTCTTCTCACTGATTTTATAACCATAATCCAGAAACCACAAGCGACTAATGAAGTGTCAGAACATTATTCAAGTGATGAAGAAGCACCAGTAAAAATGAATCAGCCACACATTACATATTTTTTCAGAGATTTTGAGAGTGATGATGAAGTTGAAAGTGATTATTATGGAATTTGTTAAATTATGCCATATTTTTATTTTGATATTTATGCAAAATGAATTAATTTATTTTACTATTCTTTGTTAAATTTTGATTTCAAGTCTATTTGTATTTCAATCTTCCTTTTTTTGTACTGGATGCATGAAAATAATAAAAACTATCAAAAACATAAATCATTTTTTAAATTTTTTGGAACCAAACCCCATGAATTGTATTAATTGTTAGTCTCGATTAACACGATTTTAATTAGCACGGAGTATTCTTGGAACCAAACTACCGTGTTAATCGAGGGTTACCTGTATCAAAAAATATTAAAAATATCAAAAACTTCATGAATTTTTGGATAAAGTTTATGGCACCCTATTTAAGTGGCAGATAAAGCGGTCGCGTAGGGCTACAAGATCTTAAAACGTCTTTCATTATGGTTCGTGGAAACTTACTTTTTTTGTATATATCAAATGATTATATTTTGTTTTCAAAATCTCATAATAATAACACAGTGATTCACCAAAAACTGTTATGACACATATTATTATGGTAATGCGTTGACAAATAACAACTTTCTTCTAAAGTTTTCATGCTGACTCGAACAAACTTAATTTGCAAAATTTGTTAAGATTATTAATTTTTTTCTAATATTATAGGAAACGTATCTCAGTGGTGTTTAGTGTATTAAACATTACGCTACGCAACAGTTAATGCTTGTGCCTAAAATTGTGTCAAAATTGTGTTTTGTGGATTCATTGTATACAAAAGGTAAGTAGAAAAAGTAACGTATTATTTTAAATTTAATATTACCTTTTTAAATTAATTTTATACTCAAAATTGGTCAAATACTTGATAGGTTTTAAGATTTTAAACAATTTTACAAAAAAAATAACTTTTCTCCATAGTAAAAGCAAAATAAGTTTAATAAAATCCGGAAATTGCTTAAACCCAAAAAGAATTCATTGAATAAATTTTTATTAGTTGAAACAGAGCTTACCATCAACATCTACGTAAGATAATTTTGGATTGCTTACTTTCGAAACTTCGTTGGAACAACATATAAATGAAGAAAAGAAAGACAAAGAACGAGTTAAGAATCAAGAGTTTGAAAAAAGGATTGCGAAAATGCAAAAGATAGAGATATTCCAGAAAGAAGCTTTGATATAG
The DNA here is from genome assembly GCA_959609185.1 of Schmidtea polychroa. Taxonomy (NCBI): domain Eukaryota; kingdom Metazoa; phylum Platyhelminthes; order Tricladida; family Dugesiidae; genus Schmidtea; species Schmidtea polychroa. The sequence goes on from CAUHTR010007706.1 coordinate 64,581, forward strand.
CCTAAGGTGACCAAACGTCCCGCTTTTGGTGGGACAGTCTCGATTTTTCACGATTTATCCCGCATCAAAATGAATAAAAAATATGTCAAAGAATAAAATATTATACAATTTTCTATATTTATAAATTGTACTTATGTTAAAAATCAAAAAATATTACCATATTATTTTTATTCTATATGAAATATTTGTTGATACCCCCCTCCTTCAAAGTTGTCCCGCTTTGTCCATCTAAAAACCTGGTCACCTTAATATAGACATACAAGTAATAAATGATATTACTTTGTGGTCAACAATATTTTACCATATTCTTAAAATCAAACAAAAAATACGGAATATAATATATTTGAAATAATTGTATAAAGAAAGTATATTACAGAGGACTTTCTTATGATCATTTCTACGCATAGAAATTAATAGGAATTTTCGAAAAGAGAAATCGGCTGATATTTTCAGAAACAGGCAAAAGTGTTTAGTTCTCTTTTTAACATCACATTCTAAATTAATAACTGGTTTCCTAAATTGGAGATCAATTAATATTATTTTATCGGATCACGAAGTTTCAAAAGAACACATGTCAGGCAATGTGAACTATCTATAAAAGATCAACAAAATTCAATAGAATTATTACTCAACTATTTCAGGAAAAGGGAAAGAGAAGAATGTTACTAGAGAGATGTATTGAAAAGAATTGATCAACAATAAAATTATTTAGTTTAAGATTAGAAATTAAGGTTCACAATGAAGCCAAAGGTTCCAACATAAAAGGAAATTATTTAACCTGCTTGGAATAACTAAGGGAATACGATGAGTTCTTGAAGTTATATTTAGAAAAATATCCTAACCAAGGACGAGGAAATATAAACTATTTATCTCATAGTATTTGTGAGGAATTCATAGGCAAATAATTGAAGAAATCAAATCTGAGATTTCTTATATTATAATTGTTCTTTCCACCCTCGATGTTTCGCATATCAATCAACTAACCATTTGAATAAGATATGTTTATATCATGATGTAATTCAAAGGAAAGATTTGTAGAATCCATTTCCATATATAAACACACGTCTTTATATTTGGAACAAGACGTTTTGAAAACTTTAATCAAATTAGGAGTAGATACTGAAAGCTGTCAAAGAAAATAATGCTTCTAATAATTTAGGGAAGTACTCAAGTTTGCAAGCACTTATTAAAGAACATTGCCCAAGTGGGTTCTTTATTCCGTGTGATAGTCATTCTTTAAATTTTATCGGAAATTTCGCTCCAAACAGTTGTTGCGCTGCAACTCATTATTTTATGCATGTGCAAAATTTATTCCTATTTTGTACTGCGTCAATCTATTGGTGGAAGCGCGCATAACACATTTGGATGAAAATTTACATTTCATAAAATAACATTATTAAAAATAATAATGACTAAATGACACTTTTTTCTGTCAACTGATTCTCCTCTGATATTACTGCTATAATCCTCTACCGCTAAATGCAAGGATGATATTTTCCGTGTCTTTGTTAATCATGTACAGGTATTTCAATGTCCTTGTTAATTTTCATTTGCATTGCAAATTTATTAGTCATACAATTATATTTGTCTATCATTCTCTGACATAATATCATTTTAAATTTTATTATTTTTTATATCATTATTTTATTATTTTTTTATTATTTTAAAATATTTAACAATATCCATATATAAATTTAAGAAAACAATATTATTTAGATATCATATAATAAAGTCTTAGGACGTTTAATAAGAAATACATGATCATTTTATATTTTTAGTAAATTCTTTAGTGATTTAGTAAAATATGATCATTTTCAAAAACTATTTCGCAATTCATAGGCAATTTAGTTAATAATTCAAAACTTATTGAAGTAATATTCAATAAATTCATAGTCAATTTATATATATTTATTAGAGGTATGGTAATTTATAGTAAATTTAAGCAAAATCATAGAAAGGTTAGTTAGAAATCCATGTTTTGAAGGTACTATTCTTTCGATAATTTAGTTAAGATATGGTCAATTTCAAACAATATTCAGCAATTCATAACAAATTTGCAAAGTTAATAGAAATACATAGTTTTCGACACATCCTTTTTCAAGTGATTTTTAAATCATTTGAAAAAGCCTGTGCCGAAAATTCGTGAATATCAAAAAAACATCGATATCTTTAGTGATTCATGATCAAAAAAATTTCTAACAAATACAATGTATATTTCTTTCTTTATATTGTACTAGCTGAAGTACCAGATATTAGTCAAGATAATTTGATAGTATGTATCTCGCCGAAGAGACAACAATGTTACTGGAATCATTGTCAAGTTAATGATATTTTCCGCATTATTAGTTACTTTTAATAAAATATACAGTTGAAATAAATTTATTTTTTCATCACAATGCAGTTTGATATACAATGTTTCGGGTTTTACCGTAAGGAGCAAAAACGTACAAATTCTTCACAGTTTCTATTCTTGAACACAACACATACAACTGACCATAGAAAAAGCAAGGAATTCCTAGATTAATACCAGTAACTTTAAATGATTGACCTTGAGATTTATTAATAGACATTGCAAAAGCGAGACACACTGGAAACTGAACACGCTTAAACTTAAACGGCATATCATTAGAAATCATTGGAATTCTTGATATAAATGCATCGTCTCCATTTTGCGCAACCAGTTAAATTAATTAACTAATAAAAAACGGTAAAAAATAAATATTTATTAATGAATTTTTCCAAAAAATGGGGGGTAGAGCACCCCTCTTCACTCCCGATGGTCAAACTAACCCCATGTCGACCGTCCAGGAATCCATGGGAGCCTCATGGAAAATTTGGTGGCTTTAGCTGTTACAGGGACTCAAAAAATAGTGAACACACAGACATATATATATATATATATATATATATATATATATATATATATATATATATATATATATATATATATATATATATATATATATATATATATATATATATATATATATATAGATTAAAATATTATGTTATATTAAAAACATCAGTAAATAATTTTTTTTAATCTTAATGAATTTTAGGAAATTATTTTGTACTATTATTTCAGTTTCTGGTTATCTTATATCCAATTTTCTGAAAAAATAACTGCAAAATTGTATTTTTCTATACCGTAATTTGCAAAACTTTGTTTAAAAAATAAAATAATTTGGTTTTCATTAAATCCTTTTTTTCTATATCTTTTCTCTAATCTAATCTTTTCAATTTATTTTTTCTCCATTGCAATATGTCAGTAAATTAAAACTAGACTCAAATGTTCAATAAAGTCTTTATCAAGTTGTAATTTGTTGTTTTTGTCATCGCTCTTCAATGGTATAGGCAGCAGAAAATTTATTGCGAATTCTTTTCATAATTTTTCTGACTTGGGAATAAGTGACAATTCATAAATCTTTTATATCAATTATCGTTTTTTCAAAGCTGTTGATTTTTTCAATTTTTATAATAATTAAAAAATATTTTTTAATAAAATACTTTTAATATTTTAAATATTTTTTTGAAACAATCTAAAATAATATTTAAATAAGCAGAATTTAATTTCTAATTAATTCATATTCGAAAATTGTTATTCTTTAATTAAGATTATACCTATTCATTCATAAAGATGCAAATATAGTAACAATTTAATATCTAATTGTGTTTTTTTGTTTAAATATTTTAAAATAGTTTATAAAAAAAATGTTTGATAAAAACGAAACACTATCAGCACCGGCGCTAGAGTTTCAGATGATGTGTGAAAATTGCATATTACCGCCTTCGCATTCCATAATAAGAGTAAAAAACGATAAATGCATACATAACAAAACAATATAACTTTATTACTTTTAATTTAATTCATATTTATTATAAAAACATAAAATATTTTTCACAGATGGAACAATATTGTTCAAATTGGACTAGTTATTAAACAATAGAATGGAAATTGTTATGAAAATAACAAATTTCTGTACAATTTTGCCGCCTTTTGTATTTTTCCGCCGTGGCGCCTGCGTGAAAATCACGCATCGTACCCGCCTCACGCCGGGCCTGACTAGAATTTATGATACACTATTGGTTTTATCCGTTATTTCAATATACTGCTGAATATATTTCGTTCACAATGCAATAATGTTTTCTCACAGTTGATATTATCCCACCCTGTCGTGGGCAGCGATTTTGTCATTGGTTCTTTTAGTTTTATCACCTTATCACTAGGATTGTCAAACCTGAGACTCGAGACTAAAATCTGAGACAGAACTCGAGACCCAAGAAAAGTCCGAGATTAAAATGAAATTAAAAATTTATTGAATAATACAAAAGCAATATTTATTTTTTTAATTTCTAATTATAAAATGAATTTTGTTTGAATTTCCAACTGAGATTCAACCCGTTGACTGATAAAATCAGATTAGTAATAGAAAAAGCTTTCTCGTTGTTATCACTTGTCAGTTCAATGACTTGAAGGTCTTGAAAATCAATTGCATTATATTTTTTTTATCTAACTGATTATTTTGAGTAAAAATCTGAAATTTTCAGTTTCAACAGAACATTGTGAATGACATTGAAAATCTATCTTTGAGCTGAATTCAGTCATTTTTGAAGATATGTGTAAAGATAATTTTTTCACACATTTGGTATAACGAGATAGTCATACTTATTATTGTTGAGAAAGAACTTTATAATACAATTTTATATAAATAAATATTATAAAACATCATATTAATACTTTATTATATAAATCAATAATTTCTTTACTAGAAGGTTGATTATAGAAACCTTTCGAGTTATAATCATATTTTAAAAATAGAAGGATATCAGACCACACATTTCCTCTTTTTTTAATTTTTTTAATTTTTAATTTTTAAAATTTTTTACAAGCGAGTATTTGGTTTTTGAATTTTCGCTGTAAGGCACGAAATTTTTTAAATATTTTTTAATAAATTGGGGATTTTGTGAAAACTAATCAAATTATAATTGAAATATGTAATATCTTTGTAACAAGCTGTATTTTTTTAGAAATCTGACTATTTTTCATGACCAGTCATCTTTTTGTTTCGAAATAAACAATTAAAATTAGTTGGATAAATAATTGATTGTAAGCTTTTTACATACTATATAGTTAAATTATAAGAACATTTTTTTCCAATTTCACCACTGATTATTTTTTCCATTGAATTTATTAAAAAGAGAGTTTGAAGACTATAAATCAATAATATATCGATGTTTGTTGATACTCACGGATTTTCAGCACTGTCTTTTTTTTCAAGTGAAAATTCAGTGCCGAAAATTTGTGAGTATCAAAAAACATCGACATATTACTGATTTATAGTCTTCAAGCTCTCTTTTTAATAAATGTATAGTTACATGTCAACTACTTTAGAGACGTTAATTTGGCATTAAGTTAAAAATAAACGAATTACATGGTTTTCAAGAACGATGAATAGAAACAGTTATGATTTTTATTTATTATAAAAATCACTGCGTTTTAGAGTAACAGCATAGAATGTAAGGCACTTAAATTTCATATATATATCGCAAATAAATAAATTCTTTACGGAACCTTTTATGAATAAATTGAAAACTCACTATAAAATAAACTTACATATAGCCAATGCACACAGCAGCACATTCATTGATGATCTCTTCCAGTCTTTCTTTAGTACTAATAACGATATAATGTTGCCAACAAAACCGAAAATGGTTATCAAACCCACAATAAAAACATTGAAAACAAAATGAAATCGTACCGTGCTCGGTTCTGTACACCATTCATTTCTTGGTAATGAAGAATTTAAACAATTATTCAAATACATGTTTCTACAGTTCAAGATCTTTTTGAAAAATTGACAAAATATAGTTTCATCGCATGAAACTAAATTTTAAACTCATCTGATTGGATGAATTAAATGACAAATAATCATGAATTTTATAATAATATTTTTGTTTGAATTTTGATTTTTATCGAATATATTTAATAAATTAAAATATATAGATATTTTATCAAAATTCAATTGTGCATTTCTTTCTCCTAGTCAACTTTTGGTAATTGTATTAACACTTCTATTTAGTTTATAAAATATTGGTGTAAAATGCTAAAGGTAATCGGATGCATGTGTAAACAGTTTCTGTGTTTCGACTAATTTTTTAGTCCCCAGAGGTGATTATGATTTTTCATACGCCATGTTTACAAGTTTACAGATTTTCTGTGACCAAGCTATTAAGCAAGTGCTGTGATTTCCAGTGTACCAGGGAAAGTATGCTAAAAAGTTGAATCAGCAATATTGTATACATACCTGGCGCGAAGGGAAATCTTCGCGTCTCCTGCATAGTACTAATGAGAGCCAAAAGCTCGAAACTAGTCTACTATTGGGATTTGCACTGGGTATCACAAAGCTTGTAATGTTTTTATTATTTTAATGTTAGACATCCGTAAAAAAATATTTTACAATATCACTGTCATCTTCACCATTCCCTAATCTACACCTCTCCCGTTTTCCAGCTTTAATTTCGATAACATTTCACTTTATTCCAATTCCTAAGATTTGCGCATATTTCCATTTCGTGTCTGATTGTACAGTTCTGACCCTTATACAGTTCTGTTTTCGTCTTATCTTTCTTTGCCATTACTTCTCTGCTTGACCGCCATTCTCTTTCGTTCAATTTCGGTTTTCTCGAAACTATTCAATTTAAAATAATTTAATTTTTTTAACCTATCTTTAGAATAATTTACTTTTACAATCTCAACATTTCTATTGTCTTGATATCCTGATAGAAATTTCTATTACTTCCTCTATAATATAGAGTAGACCTATATACAAATATTAATTGACCTAAATAAAAATATTAAGCAAAAAATTTTTTAGCTTAATATTTTTTCATCAGTAGGGGAAGGGTACTGTCATGGATGGGACACATCCTACTACTCACTATATATACTCTATATAGTGAGTAGTAGGATGTGTCTATTCATAAGTTTAAAATTATTAATATTTAAAATTTGAAATGTAGGTCATGCAGACACATCCTCATAAAAACTTGTGTCCTCTCCAGGAAAATATATATGTAATTATTAAATAAGTAGGTGGTATAGATTTGAATTAATTAATAAGTAGATTTGAATTAATAATTAATAAGAGATAAATAAGGGATAGTTCAACAACATTTAAAATATAGATAATTTTTGGAAAAAGTATGTAGTTATTTGTATTTTATTCATTGTATTTTATGTAGTGACACTGTATTTCGGTGATCAATAGCTCATTACGAAGGGTTTTTCCCAAATGTTTATTGTGATGATCCAACTTATTTCAAGAGTATTGCAAGTGCCATTTTGAAGAGTTTATTCGACGGTCAAAAATAATTTATATAACCACACGCGCAGATATATTCTTAATCAACATGTATATTTTTAACAAATGTATGTGCAAGTTTTCAGTTATAAACCAAGAACTATTAACTTAATATGAATTGAAAATGTTATTAATAGTTTTTTGAATATTTTAGGAATTATTTGATATTAACATTAAATGGACTCGGATAATCGTAGGTTTAACTTTTATGAAACAAATTTATGGGAAAATCTGACTCGGACTATGAAACTATTTTCAATAGTCTGTAGAAATATATAATAATTTTTAGTTATTATTATTTAGATAATTGAATAGAAAATTGCTACACTGGTAGATGCAAACGATGGATTGACAAGGACCATCTTATAGTCGAAATTAGTTTCATGAAATACATTATTCGCAGCCAAAGGTTTAAATTATTACTTTATTGTTTTTATATTATTATTATTATTATTATAAGAACTTTTCTCAATTTTCACCTCTGATTTATTTTCAATTGACATTGTATTTATTAAAAAAATTTGACTTTGAATCAATAAAGATAACAATGTCTTTTTTATATCTTTACTGATTCATAGTATAAATTTTCTAATAAATACATTATTATGTTACTGCTATTATTATTATTATTATTATTATTATTATTATTATTATTATTATTATTATTATTATTATTATTATTATTATCATTATTATTAGTAGTAGTATTAGCTCCCTATATAATATAAACAAAAAAGTTAAAATGAAAATTTATTTTGTAACAATTTTTGAAAAATTAAATGGTCAAAAAGATTTCACTAAAGCCCATTCAACAAATCTTTGATATCTGTCCAACCAGAAACTGTACCCAATTATTTATGGGTATTCGGGCTCCTCGATGTAAATCCTGCTGATTTTGATATCCCAAATGAACTGGTGAGAAATCTTGAACATCCAAATAATATTTTCGTTGTACATTTTATCCAGGATCAGTTCTGCAGGTTGTTTGATGAGAAATGACTGAAGTTGTGGATAATGGAACTTCAACCGCTCGATTATAATTGCAGAATACTCATCTAAAAAAAATTATTAATAAAATTTAAATAATAAATTAATAATTTACCATAATGATCAATCTCAATTGAACAGCCCTATGAAACTTGTACAATTTTAAAAACTGATATGAAATGAATAAACATATTATTTTAAAAAAATATCAACCAATCCCAATATCACAACTTCACCACTAGCAAACAGGTTAACACACATGGGATTATATTTTAAAAATCTCAGAGCAGGAAATAATTCTGGTTCAACTATACAGTGACATTTAGGATTGCATAGTTCTAATTACATTAATTACTTTATCTCTATTGATAACATTTCCAATAAAAGATTCCTTTAAAAATAGTATCAAAGTTGTGGTATGATGTATTGGATCATCAAAGAAATTTCAAGATCTAAAAAGAGTATGTGTTTCAACCAGTCAGAAGGGGGGAATAAAGATAACAAAACTCCTAGTTTTAAAGAAAGAATGGCTTTAGCTTATGATTATGCAGAAGATAAAATGGGTTTGGATTTAAAGACTTTTCCTTAAAATCAACTCAAGTCAAAAATCAATATGCTGAAAGCCAAAAGATAATTGCTACACGTCGAATCTATCATCGGGCTATTGTTACTCCATAGGTTGGTATTGAGACAATTTGGAGAGATTGTAATGCTTTCGAAACATTTTACAATAGCATCATCGCAAAGAAATTTACCGAAGCAAGAAGTCGGGATTATATGAACGCAAGATGAGTTTCAGGAATGAAAATTAACAAAAATAAAAACCTTTTCAACTTTATTTATCTGAATTAATACAGTATGTGTTTGCTTAAATTTAATTGTTTTTTTCAGTCATATTTTCTCCTATTCCTAATAGTCCTTCACTGATATTTTGAGAAGATCGAACATCAAAGATGCAGCTGAAGCCAAGATAAATAAAACAGAGAAAAATACACTAATAGTTATCATTGAGAATAATAGCAATAATTATTTTTAAATCTTTAAATTATATAAACGTAACATAATCGATTATATAAGCATTGTTTTGAGCAATCAAGTTGACTGTTGGCTCTGAAGAAAGAAGTAATATCAAACCACTTCTTTAAGAGTCGAGACGCGAGCTTCTTCATGATTAAGCTTATAGGTTCTAATATTTTATTTTGTAGTTTATTTTTAAACGCAATTGCTTTTGAAAGTTTATTTCATTGAGGAAATGATCTTTCGAGATTCCCCCCTGATATTGTAGTATTATGGATCGATTTAAAATTTTGAAAAACGTAAATCTCTTTTCTAATATTCAGAATAAAACTTGCGGGAAAACAGTTCCATTCTTTACACACAATCATTAGATAAAGCAAATGAAAAGTCCGCAATCAAAACCACTGAGAAACAACTTTTAATTAATTTAATTTTAATAACTATAAAAACAATTTAAAAAGAGATATTTAAATGCAAAAGTCAAACAAGTTTGTATTTGAACCTCCAACATTTCAATTTATTCTCAAACCACTGAGCTACAACTTTTAATTATTTTAATTAATTTTAATTTAAATAACAGTAAAAAGATAGACTTTTATATACAAAACTTTATTATTATAACATCTGGAAACACTGCTGTCTTCATAATTGATTCCTAAATAATGTCTGAATATGCTAGTTTTAAAAATATCTAGCAAAATATAAAGAAAATGGTATTAATTTGGAATAAAACTAATCCGAAATAGAAAGAAAATTGTGTATAAATGAAACATGATTTCTTTCTTTAAGTATTTTGCCCGCCTCAGGCCTTTGGAAAGTATAAAGTGATGATTTCTTGGTAATTGCATTTGTTCATTTTTAAATTCAAAATAAAGCATAATCATTTTATTTCTGAATAATAACAATTTGTCCGTGTCCATACCAGGAGATAATGTCATCATTGAACAACCTAATGGTCGCATCTCGGTTGATTGGGTAGAAAACTGCTTAATATCCGCAACAGAACGACTTATTATGTCGCAAGGCATTTCATATCCATGTTTATATCTAAATCGAGCTGCTTCCATTTGTGCACGACATACTTGAGATCGATAATCAGGGATCATACTAGTCATAACACCTCCAGTACGTTCAGTAATATTAAACAATCTTGTAGCTGAACTCTTCTCAATCATTTTATCTGGAACCGTCTTTGTGTAGCTACTACATCACAATAATTGCATCGAATATCCACCGAAAGCAATCCACCACATAAATTTGATATCATATTATTCTTTTCATAATTAATTGCCGCCATCTTTTCTAACTCTTTACCAAAATTCATAAACCGAAATTCGATACCATTAACACCATTAACATCGATCGCCATTAATCATTCACAATTTCAAAAACCCATAAAAATTCTAACTCTGAAAAATAAACAACATTCACTCACGTTCAAAAACAAAATCGATAAACTCTAAATCTAAAATAAAAATTACAACCTAATTAACAATAAATTGAAATACCTCTTGCTCGCGTCTGTGTGTGCACACAGCCAAAAACAAAGAAAAGAAAAGCGCACACAGACGCGAGGATCGGATTAAAAATTTCCACATTCTCCATTTTACGCGTCTGTGTGCGCACACAACCAAAACAAAGAAAAAAGCGCACACAGACGCGAGACAACTAATAATTTACCATCCTCCCCCCTTGACACCTATGTGTCAATCTCAAATCCCCATCAGCTTCTCCTTCTTCTTTTATACTCAAACATAATTTGAAGATACATTCCCGTGTCAGTTTATCCCTTTTCCTCTTCATTTCTTGCACTTCCCTCGCCATTTTATCCCTTTTCCCCTTCATTTCCTGCATTATGGCTCAATCTCCAATAACCCTCACAAACCCATCTTTGTATTATATATGCCACCGCACCACGCACCTTTTTTGAAAGATCATTGTGGATTCTCCATCCACCAACGCCATACTCGGCCAAGCAGCTGTCCCTGTTCAGTTTGTTTTGGTGTAATCTCTCCATTATTATTTCTCCATTTTTCGCCAATTCCATATTCCACACTTTTTCCTGTTGCATTTCATTTAGTGACCAGTTTTCACTTAATGTTCTTATAAGCATCCTACAAAGTCGTTCTTTGATTGCTTCGTGTTTCGATTTCCCAATCGACCCCTTGTCTTTCATGTGCATCTTTAGAGGCGTGCAAGCGAGTTCCAGTGATCCTTGTTGTTTGAAACTGTTCGATGATTCGTTCAATTTTTCCAAAACTTCCTTGGCCCTTTGATCATTATCACGTACAGTTTCCCATGATTTCCCATATACCATACTAGTCTCCTTGTTTTGCCTCTCCCCTTTGGAGTCTTCTGCCCCTTTTACATTATCCCGTTCTTCTATTAGTCGATTAACTTCCCCTTCGTCGACCTGAATATCATTAACCGCCGCCTCTGGCGTTAAATCCTCTGATTCTGGTTTGTCTTTTTCCCAATGACTCATCACTTCCGTTGTCTTCGGTTCCAGAATTTTATCGTCGGATAATTTTATGATCTCACCAGCCCGGCAAGCCTCATCTTGCTTTTTCCTTGTATTCATTTTTCCTTGACCATTTTGTGTGATTGTCATAACGTTAACTAATTCGTTAGTTCTTCCAGAATTGAATATTTGCCCATCTAAATGACTCTGAGCTCCTTGCTCTTCATTAGATGCCTTACTCCTGTCGAGTGGCGTGTCCTCAATTCCTCGAGATGCCCGTAACTCGTCATTGAACATTTCAGTTACCGCAAAATAACTCTGAACCGTCCTCATTGATGCGTTTTCATTTAATAATTCGTTGTGTCTTTGCTTACATCCGGTAACCTTGCACAAAGATTCTTTACAACATTCCTTGGCCATGTGATTTCTTTTGAAGCAATTCCTGCACAGTTTCTTTTCTTCGATGACTCTCTTCCTTTCTGAAATTGTGAGTTGCTTAAACTTGTCACATTGGTCTAGGTAATGTTGACCACCACATTGTACACACTCTGATCTATAGCCGTTAGAGTTATTCACCTGTATAACCGTTCCACTTTTAACTCTGCCATCTGGTTGCCCCGTAAAATGCGTCCAACCTCCTGGATTGAAGCTTTCTCTTTCTCTAGACATACCTTCTACTCTTGACACATCATAAGCCCTAGTGCATGGTTGAGTCCCTTACACGACCTCGTTAGTGGACCTTAGGATCTCCGCTTCTTGTTGTATCCATCTTCTCAAATCCTCTATCGTCTCCCGCAATTCCTTTTCTATTTTCTCTTTCTTCCATTTATACACAAGATCCGTTGTTAACTTGCCCAAACACTTTTGAAACAGATATCCAGTCTTTAACTCGGATTCTTTCCCAGTGGATTTAAATCGCACGGTGACTGTTTCTAATAATCCAACAAATAAGTCTAGATCCTTCAAATCTCCTTCTCGAATTGGCCTGAACTGGTCCATCTCCTCTAACATTGATAAATATATCCTTTCATCCCCACCATATCGCCTATCCAACTTCTCTTTTGCCATTTGATAAGCCTCTGCCGAATATCCTAGATTTTCAATTAACTTTAATGGCTCTCCGTGAAGGTACTTGTGCAGGTGAAACATCTTTTCAACCTCATCACCTTCCGCTTCGTCAACACATGCAGTAAAAGCTGCTTTCCATGGTTCGTACTCTTTCATCTTGCCTTCAAAGACAGGGATTGTAATTTTCTGTAGACTTTCCAGTTTTCTTTTATGCACGGAATTATTCTTCTGGATGGTATCATCATTCACCTTTTCCTTCTTTTCCATAAAAGATTGATTTGCTTTTCTTTCCATCAATGCCCCAATTATTTGATGTTTTTCCTCGATCTCCTGCAGGTCTTTATCTAAGATTGCAGTGATGTCCAATCTTTGCAATTTTTCACTGATCGTTCTTAGATCTCTTAATTCTTCATCTAGACTCTCCTTTTGATCTTCATATTCCTCCAACCATTTGCTAACATCCTTACCCTTTATATCATTCAGAATCTTGTTTCTCAATCTCGTTAATTTTCCTTTTTTCATTCTCTTTTTCCACAATTCTTCTTCTAACATCTCTTCGTCATTGCCACCGCACAGCCTGAGTGACAAATGAAGTGTCGAACCTACTTGTATCCTATAATCGTTCAATCTTCTTTTATTTTCTAACTGCTTTCCTGCGTATACTAACATTTGAAAATTTTCCGGAATTCCTTCTTTGTCCTGGATTTTTCCTTTTACCTTTTCAATTGTGTCGTTCCATTCAACATCAAGAGTAATTGTCTTACCAGTAAGAGTTTTGACAAATATTTGACTTTCCCATCGCAACTCAACACCCATTACCCCGCTCGCCCTCACCCTTGACTCAGCTCTGTTCTTTACCCTGATCCCCTGGATTCCCCCTTTAAAAAAGTGCTGGGGCCCATAGCAGCACTTTCCCACGCTCGGTAGGGAAGAGAGGATGGTTAATTTTACAAAAATATTAGTAAACACATAATACACATAATATTTACATAATATACATAAACACAAAAAAGACATTTTATAATCATTAATTACCTTGTTCCGGCTGGCTAGCCGGAACCACGCTCTGCTACCATGTTCATTTTTAAATTCAAAATAAAGCATAATCATTTTATTTCTGAATAATAACAATTTGTCCGTGTCCATACCAGGAGATAATGTCATCATTGAACAACCTAATGGTCGCATCTCGGTTGATTGGGTAGAAAACTGCTTAATATCCGCAACAGAACGACTTATTATGTCGCAAGGCATTTCATATCCATGTTTATATCTAAATCGAGCTGCTTCCATTTGTGCACGACATACTTGAGATCGATAATTAGGGATCATACCAGTCATAACACCTCCAGTACGTTCAGTAATATTAAACAATCTTGTAGCTGAACTCTTCTCAATCATTTTATCTGGAACCGTCTTTGTGTAGCTACTACATCACAATAATTGCATCGAATATCCACCGAAAGCAATCCACCACATAAATTTGATATCATATTATTCTTTTCATAATTAATTGCCGCCATCTTTTCTAACTCTTTACCAAAATTCATAAACCAAAATTCGATACCATTAACACCATTAACATCGATCACCATTAATCATTCACAATTTCAAAAACCCATAAAAATTCTAACTCTGAAAAATAAACAACATTCACTCACGTTCAAAAACAAAATCGATAAACTCTAAATCTAAAATAAAAATTACAACCTAATTAACAATAAATTGAAATACCTCTTGCTCGCGTCTGTGTGTGCACACAGCCAAAAACAAAGAAAAGAAAAGCGCACACAGACGCGAGGATCGGATTAAAAATTTCCACATTCTCCATTTTACGCGTCTGTGTGCGCACACAACCAAAACAAAGAAAAAAGCGCACACAGACGCGAGACAACTAATAATTTACCAGCATTAATTAAAAAGCATTATGATAAATATGTTTTAAAACAAAACTTCCAAGAAAATTGAAAAGAACTGATTTGTAGTTGAAAATTTTGTCATTTGTATTTAATATTTAATTTGCATTATCATTTAATTGTTTAACAAATAATAATAATAATAATAATAATAATAATAATAATAATAATAATAATAATAATAATAATAATAATAATAATAATAATAATAATAATAATAATAATAATAATAATAATAATAATAATAATAATAATAATAATAATAATAATAATAATAATAATATCAATAATATAAACCAATTAAATGATAATTTAAGCATTTTGCTTAAAATAATATATTTAATATAAATGAAAAAAATTTCGACTATAGCCCTCGTCAATTTCCTGGAATTTGGTTTTTTCTATTTTCAAAATGCTTTTTGATCTTCACTTTTGTTTCCTTGTTCTTGCTTCTCATTGGTCAAAAATAACAATAGTTAGATATCTGTTTGTTTAAATAATTTGGATTTGGCAGATTTTGTGAATTAATTAAAACTTGTTATTTAGAAATTCTTGGATTAAATATATATTTTTAGTTTGAAGATTTTTGTTGCAAATTTAAAGATGGATCTAAAAATGGATTTAAATGGCGACCACGCCGAAAATCAAAATATCAACGCCATTTCAAAATCGACAAAGTCGCTAATGGAATGCCTACCGAAATCATGCCAAGACATGCTCACACTGAACATCAGACGATATGATGGACGAGGTTTAAAAGAAGCAGAAGAATGGATCAGAGATATAGAAGAATGGTTGTTGACAAGTGGACAGCGATTGACAAGCACTTTCGATGTGTTATTAGCGGCAGAAGCAAAGACATTGTGGGGAAACGTCAGAGAAACAGAAACAACAGATGTAAAAGCCAAAGCGTGGTTCTTAAATACGTTCACAATTACAAAATCAATAACTGACAAAATCAGAGAATTGGCAGCTATGGAACAGGAAGATGATGAAAGGTTTGCAGCTTTTGAGATACGGCTAAGGAAAGCTTTAGCTGAAGTTATAAATTCAGGACGATCTGAAGAAGATATTGTTCAAGATCTCATCGCAAATAAAGCACGCGATGCGAGACTGAGAGAGATACTATTGACGAAGCCAGAAACAAAAATTGAAGAAACGAGATCATTGGCGAAAATTTTTGAAAGTAACAAAAATGGAAACCATAATACAGAATTTATTAAAGCAATCGGTCAAAGAACATACGCTAGCGTGACTGAGGGAGGGAAGATGAGAATTCAAAAGAATACCCAAGATCCCATGCATACATCATCACAAAGAAGACGACCAGAAGACCAATTTAGTCACCACAGATCAAGAAGAGAAGAACATCCTATACGCGGACCAATACAATACGAAGGAAATAACCATGGTCGTCGAGAACAATCTCCAAGAGAACAATTCTTGAGAAATGCGAGAATCCCGAATAGCTCAGAAAGGAAGCTGCCAGCAATATCCATGAAGAATATTGCAAGGAGGCTGTACAATGAAAGTAGGGGACTACCACAAGCATCGGTCCCAAAATTAACGGTAGGTGATTGTTTTTGCAGTGGCGAAAGGGGACATAGAAGGTATGAGTGTCCACTGGGAAATAAATGTCTGATATGTGGCAAGGAAGGACACGGGTTCCGAGATTGTTTTTCGTTACGGAAAGATGTTACACAACGATATCAAAGAATAGCGTGCATAGAAGAAGAAGATTCAAAATCTGAAACAAGAGATTACACCGAGAACGGCCAGGATTTCAGAATGGATCACAGCAATATGGAAGATAGATACAATGTCCCTGAGAAATATACTATATTGAGAGAAGACGGAAAAAACATCAGCGACTCCATGGGTTTCATTTCGTCGGTGGAGTCAAGACAATAAATTGTGAAATAGGAAATGAACGACGAAGAGACGAGGCAGAAGAAGAGATGTACCAGACGAAAGATGGAAGAAATTGGAGTAAAATAATGTTGAATAATGCCGAAACAGAGATGTTATGGGATTCTGGAGCATCAGTAACCGTTATGAGCAAGAATTTGTGGGAGAAAATAGGCAAACCAGAACTTAAACGTAGTATGATATTATTGTGCGGAGTTTTTTCAACTGGAGGTGAAGAAGCAATGGGATACATGACTATACCGGCCACGTGGAATTAGAAGACCAAAATGATCACAGTAGTAGTGGTAAAAGAGATCAAACCCGAATTCATAGGAGGCATTGATACAATGAAAGAGTTTGGAGTAAAGTTAATGAAAATCAATAATATAGAAACGTCATTGATAAACAAAATTTACACTGATGAAGAAAGAATAAATAAAGCACTAGTGGCGATGGCAGGTGAGAATAATAAAGATATGGAAGGAATGATCAGGGAATTCGGCGGAATTTTTATGGCATCGAAATTCGATCTGGGATTTACAAACTTAGTTCGACATGAGATGCGGATAACAGGAGGCCCAATAATGCAACATCCTCGACGTCAACCAATGCACATGGAGAAAAGGATTGAAGAACTGATAAAAGAGTTAAAGAAAGCAAATGTTATTCGGTGTTGCAAGAGTCCTTGGAATGCCCCGTTAGTGATAGTAGGGAAGAAAGATGGATCTATCAGGATGTGTGTAGATTATCGTGGATTAAATTCCATAACAGAAAAAGAGTCATTTCCGATGCCTAACACCAAATTCTTACTAGACTGTCTCGCGAATGCAAAAATATTTTCGTCAATCGATTTAGGTCCGGCGTATTATCAAGTGGAGTTAGCTCCAGAAATTCAAGAGATTACTGCATTCAGTACAAGAGAAGGACAATTTTGCTTCAATAGACTACCATTTGGCTTAGCAACAGCTCCTGCGACATTCCAGAGACTGATGCACACAGTGCTAGAAGGAATGCTATTCAAGGGAGTAGTAGTTTATCTAGATGATATCTTGGTATATGGTAAAAGTCAAAAAGACCACGATGAGCTATTAAGGGAAATATTCAGAAGAATTCAAGTGGCAGGACTGAAGATAAATCCAGAAAAATGCAAATTCAATAAAACAGAATTGTGTTTCCTTGGTCACACAATTAACGAGAAGGGTATCCAGACAAACAGGAAGAAAGTGGAAGAGATCGAGAAAGCAGAAGTACCAAAATGTTCAAAACAATTGAGATCGTTTCTCGGATTAACGAACTACTATAGAAGATTCATCAAAGACTATGCCAAAATCGCCGAACCATTATACGCTGCAACATCTGGATGCGATAAAGATATAAGTTGGACTAAAGAATGCAATGAGAGCTTCCAAACTCTGAAGAGACGGTTGTGCGAAGCACCTATCCTTGATTTTCCAAGAGAAGATAGGACTTTTATCTTAGACACAGACGCTAGTTTTGGAGCCATTGGTGCAGTTTTGAGTCAAATTACAGAAGATGGAGTAGAATCTGTCATAGCTTATGGCTCGAGACATATGTCATCACATGAAAAGGGATACTGTGTAACCAGGAAAGAACTGCTCGCCGTACATGAATACGTCATGCATTTTAGAGAATATCTGTACGGAAAAAAATTAATAATTCGCACCGACCACAAGGCATTGGTTTTCATGAACACTACAAAAACGCCAATCAGTCCGCAGTTCCAAACATGGTTAGCTAACCTGTCGGAATATGATTTTGAACTAAAATATCGGAAAGGCGAAGAACACTCGAATGCAGGTGGACTATCAAGATTAAAAAGTATGGTTTGCACTCAGTGTCAAACAAGACATGAAGAAGCTAAGCAAGGAAAATCAAAGATTAGATATATATATATACTATCCAAAGAACAGAAGCTATGGAAAAAGTATGGGAACAACAACAAAAGGACATTCGGTTTCAAGAGCTGCGAGAGATATTGGAAAATGGATGTACACAAGAGAAAAAGAATTGTTTTCCTTTTAACGTAAAAAATACACGAATTGATGGAGGATTAATAACAGTAGAAAAGAACCAAAATATCTTAATGTTAGTCCCAGAAACATTTGCAGGCCTGTTAACAACAACACTACATGAAGAACTATGTCACATTGGAGTTAAAAAATTATTTCATTATATGGAAAAGATATTTTATTGGCCGAAAATGCAAGAAACAATCCAACTCTGTTTACGATGTTGCGAGATCTGCGCTAAGAGAAAGATCGATCAGACAAGAACCAAGGAAACATTTATTCCTAGATATAGCTCTGAATTCCTAGAACAGATTGTTATAGATGTGGCTTACATGGAAATAAACGCCATGAAAAAATATATGGTAGTAATGGTGGACCGTTTTAGCAAACTGATTTCTTTAACTGCAATAACAAAGCAAGACGAAGGGACCATTTTCAAAACAATACTTAATAGTTGGATCTATCGATTTGGAAGACCGAAGAGTATTTTAACAGATAGAGGCCGAAATTTCGAAGGGAATTTCCTAAGACAGAAGCTACAGAAACTTGGAATCAAACAGGAATTCAGCTCGCCTTATCAGCACCAATCAAATGGTTTAGCCGAAAGAGCCATACGAACGATAAAAGATCTTATTACAGCAACATTGGCAGGCGGATGTGAAGAGAGAAACTGGCACGAACTTCTACCCAGAATAGAGTTCACTATAAATAGCAGTCGACAAAGTGCTACAGGTTTATCACCATTTGAGATAATCTATGGACGGAGTGTTAACCTACACTCTAACCTGAAACAAGCCGAGATATCAAGAAGCGAAAGAATCGAAGACGCGAGATTTAATTCGAGTAAAGCCGCAGACACTATGAGAGCTATGGATAAGACAAAGAGGGGCACTCGTGTTTTCGAGGTGGGGGAGGAGGTACTCGTACGTAAAGAGCCGCAGAACAGGCACAAGGATGGTATGCAATACGATGGCCCATATAAAATCGCCAGATTTCTATCACCTCATCGAGTCGAACTACATTCACAAGAAGGAACGAAAGAAAGAAGAATCGAGTGGCTGAAGAAGTGGAAAAATTCTTAAGAAGGGGAGAGTTAGATATCTGTTTGTTTAAATAATTTGGATTTGGCAGATTTTGTGAATTAATTAAAACTTGTTATTTAGAAATTCTTGGATTAAATATATATTATTAGTTTGAAGATTTTTGTTGCAAATTTAAAGATGGATCTAAAGATGGATTTAACTACAATAAACTTATTTATTGAAAAACTAACAAGTTTTAAAGATTTCTTTAATTAAATAATTTCTAAAATTAAAAAAAAGAAACACTAACAAAATTTTTTTAAATTTTAAAGCTTCTATAATTAGCTCATAGAAACCTATTTTAATAAATAACATTTTTAAATATTTATAAAATATAGTTTTCAATAACTATTTATATACGCAATTTAAATATTTTTAAAAAATGTTTCTATTTTATTTTTAGTCCTAATGATCTATTAAAAGTATATTTGATCTATTTATCTATATTATTTTAAATTTTAAATTTTAAATTTAATTTTTTATACTATACTCAAGGTCAATGACAAAAAATCAAATAAATGATTTTATTGAATTCTTCTTTAGTGTTGATATTAGCCGTCTGTTTATGATGATAATTGCTTCTTTGAATATGAAATTTTTTTGGATGTTTCCATTGGCTAAGATTTTGATTGAAATACTTTTTCTTTTCTTCCTTGGGAGTCATTTTTGGAGATGTCTGTATACCGAAAATTTTCCACCAGAATCTAGATGTTCTTTAACTTTTTGGTGCAAGGTCCTGAGCGTACTTTCAATATATATTTCCTTGCATACATTCCACTTGGTGCAATAGACAATGGTTTTTTGAAAGGACATCTCTTTCGATGTCTGGCAGTTTTCCGTTGTGCAATTATTTTCTTTTTTGTTTTGTTTGCTAGAGCTTTTCTCAATGTTCAAGATTTATGTGTTCTACGAATCGGAAGGCCAGTGCGTTTAAGTTCTTTCAAGATCTTGAAGTCTAGTATGTCACTGATGAATTCGATATTCAGATAAAAAGTTTTCTTCTTCTTTATGTTATTTCCCTAGATCTTTTGGGAGTAGAATTAATTCTTTCAATGTCATTACCCTGATATCCGTTTCTGTGTAGGATTTTGTTGAAGTTTAATTGTTGTTTATACTTCTCGTTTTCTTCAGTACATCGATAGGTTTTCTTTTGTTTCTCGTTTGCTATGACCTGTAATTTCTGTAAGTATGGAAGCGCTGATCTTTGGTGCATAAATATTTCTTTGCGAGCTGGTTTTCTGTAAAACTTGTATGTTAGAATATTTGTTTCTATTTTAATTTTTAAATCCAGTAGATTGAGGGATCTATCTTCTTTAGGATATTCGATTTCAAACTTCTTATTAGCGTGAGCCGCATTGAATTCATGAAATATTTCTTCCTCTTCTATTCTGCTTTTGGTTGTGATAAAGATATCATCTACATATCTTGCGTAGAAACCTATGAATTGTATGGTTCTCAGTGTTTGTCGTTTAAGGTTATCCATAAAGATGATTGCTAACAGTCCAGATATGCTAGTACCCATAGGCAGATCTTTAACTTGTTCATAAACATTTTGTTCAAAGGTAAAATAGGTATTCTTGAGGATAGCAGTAAGAAGTTTGATGATATTCTCAATATTCATTTCCTTTATTAACAAGTTGCTTTCTCTTAATTTCTTTTTGGTTCGATAGATGTGTATAGTGATACGAAATTAAGACTGAAAGGGTATTTCAATTCTATATGAGTAGTTCTGTTTTTATTTTATCTTGCCATGAGGCAGTTGCTGCTCTGAAGATGGTGACGTAAAGTGTCCAATAATGGTTTTGAGATCTTTCAACAAGAACTTGTTTTTAGTTGTTGGTACATTTGTGTTGGATAAAATAGATTTAATTTTGATAGCAGGATCCTCTTTATGAGTTTTTATTATGTGGTAGAAGTTGGGAATATCGTAATTTTCTGTAACGAAGCTTTTGGTTAATCTGTTATTGAGGTCAATTTCCACAGCAATGGCTTTCCATACCTTATTGATCTTCATTTCGATGGTGTTTGGTGACATGCAGCTAACCTTTTTGTGTATGTCAAGATTGTCGAGGTGTCGTAAGCAGCTTCACAGTAACGGTTTTTCTCTATAATGCAAATTCTCACCTCTTGTCACTTTTTGGGTAAACGTATGGTTTCCTTTTAAGGGATTTTAATATGGCTTGTTCGTCTTTCAATAGGTTTGAGAGATATGGTTTTCTTTTTCCTTTTTCAACTATATCCATGATTTTGCGACAAACCTTTGAAAGAGTCGAATCTAATTCTGCATCAGGATTTGGATGATAGAGTTTATCTGTGTTTGTATATAATTAGAGCTTTTCTTCGTTATTTTAATGAGGTATCGTATTGTTCAATTTGATTTGGTACGTAATGCGGCAAAGAGCTGTTTTGAAATGGAGGATGGCTGTGTCATCTATTTCTCTGCTTATACTGAATTTTGGTCCTAATGAAAGTGATCCTTTTCACTATCGGATAGACAATTTGTGAGGTCGGTTACTAATTCCTTGTTTTCCTTGTCACTGTAATATTTTCTTCATCTAATTGTCTTACATTTGATTAATGCTGCTACCAAGAAATCATCACATTTTATCTTCAAAAGGCCTGAGCCGGGCAAAATACTTGAAAATACGGAATTTGGCTAGAATCAAAGAGAAAATTGCGAAATTATATTGCCAAATAAATTTCCTTTGCCGTTGTAAAGAAACAAAGATTCATCCAACAAAAATTGACAACATGCACTTATCTCAGATTTTCGAATCATCACTTTATACTAATAATAATAATAATAATAATAATAATAATAATAATAATAATAATAATAATTGAATAAGTCCACACGACTGAATAAAGCTTTTATTTTCCTCAAAAGAGGACATTGGATCATTTTTGAATAATGTCTTGTCCATTTCACCGTCAGATTTTAAAGCAGCCATAATCATACGACTATTGATTTTCATTGTTTCTGGTATCCATGAAATAAACGCCAAAGCACCCTGATGTTTTAATTCGGACAACTGAGAAAATCGGTTGGATAATTCTTCAATTAAATAATTTCTGATTTCCGTTTTGCAAACAAATCGATTTGAAAGATCCGACATAGCCTGATTCAATATTATTTCCTCACGAATACATAATACAATATCGTTGCTTTTATTGAGGAACTTATCTGTGAATTTAGAAGACTCGATCCCATTCATAATCATGAAAAATGATGGCAACAACTGTGAAAGTTCCGTGACAATCGATACGATTAATTTACCGGGAATTTTTCCTTTCGCATATCTATCGATTTCATTAAGCCAATTTTTAACATTGTTGAACGAATCTTGATTGGTAACATCAACTGAAGGATCACATTTAACACCTGAAGCCATTTTGACAAGGCAATTAAATCCAAATTTAAACACAATTCAATCTCTTCCAAAAAAATTCCAATTTCGAAAATTTACCAAATTTTATCCAAATAAACAACAATTTCATCAAAATTCCAGAATTTCTATTAAAATCAATTTATCATACATTTTACAAAAATTGAAAAACCTACTTCTCGCGTCTGTGTGCGCACACCAACAAGAATCGGTCTAACCAGACCGCGCACACAGACGCGATAGAAAAAAGCCAAATAAATGCCAGTCAGAGGCAATCCCCCTCTGACTGGTCGAAACAATAATAATAATAATAATAATAATAATAATAATAATAATAATAATAATAATAATAATAATAATAATAATAATAATAATAATAATAATAATAATAATAATAATAATAATAATAATAATAATAATAATAATAATAATAATAATAATAATAATAATAATAATAATAATAATAATAATAATAATAATAATAATAATAATAATAATAATAATAATAATAATAATAATAATAATAATAATAATAATAATAATAATAATAATAATAATAATAATAATAATAATAATAATAATAATAATAATAATAATAATAATAATAATAATAATAATAATAATAATAATAATAATAATAATAATAATAATAATAATAATAATAATAATAATAGTAATAAAAATAATAATGATAATAATAAAAAAAATGACAATAAAATAGAATGATTATTAGCAATTAATTATAATACTAACTAATTAATAAATAATAATAAAATTTAATAAAACTAATTGGTAATAATAATTAATTAAAATAAAATTTCTTTTATTTTATTAGACCTAGTTTCTTAAAAATAGCTTTAATTTTTCTTGATGTGGTGTTTGATGACAAAAATGTCATATTTGAAATTAGACAGTGCTAGAACTTCTCTTGTATTTTAATAAATGTTTATTTTTTATGGTCTTTTTATTTTATGATTTTCAATAGTACAATAAGTTTTCTTAAAGACAGATGAATAATTTCTATTTTTCAACTGTTTAAAATGCGCGTATGTAAAAGTTGGTTGAAAAAGGTGAAGTATAATAGACTGTGAATTGGAAGTTAATAATGATACCTTAGAGAATTAAATTCTACCGATACATAGTTTGAGTGAAAATATTTCTAGATGTTGAAAATTATTTGAAATTTCAAAAAATCTTGCACTAAAAATGACTCAAATGACTCAAATGACTATGAGGAAATAAGCCTAAGAATACAATAATTTAATTTCAAGTATATAGGTATCAAAAGTTCTTATAAATATTAAAATCAATTGTCTAATTGACGGTTAAAACAAAATTAAAAAGATTAATGAAGGGGCTCTCGCAAAAAAGATTATTAGGAAAGGCTCGCAAAAAAAAGGACCCTCACTCCATTCGACCAAAAAAAATTTTTGAGAATTTAGGATTCCTATTGGATTTTGAGTGCACATTACTATCTACTTATATACATTTTTGAAATGTTTTAGAAAGAACATTAAATTAATTTCACTATCTTGAAATTTAATTTTAAAGTTTCAACATAAAAAATAATATATTAAAAAAACAAAATTTGGTTTAAATCTTTTACAGATGTTCTTAAAATTCAGAGCTTGAGGACAAATTAATGTTATAGGAAATCTGATTCCATTAAGAGAAATGAGATTTATTTCAAAAAGTATTGCCAAATCCGTTTTAGTAATCGAAGAAATAAAGTCCATTTTCTAGGAATAATATAGAAATCAGAATAATATAATTTTTACTTTGGTTTTTATTAATATCAAGAATAAATTGTTCATTTAAACAAACGATTTAAGAGATTTAGATATAAACTTGCTGTTTACTATCTATTTACTATGTATTATTAATTACAATGTATTATAAACAACAAATTCAAGTAAAAAAAATTTTTTTTTAATATTTTATCTTTGTTTAGCAAAATTAATATTGTATTGAACAACAATTGAAATGATTTGCTATATTTTTCAATACAAGCTTCTTTCTTCGACCAACTGTCAATTCTGTTGACTTGTCTGTTCTTTTTATACTCATCCTATTATTAAATTCTTTTCCAATCAAATTGACTTTGTCGTTTTGGGTATCTTTCTCTCCGGGCTTCCCTATACTCACCTAATTTTTTTCAAAATTTGAACTTTTCGGACTTTGGACAATTCATTTACTTTTATGGTAATTTTGCTCGAATTTATTTTATTCGGTCTCTCGTTTCTCTCGGGTTTTCCTCATTCCCCAATTTGGCGTGACTTAATCAAAAAATTTTGTTGATCACTCAGATTTTCCCACACTGCTTGTGTTTTTCACTGTATGTAACAGATGAACACTTTTGGAACTTAGTTGACAAAAAAAAGTTTCCATTGTTAAAAATTGTGGCATATAAAATAAAATCGTTCTTCGGTTCCACATATTTATGCGAATCGTTGTTGAACAATGAATATAATAAAATCCAAACACAGATTTCGAATTACCGACGAGCATCTTGATGATTGTCTGCGAACAGGAATATCAGCTAACATCCCTAATTATGAGACGTAGGCCACTGATACTCAGTGCCAAAAATCTTAATAACTTAAATAAAAGTTGTTATGTTTTTGCGTTATTAATACTTTAATGGCCAATGACTCGAATTCGCGTCATTTTTGTATGGATTTTCGAAATGCCGGTCTTTAAAGTGTTAATTTGAAAGTCACTATAAATTTTGCTTGAAAAAATAAATGGTGCCCGTCACACCATTGATAATTTGGAATGTGCTCTTCGGTACTAAAAGGTTGGCGACCACGGATTTAGGGACTATAAAAATTGCCTACATAGGTACTTCGTATAGAAAATCTTCAAGAATAATTTTAAATAATTTTAATAAAGTTAAAATAATAATTCAATGTGTTACTGTTTTCTTTTAAAATTTCGTTAATTTTTATTACGGCTGTAAAATATTCAAATTTATTATTTCACTTCAAAAACTCATTAAAGCGGCATTCGTACCGTGGAGATTATTTTTAATTTGTTTAAAATTCTTTCCTAACTATGCTATGTGAATAATATTTTTCGGCAGACTTCACAAGAGGTTCACATAAAATAAAATATTTAAAATATCTCATTCTCTTTTAATCTAATCTGTTATTACTATGTCCAAAGTATTAAATTAAATTATAAAATTATAATTAAAAAAAATGAGTTTTGTAAACAAACATTTCAACCGTAGTAGATAAAATCTTTAAAATATCGACATAAATTTTTCGTCAACGATCAAAAGGAATTCTAATTATAAAAAAAAATAGTAAACTATAACTTCTGAAAATTAATTATTAATTGTTTGATTCAATATTTATGGATGAAATGTTTTCCTTTTTTGAGGTGGGCATTAGGTAAATAATTTTCTATTTCTTGTTTTCGATAGTTTTGTTGCATTTGTCATGCCATTGAAAGAGACTCCGAAAATAAATTGAGAATTTTTAATTTATAAAATAAGAATAATATTATAGAATTAATATGAAATTTTTAAAGCTGGTGAATTTTGTATTAATTACATCCAATGAAGTTTTTAAATTCAATATTGATTATTGGTTCAGTGCTTTTCGTATTGATAATGTCCATAATCAAATGCCAAATTATAAACAAATTTTATTGATTAAAATAATTATTTCGATAATATTATTGAAATTAATCTCAAGAGAAACTTGTTTCAATGTATTAATGCAGTGCTTCTTAAACTTTTTTCATTCGCGACCCCATTAATGATTGTAAACCTTTTTTGCGACCCCTTATAATTTAAAATAAAGATATATAAATTTTTTGTGAAGATTTATTAATTAAGTAATAATATAAATACATATGACAAAATTGACGTTTCAGAGTTGGTCACTACGGACAAATTTCCATTTGCCTAATGAGTAGGGAATCATACGACAATTATGCAATTTTATGTATTTGAATATTTTATATAAAAATTTCGCGACCCCAATATTTCGCTAGGCGACCCCAAATGGGGTCGCGACCCATAGTTTAAGAAGCCCTGCCTGTATTTGTGCGTTATAATAATATTATTAAAATTGTTAATCGTACAACGCATTAACATTTTATTTGAAGTAGTATCCTGTAGTCCGTGGATATGTTCTATAGTACACAAATGATACGTAAGGTTTCAGTTTCAGTAATCATTAATAATTAATGTATAAATAAGAAATTCTTAAAACAACATCAATCAACAAAATAAAATGCATTCATAGTGTTGTTTATTAAATTGTTAATATTATTAATAATTCACTTTAATTAATTAAATTAATTACATTACCATTTGCTTTTTCAATTGTATTCGTTTTTTCTTATTGTTTTAGTGATCCAGATTTGTGTTTATGTTCCATCGTTACAAACGAAAATGTTTTTATAATTTTAATACTATTAATATTGTTAATCGTACAACGCATTAACATTTTATTTGACGTAGTCCGTGGGTGTGTTCTATATTACACAAATGATACGTAGGGTTTCAGTTTCAGTAATCATGGTTATTAGATATAACAGTTTGTAATTCCAGCATTAAAAAGACTCAAAACTTTATTTTTGAATATCGATACCGATGTTGATCTAACTACTTGTTGATGTTCGTTCAATTTATTCTGTTGGAATTCAGATGCTTGAACTTTAAACTGATTGTAGTTAAGTCAACTTAAGTTTCAGTAATATTATATTTAAATACATAACACATCGAACTTAGGCCCCTGGACATTTTCATACCCACCCCTGCCCGGGGCTTGTATTTGTGCGTTAATTGCATATTGTCAAATATCAAATTTTGAACGAAGAATTTTGTGTAAGTCGGTATTACTGTCTGACTATTTTGTGTTCTTTTCAAAATAAATAAACGACCCAACACAAAATCTTTATTTAAGACCGATATAGTTACACTTTATTAATTCAACCACACTTGATACAACCCTTTTTAGTCTGCACTTTTCAATCGACTACAAATCTCACGCAGGGATAAATCTTCCAACGGGAGATGTCCCTTTCTGGTACGTTCGATTTAAATTATTTAATTTCTACTAACTTTAACGTTTTCTGATCGCTCTCGCTGAACTTCTTGTTTTCTTTTTCTTCGACCAACTGGCAATTTTGTTTTCTTACCGGTTACTTTTATACCCATTTTGTAATTGATTTTACTTTGACAAATTAGTCTGGATCTAGCTTCCCCCGGGATTCCCCCGGGCTTCCTCTTGTAGCTTAAATTCGCTTTAAGGAAATTGCCCCCTTTTCTTTGACGGTTCGCTTAAATTTAATTTTATTCGGCTAATTTAGTTGCCTTTCCTAATTTTCTGGGTAATTCAGATTCTCTCAAATCGCTCGGGTTTCCCATTAGCTCGGGTTCTCAATTAGTTAATTAATTTTTGTTTTTTGTAATTTATTCCTTCTAGGGACCTCCCTCATTGATTTTATTTTATTATAGTTGAACTCGTCTCATTATTTAGCATCCGCCCATACCAGTTTCTCCCGAAAATATTCATTTTTTAAATTTTTTTTTATTTTTTAATTAATATTTTGGACTTTAAATTTTTACTGTGAATTTGGTGTTTTTATTGATTTTTCACCTCATTTTTGTACCTCTCCTGTTGAACCCCAACAATTTCTTCCAGAGTAGAAAAATGATTATATAGTGAATTAAGTATACAAATATATAAGTTGCTTTGATAATAACAATCTAGAGTATGGTAGCATTAACCTGGGACTCACCATACCCATCAATCAAAATTGAGTAATAGGTTGGGAACCTTACAATTAATCAAATTACATTCATGCACACACTTCAGCTCATTAGATTAAAAATAGGGGTAGAATATGTAAAAAATAACGTTATTTTAAGCTATTAAGATAATCATTTAATACCTATAGTACAGGGGTGGTCACACATGAGGTTCTCGAGAGCCAAATACATATTGTCCCTTACAATTACAAAGAGCCACAATAGATCTCAATGGGAGACACACAACTCATCAAAGAGCCGCACTTGCCCACCCCTGATATAGTAGAATAATATGAGCTATTCAAATCACAATCACCTGTGTGATACATAACATGCGAATGATTAATATTGACGTAATAATATACACTATTATATAATACTAAGGTTACACAGTACACATAATTTAAATATTTGTTTAAATAAAGTGGTCCCCATTTTTTAATGAAGCGGTTTCCAGTTTTTATATATTTTAATGACTATTTTAAATATATTAAGTAATATAAGTGGTCTACTTAAAGTCGTTAAAAATGTGATGTGAGAATTTGTTGAGGTCGATTTAGCTCCCAGTCACGACAGCTAAACTTGTCAATAAAAAATCAACCTTAAAAACATGGTTTTTGAAACTCTCTATATTTCGCTCTCTTAATTTTACTCAAAACTAAAATTTCAATATGCGTTCTCAATGCTATAAAATATTTATTATTACATAAATTCACTTTTTTTTGCGTGACCAAACGAAACCCTTAATTATGTGATCATGATAATGTGATAATGATAATCATATCAATTATTGGTTCACACATATATAACATATTTTAGATATAATTACGTTATCTCTTTAATTAAGGTGACCATTTGTAAGCGTTTACCGCGTACAGTAAGCGTTTTCAACCCACTGTACACATATGGAAAGTGTACGCGAAATGTATGCGTTTTCAAAAAATAAACAAATTTTAAATTATTTAGCAGACATTTTTTGTTTATGTGTCCTAAAATAAAAATAAATTACAAAACAAATTTAAAAGTGACTTCATAAAAAATTAAAGTAATGGTACGTACCTATATTTGACCATATGGCGTTATTCTGTTTATTGAGTAATTTTTATGAAAATTTAAGATAAAAAAGTACATTAATAAATAATATTTTTTTGTTGCAGATAAAATGAGCGAGTAATTTAAAAAGAAACCATTCAATACATTTAATGAAAAATTGAAGACGGAATTTCCCTTCATCTTACAAATAAAAGAAGAATTGGTAAAATGCACCATTTGCTTTGATTTATTTGATATTAGTAGTCGTGGCCGATCAGCTATTGAAGACCATTGTAAAAGTAGTAAACATAAATCTGTTTTTGAAGCTTCGTCATCATCCAAGAAAATTACAAATTTTCTAAGAAGCTCGAGTTACGGACAATGTGAAAAATTGATGGCAATTTAAGAAGGAACGTTTGCATTCCACACAATTAAACATAACCACAGTTTCCGCAGTACTGATTGCACCTCAAAATTAATCAAAAGGTTTTATAGCCAAACATTTAGTTGTGTTAGAACTAAATGTGAAGCAATTGTTATTAATGTTTTAAAAAACTACTGCGATGATAATTTGGAAAATGATCTGTCAAAAGCCTCATATGTTACCTTGCTTTCCGATGCATCAAATCATCATGAAATCAAATTGTACCCAATTCTGGTTAGATATTTTGATATCAAAGAGGGAGTCAAAGTTCAATAATTAAATATGGAATCAATTACAAGTGAAACGTCAGAGTATTTGTCCGAACACATTTTTAAATGTGTTAATGATAAATGTCTAACAAAATATTGGCTATTTCTGCAGACAACACAAACTTAAATTTCGGTGGATTGAAGCGACGAGGAATGAACAATGTCCACAAAAAATTAATTAATAAATTTCAGCGAAACATTATTGGAGTCGGCTGCAACGCACATATTTTATCTAATGCAATTAATACTCACTTTACAAAATACCATATCCCACTCCTAAATATTTTAAAAATGGTTGAAGCAGCTTTTAGTTTGCCATTTACAAATGCTTCAGTGGAGAGAGTGTTTTCAATTGCCAATGACATTTGGACTGACGATAAATTGCGATTATCTGTGAATGCATTGTCTGCAATATTAAAAGTCAAATTTAATTTACGAAATGTAAACTGTACTGAATTTACCGATATATTAGAAAAAGATGAAACAATCTTAAAAAAATCATTCCGTTGAAAAATACAAAAAATAAATAATATAAAATATGATATGTACTTGAAATGTGATTTGAATCAGTATTTTATTGAAATAAAATAACTTTTTTTGTTTATTTGGTAAAATTTAAAGTTTATTTTTATAATGTACGCGTTTAGAAAAAAAATATAAATGGTCACCTTACTTTAATCCGAAGATAAGAATTTATATTAAAATAAGGAAATAACACTAGATTTAATATATCAATATTTTGTAAATTAACCAACTTTCCGTGATCGGATCAATCTGGAATTTTGATATCAAGCAGTGTTCTCGACAACAAATCTACTTGCCGAATTTCAGCTCACATACAAACATCAGCGAGTATAAATTGTTTAAAATATTTGATTTTATAGTCAATTAATAAAAATATTTTTACAATTAAAAATGTTTCGAAGATTTCTTAGGTGTGATAATTTCTGTTCTCTTTAGATATATTGATGATATTTTCTTTGATATTCAAAACATTTAGTTCACTTTGAAAATTAAATGAAGTTTTTGAAAAAGCAGAAAGTATTTATTAATAATTTTGTCGGAAAATATTTCCAAAAGTGCTGATTATTTGTTTATTTGTTTTTCAATAGCACTTATCAGCCTATTAAAAATTTCCATGGGATAATTATAAACATGAATGTTAATTATATATTTTTCTTGATAAATTCATGTCAACATTAATATATTTATTGCATGATGTCATTCTATGTATATGATAAATTTGAAATTTAATTAAAAATTAATTGTTTAAGTCAAATGAAAAAGGAAAATATCAATAATATTAATGATATTATTATTGTTGTTATTACTATTATTGATAAAAGTATAATAGGTAGGTACAATCAGTGGCGTAACTAGGGGGGGGGGCAGGGGGGGGGCATTTGTCCCCGGGCGCCAAAATTAGGGGGCGCAAAATTAGGGAAGCCAATTTGGAACAAAAATTAAGTAATAAATTATTCTTAAGATCTAAGAGATTAATATATAATATATCATACGGATGCATTATTGGAATTAAAAATAAATGCAAAAATTTGGGAGATTTTTACAATACAGATTTTAATGGAACAGAACTGTATCATGAGATATGTGACTGCAAAATGTTATTAAATTGTCGTAGAGGTATGATTCCACAAACTCCATTGGAACTTATTTCGTTTATAATTTCTTACGGAGATGATGTATTTCCAAATTTGAGAATTGCCCTACACATACTTCTTACAATTTCTGTATCAATTGCCAGTTGCGAAAGATCTTTAAGTAAATTAAAATTAATTTTATCGTATTTAAGAGCAGCTATGACTCAAACACGGCTGAACGATTTAGCTCTTCTTAGCATAGAAAGAGAAATGTTTGAAAAAATTGATTTTAATGAGATTATAGATATTTTTGCCACGACAAAAGCCAGAAGAATTAATATTTAATGTTAAACTGTATTTTGTCTAAGTCAATAAATATTATTTATACGCTTATTAAAATCTGTTAAACCTGTTTCGTTATTCGTCATTAATATTCTTTAAAAAAATTAAATTAAATATATATATACAATAAACATTTAACCTAACACTGAACATTGTTCACACTGATCTGCAGCATGGTTATAGAATTATTCATAATTTTTCAGAACAATCCTTTCTCGCATGTTCTTGAAAGTTAAAATATCATTTGATGGTAAGTTTTTGGAGATAGCCCCTTCAATCGTAACATTAAAAGAGCCAATAACATTATTGATGTTTTCAACTCGTGTTTGCTTACTGATTTCTTGAACGGAAACCTCCTACTCATCAATTTCGTCTACAACCATTTTATCAATCTCATTGATTTTATTTTCCATTTCTCCATTTGCCCAAACAAAGACATTTTCGGGTAAAATTTTGCATTGTAAAATTTTATGGTATAACCTGGATATTGGAATATCATCGGCTTCATTAAAGTAATTAAGGCACATATTCCTCAAATTTAATTTTTTTAATTCATTTATGTGATTTTTATTTGTGGCGGCCAATGTAGCAAGCAAATGAATTTGACATCCCTTCTTTAAGGATTTAATGATATTTTGATCCCTTAATTGGAGCAATGGAGTCATATTTGTGGAAAAGTAAATAACTTTGAAATTTTCATTTTCAAAGAAT
This sequence comes from Schmidtea polychroa, assembly GCA_959609185.1. Taxonomy (NCBI): domain Eukaryota; kingdom Metazoa; phylum Platyhelminthes; order Tricladida; family Dugesiidae; genus Schmidtea; species Schmidtea polychroa. The sequence continues at coordinate 97,940 of CAUHTR010007706.1, forward strand.
AAATTTTCTGTCCCATGACATCATGCGTTACCCACAAGTGACATTGCTTTTGTGAACAGCCTTTTTGATAATAAGTGTTCTAACACTTGCGGAATGAATGAATCATAGAACCTTTGTTTAAAACGGCTTTAATATGCCAGGCATTTTTGGTAGCTCTATAGTTTAATAGTATAGTGAAGGTTTTGAAACACAGGGTTTTTGTGCTTTACCAATGAGTAATAACTCCAATTTATGTATCATCGAACTATCACACTCCAGCAATTTACCATGTAGTAATACAGTACGTATGCCAAACTGTTTTTTGTATTTAGTAACCCTACAATTACTTGCTTTAATGTTGATGAGCCGTTGATTCTCCTGTTAATTTCAACGGCCTTTTCTTTTATCAAGACAATAGTAACCACCTTATCTTTATTTCGTTTCTGAATAACCTTCCGTCATCCCCTGCTTAATATCCGCGAGTATTTTGTCATTATTTTTAAAATCATGCAAAATTCCCGAAAATAACCATAAAGTGTTTCATACGCTTATACCCAAGATATTTTATTATATTTAAAAGTTTTAACTTTAACTTTATGCATTCACCCATTACTACAGACCCAGATTGTTCATTAAAATTATATCATTAAATAAATTAATTCTATAAAATTTTTTAGAAAAATATTTCGTTTGCTCATGATGAGCTGTAAATTTGTAAACATATTATGATTCACACGAAACATTTTGATTATGATTAAAATAATAATATTTTTATTATTAAAAAAAAATAATATTTTTTATCAAATCAAAACATCCAGAATGAAATGTTATAATTTAACCAATTGTTATATATTAAACATTAACCCTTTACAGTGTTAACTTGGTCAAATTAAATTGACAATGATATAATCAAAAAAGTTTTATATAATAAGTTTATATTTTAATTAAACAAATAATATAAAAAATTTTCTAAATTTGGAAAAGTTTAAAAAAATCCTCTTAATTAGCGTGACCCAATAAAGCGGGGGAAAACGTTAGGCAAACAATTCATTTTCTAAATCAAGATATTGTAGATTTTTCATGTTTTTAATCTTTTATAATTCTTTTTATTGACTTTGTTCCTCAAATTCCTATTGTCAGTTTCTTCTTCCCTACCTAAGGCTACTACCCATTATCTGAATTTGAAGTTTTCTTATATACTCCCATAATCGTTGTAATTGCCCCATTTTTGATCTAATTGGTTTTGACTTTCTCTAATTAGTTATTTCTATTGACCCTCTTAGTAATTCCACTTCTTTTGTTTACCCTCGTTTATCCGACTGTTTAGATAATTGCCCTCTAAAATACCAGTTTGTTTATTTTCCCTAATTGCCGCGCTCGGGTTTTCTTCATCGCTCGGGTTCTCCATTGGCTCGGACCTCACGTTAGCTCGGGGTTTCCATTAGCCAATTAATTAATTAATATTTTGTGTTTTTCCATATTTGCCTGTTTTTCTAACAATTTCTTGCTCACTGTCTTCTTCACTATTCCCTAATCTACCTCTCTCCCGTTTTCATAATGTCACTTAATTCATTGTGAACTCTAACAAGGATTTTTTATATTTATTATTATACTTTTGCTTGTTTATTGTACTTTTGTTGCCTTTTTAGATATGGAACCAATCTCCTATTTTTCCATTTAGCCAATATCTTTTTTAAACCAATTTATTTTACACGAATATTTTAGGAACGTATCTATCGTGTAAAAACAGAATTAGGTGTATTTCGAAAATTATTTAAATCAAAACATGTACTATCATAATCATTAATAAAACAATCATTATTACCATATATTGCATTGCCCTGGCTTTAGGGAAATCAGTCATTCTGGTTGCATCATCTGTTTAGTATTCCCTAGCAAGTTCCACGTTGAATTATCGTTGAATTCCAAAGTTGCATCATAATTATTTTACGGTATTGTTGCTAATTTAAACTTTGAATAATTTTTTCTCGAATAATCATGGATTCTAAGTGTTTGTGATTATGTAGATGTTAACTCCCTGCACCCTCATCACCCGGAGAAACACCGAATGGTCGTGCTACAGGGTATTTTTTTAAAATCACATTATAGTGGAGTGGTATTTTAAGTCCCAGTATTATTTTACACAAAATCCGGGCTCTCGTACAAAGACCCTGTGCTGCAGGGGGCTAAAGGGTATTTTATCAAAATCACACTATAGTAATGGGGTATTTCAGGTTCCAGGATTTTGGTACACAAAATACAGCTTGTATTAAATATTTTTATTTTTATTCAATTGATAATTTTAGTAAAATAATTTAAATTAATACATTTAATTCTTAATATATCTCCACTCTTATCCATCTTATCAATGATATTTCAATAAAATTTCTCAGGGTATTTTTCCTTTTCATTTAGTATATATACCTCCCGTAGTACCATAATCCATTAATGAATAATTCTACCACTTATCTCAATGTAGATTTTCACCTTTAGAGTTTATTAATTTCATTATTAATTTATCTTTTTTTTCATAGTAATCTCTATTTCCCTGTTCGATGAATAATTCTCTTTCTATTTCTCTACTTCAATGAAGATTCTTACAACCCGAGAATAATATTTTGATTGTTAATTTTACCAAGGTTTTCTTCATTTATCTCCATTTTTATATTAAAGAAAAGTTCTCCTTCTATTTTACGCTACAATGATAATTCTTACACTTTCGAATAATTGTTATTTTATCAAAGTTTGTGTTAATTTTGACTGATTTATATAATTTTAAAGAAATTTAATGATAAATATTTAAAATTCTTGGGTATTTTGTGCAAGTCGGTATCACTATATGACTCCTTGGTGTCCTTTTATTAAGCAAATCTAACAACCCAACACAATAATATTTATACAAAATTACCACAATTACACTTTTATTTATTACACACTTTAATACAACAATTTCACTTTGCACCACTTTGAGTAACTCTTTATTCAACATATTTTTCAATTTCAACCTCAGTCAGGCGCAAGGATATATCTTCCTATGAGAGATCTCCATTTCTGATACGCTGATTTAAATTGCTTTGTTTAGTACTATGTTTTAAAATCGCTTTCAATTTACTGATCTTCTTTGTTCGACCAACTGGCAATTCTGTTGACTTGATAGCTCTTTTATACCCATCCCATAATTTTGTTAGTTTTGGGTATCTTTTCTCCGTGCTTCCCCTTGGTTTTGAATTTATAGCCTTCAAACCTTCGGGCAGTTTATTTGTTTTTTTGACAATTGGCCCAATTTAATTTCCCGTTGGTTCTCTTTTCTCTCGGGTTTTCCACATTCCCAAATTTGACAAATGCACAACAAATGCAAGTAAAGGAATTGGTTGACGAGAATTGTTCCCTTTCGTTAAGCCCTCTTGCAGCAAAATTATTGAATGAATATAGGTTTGGCAATTTTTGTCAAAAATTGAATTTATTCTGTCATTAATATATTTTATATTGTCAAATTAGGGATTTAATCCTTGTATATATATATATATATATATATATATATATATATATATATATATATATATATATATATATATATATATATTAACAACGAAATATTTAAAAAAAAGAGTGGTGTTGCTGAAATGATACGTCCAGTATAGTGGTGCGAATCCATACCAAATTTCCCACAAACTGATGCAATTCCAGAGTTTTGAATTCATATTGATATAAAAGGTGCCGATTTTCGAAAAAGATTGAATGAATGAATATTTAAAAAATGTATTTTAATTTACTAAATTTATTAATGCATTTAACTTAATTATTAAATTAATATATTTATTAATTGGAATGTCGAGGCATTACTTGAATAATTATCAGTTTTCACACAATTTAAGCAAATATATTAATATTTTATAATTATTTTTCTTACAGATTGTAACAGATAACTGTCAAAAATTAGAATCAATTATCAATTATTCGAATCAGTAAAGCATGAAATTTCAAATTCTGGGAGATTAAATTCTATTAATAATACCATGTCATTTGCAGTAAACATATGTTTATATTGACTTATGGGGGAAAATATTTATTAGAAATTCTTGCGATTACTAAAATGTCAAAAAGAAAACTTTAATTTTATACCGTTTACATTTTGGTTATCATATATTAAAAGTACATTGAATTAATTCAGCCTTGAAAGCAATTTTTATTTTTATTTGATTCAGGTCAAATTAATTTTGGGAAAAAATTAATTTGTTTTAACAAAATCTACACTGTGTATTGTTAGAGTTATAAAAAATAAATTTTAAAAAATTTAAAATTTTTTTAAAATTTTAAATAAAAGATAAAAAAATAATAAATATATTTTGAGTGATAAATGATAAAATAAATAAATGACAATTAATTTTTACAGCGGAAAGTTAAAAACAAGTTGAAATTAAAACTTTGTAATCATATTATATCAATGAAATTTGGTTAATAAATGTAATTTGACAGTCACAATAAGTAATTAGAAACTCGGTTGACAACTTTAAAGTCTAAGCTTCGAGGGTTTGCGGTTCAATGTCGCTTATACTTTTCAGGTTTTGATAAGTCAAATTTCAATGAAAAAAAATAATTCAGTATGACAATGTAATAAATTAATCAAATTGCAAATAAAAATATATTCTAACAAACTCTGGTGCAAATAGTTATGCATTTCCATTCTGTACAAACATTCACAGTTAAGGTTATTTTCCCTTGTCATTATTGTAAAGCAGACTATCAACATCTCGGTGACTTTGATATGCTAAAAAATTAATCGTGTTGGGTTATTGAGTTGGTGATAAAATTAGAATTCTTACTCTGACTCCAAGCGTGCCTTTGACTGACCCACAAATAACAATTAACGCTGGAAACTTTATTGAATATCACAAATATTGTCACAATGATACAATTGACTCAACAAGCTACTATTATACCATGCTTATTACAACACAATGGTGAGGAATAGCACACTCGTATAGCCTTGATCTGACGAATCTCTCCTTTCTTCATTCCTTTTCCCTTTTGGTACTAATTAATTAGTACTGACCTTGGTTTTTATTTTCATGTTTGATTTCTTTTGTTTTAATAATTTAGTTGGTTTGTTGATTTATTGCATTTGATGTTTCTTCTTTTTTGGTTTCAAATGAGTTTTCCATGTCAAAATTTTGAAGACAACCGCCATTTTATACCTAAAATTCCCCCCTCAGCAGCGTGATTATTCGACCAATCAAATTATAATAAAATAGTTTTTTAAAAATTTAATAATAATTTTACCATGAAGAGTTATCGAATGTTTCTGTGATCACAATGATTAAAAAATATTTAGGAAATAATACACTAGAGTCATTAACATGTAATAAAACAGTATCTTACTACACCAATGTTTCCAACCACCATATTGTCTGTGGTCTTGAACACCGTGAATGATGAAAATGCTGTTATTTCTTTTTGTTTTTGAACTGACTACAATGTAAATGAATAAGACGCTACTTCGAATTGCCATATTACCATGATTATGAAAAGATGAGTTTTTAACACAATTTGTCAATTGACTTTCGTTTTTAAACAATGAAGAATTAAGTGATAATGTTAGGTTGTGGTCATTATTTTCAAATTTTGAGAAGTTATTGTTAAATAGATAAATCAGTTTATTTTCAATGAAGGTGACTTGCCATCGATCTGTTCGCTTTTCGCTTGCAATATTGAATTTTTATCGCGAATTCTCTTGATATGTGTTCGTTTCCTGAGTTTTGAAGGCTGATTTCTGCTTTTGTTTGATAGACATCCAGCACCACCTGAATCTTATTATTTACAAAAATATTTACTTTTTCTTGATTTCTGATTTCGCATGAAACAGTTATTCTGTTATTGTTAATTTCCATTTGGACTCGATTGGTTTCATTGTTAAGATATATCATTTCATGCTGCTCTTTTACTTTTGACCATTGATTCTCCATATATGTTCCATTATCATGAAGAAATATCTCGTAATACTGTATTGAAAGACCGCGAGTGAGATTTACTTATAAATTTGTATATTATTAAAGATTTTCTTTTATTTAATGTTTCAATCGTATGGTTTTGGAAAACAATTTTGACTTTCTGTTGTTAAATAATCACAATATATTTATTTCCATTTGTAGTCTCGGGTAAAGGCCCGATAATATCCATCGCTGAAAGTTCCATTGGCGCTCCTGGTTTTGACATTGTTTTTAATAAAACCTTTATTTTCTTTCCCGTATTCTTTCGAACTAGACATATTTTGCACGGATTACACCAATGCTTTACATCTTGTTCCATTGTATTCCAAAGATACTTTAATTTTAATCGTGACATTGTTTTTCTTGCTGATATATGTCCACCCAATGCTCCATCATGATATTGTAGCAATAACGTATTTCGATATTTAGTCATCACCTTTAATATACTTTAATATATCTTTGTGGATTACATATAATTACGCTTTTCCTCAATTAATTGTTTTAATTCACTGTCCTTTTTCATTATTACGGTATGTTTGATTATTTGTTTTAGCTCATCATCCATTTCCTGATCTCGTTTTATCTTTTCTTGGCCCATATTGATTTCCTCATTTGAAATCCTTGACAATGCATCTACATTAGCATTTGATTTTCCTATTCGGTATTTTATTTCAAAATCATACTCTTGTAAGGCTATTGACTACCTTATCAATTTGCTTGCTGTATCTCGATGTTTCATCAGCCATTGTAACGGATTATAATCTGTATAAACAATGAATTTTCGACCTACTAGATATTGTCGAAATGTTGTTATCCCATATACGAACATTGAAGTTTCTTTTTCGATTGTTGAATAATTTTTCTCATTGGGTTTCAGTGATCGACTAGCATATATATTTCCTCAATAGTCTAGTAAATTTCTGTATTTACTCTTGCGTCAAATCTTTACTGTTGACTTGAGTTCTTTGTATAATTTTATATTTTTTGGTAATCTCTTATTGTCGATTTTTAAGATTTTTGTTAGCTTCCCCAATTTCGTTTTTGGTTTTAACGCTACTTCTTTTACAATATTGTTGGTAATATAAACTGGAATTAATTGGTCTTGTACCTTTACTAGTTCGTCGCATACATGAATATCATACTTTTCGATCAATTTCTCACTTGGTTGAAATATAAATTCATCGTCCGGAACTCCCATTGTATTTACATAACAGATAACTTCACTTTGAGGTGATACTCTTAATGTTTGGTTTAGAAACATGTCTCCCGTTTCATGAATGGCTTTTCCCGTTTCTACCATATACAAACTTCCTGTTTTTAAATCAAGACAAACTCCTTCTAGTTGTGCCAAAACATCCATACCCACTAAACATTCCACTGGACAATTTTGCATTATTAGAGCATCATGAGCAATTTCCTGATTTACAATATTGAACTTAACTCTAATAACATTTAATTTGTTTTTTTTCATTGATCGTACCACTTCTTCTGTACTTCTCATTTGCGCTCTCTCATCTGAACTCAACACTTCGTCTGATAATATCGTATTATTAGAACCTGAATCTAATATTGCTTCAACTCTATGCTAATTTACTTGCACTCATATTCTTGGTTGTCTGCCATTGTTTCCGAGTTTCATTAACGCATAATTTCCTGGTAATCCCATCCTATTTCTCCTTTCAATTTCTGCACGCGATGGTACAATTTACGCATTTACTAATTCAATATTCTCAATTGGTCTCATTTCCTTTATTTTTTTTACTGGATATATTGGTGCTGTTGGAATGAAAGTCTTTGGAATACATAATCAACTGAAAGTGTCTGTTCCACTTGTCCGTGGTAATGTCTGTAATAAACTCATAGATTTAAAATTTTCCTTTATATAATTTATTTTCGTTTAATTTTTTTTATAATAATACATCGGAGGTACTTTTGGTTTATCATTGTCATTATCTCCATACCCACCTCCATTACTTGAACTCGAATCAATATCTCTTTTGTTATTATTTAACCTTCATTTCACTTTCCCCATTTCTTTATATTGATGCTTGGTAATCAGAAATCTAGCCAAGAATGGTATACATCCAATAATCAATTTCTATGACCAACCAGAGATAACATATAATTGGTGAGTAGTTAATATTTGGGATATTATTACTTTATCATCACTATCATAACATAAATTCCAATCGATCCCGCACACGCTTTCCCGAAAAACATAAACTTTCTCCAGTAGATGGTTAGGGCCCGCTAACTCACATACCCCCCCCCCAAATGTATTTTTTAATGTAGGTCAACTCAAACATTTTTCATTTTTTACGATTTTCAAGATTTTTTCTCGAAAATTTAATAATCTTTTACGATTTTCAAGGTTTTTTCTCAAATTATTTTAGAGTTTTTATGTAGGTCAATTCAAAAACTTATATAGGACAACTCAAAAACTTAGAAAATTTCTTGTCTGTTGTGAGGTTTTCAATTAATTTTTTGTTTCTGCAATCTACTATTAGGTTGTAGTGTGCTAAGAAATCAGCTCCGATTATTGCTTGTTGTACCTCTGCGATTGTGAATGACCAGTTGTATTTTTTGTGAATTTATTGTTAAGGTTAGTGTATGTTTTATGCTGGAGCCATTTGCAGCTGTTAATGATTTTTCTGTTGTTTTTGCGTTTTTGTAGATGTAGTGGGGCAGTAGTGATATTACAGAGCCTGTGTCAATTAGAAAATCAGTGTTATTTATGTGCACCAAAAATGTATTGTTTTTGTCTCTGAAAGTGGGTGCTATCAACAGTGACGGTTTTTAGTTTTCCTGCTCTATCTCGCAAGGTTTTGTGCATTTGTATGCTTTGTCGCCGAATTTGTTGTGAAAGTGGAAGTAATTTTTGTTTATAAACTCGCTTCTTGATTCTTTTTCTGGGCTGTTGTTTCGGTAATTGTTGTATCGGTTTGGGGAGTTTGACCGGTTTCTGTAGTGATTGTTTGGGGATTGTCTGCGGCTATAGTTCTGCCTGTTGTTTCCGTCTGATGACTGTTATATAATTTTGGCTGTGATGATTATCTGATAGTTGGTTTGTGTTGAAATTGTTTCTGTTGTTATAAATTCTATTTTCGTTTGAATTGTAATTTTGCCTGTTGTATTTCTCTTTTATTTCGGCTAGTTCTGCTTTTATTTGTCTCTATTTTCGACAATTATTTCATCGAATTTGTAATCAATGTGTTTATTAGTTCGTTTGTTGTTTCGTTTGATTCAGTGTTTTTGTTTCTTCACTGGTTGTGGTTATTTGTTTTGTTTCTGTTGTTGTTTTGAGTACTACAAATTTCCTCGTTTATTTTGTCAGCTATGTCAGGAAGTGTTTCGACATCAGCGTTACTGATAGCGGCTAGGATGCGTCTGATTTCCGATAGCATCGCACGCCTGAAGAACTCTTTCACCAGTTCGTTTGAACCGCAGTTTGTTATGTTTGGTTGTAAATACTCCAGTTTTTGATTTAATTGTCGTAGGAAATCTGTGGGCTTTTTGTCCCCTAACTGTGTATTGTTGAGGCATGACTCTAGCATTTGCCTTCTGTTGACTTTGTTTTTGTTGGTCAGTATGTTACACAGTTTTGTAAAAGGGTCGTCATCTTTTGATATTTCATCTATTTGATCGGCGATTTCGTTTACTTTGTTGCTCGGGAGTGCCACTATTATGTTGGAGCATAGGGATTTTGTTAACTTGACTCCAGATAGCGGTGCTCCGTTATCGTCTGTGAAATAGTTGGGGATGTTTGTTTTTGGATTAATTATTGAATTAATGGTATGTATGTTTTCTGTGGTGGTGTTTGGATTGTAATAGTGGTTGGTGTTTTCTGAGTATTTTCGTAGTTTTTGGGTATTTGTGGAATATTTGTTGGTTTTTGTTTGGTTTGATGCCATTATTTGGTTTTTAGATGTTTTTTATTGCTTTCTGTGCTAAAAAAATTGAGTTTGTTCAAGAATATGGCTTACTGTGTTCAGCCAAAGGAGTCACTATCCTTTATGTTTGTTATATATAAATTCAATTAATTCGGTTACAAATAATATTTCTAGAAATAAATTACCGAAAGGAATAGACTTCGTTATTTCTCGAGTATTCGATCTACTTCCATCTTTATTATTTTTTGTAAAGGTTCATTATATACAAATTCAACTATATCGTTACAACTAATATTTCTAGGGAAGTTTACCAAAAGAAATAGATTTCATTGTTTTTCTATTTTTTTCTGTTTTTTTTCCTCTATTAATTTCGTTAATGTTTGTCATATACAAATATAATTATTTCGTTCCAAATCATATTTCTGAGAAAACTTTACCAAAAAGAATAGATTTAGGACCTGAATTCAGTTTTTAAATAGAACCGTACTTAGACTAATTTTCTTAGAGATAAAAGTTTTAAAATAATTTTTTTATTGACTTTTTATTTTGTGTCAATTACTATAGTAAATTATCGCTATATATTTTTTATTTTTTTTAATTTTTTCTACACGCAACACGCGACTATTAATTTAATATTAAAATTTCTTGATTTTATCAGTTTTGTGTATTAAATAAAATATTTTTAATATTAGAAGTTTAAGAAAATGTCACAAGTGAATTGAACTGTCAAATATATGATTTTGATGTTTCTATAAATAAATTTATTTGCATGAAACTATTATTAAAATTTATTGATTTATAGTTAAAAATACATGATTCCTTTTTTCAGCAAAACGAAATCGGATACAAATTTTTAGTGCCATATTCACCTGAACTAAAACCGATAGAAGAGTTTTTTTCGATGGTGAAAGCAAAGTTTAGAAGCTTAATATTGCTAAATCCTGATGCGAGTGTTGGCTAATTGATTAATGATGTTATGCAAGGAGAAAATAGGGTTTCTTTGGAATGTGTAGGATTTTTTCGTAACATGAAAAGATGGTTGGAGCTAGCTAGGCAAAAACAGCCATTTTTTTAATATATTTGCTGTTTTGAATGTAAAAATTTTGAGTTTGCTGATTTAAATCAAGTGTTAACACGTAAACTCTATTTAAATGTTTGAAACTTGTGGGACGTTTTAAAATTAAAAGTATTATAAATTTTTTTTTTGTTGTTAAGAAATTTATTTATGCTGATATGAAAATTAATATATGTCGATATAAAATGAATAAATGTCGATATAACAATGAATAGATGTAAATATAAAAATGAATAGATGTAAATATAAAAATGAATAACCCTGTAAAAGCCGAAATTAATTAAAATAAAATTTATACTGTATTTAGTAAAACAACTCGCTTAAATAACTAATTTAAATTTTAACAAAATTCATAATATCTTGATTTTATTTTAATTTTAGATAAGAAAAATTTTATTAAATTATTATAAGATAAAAATTTTTAATCTAGCTAAACATTAATTAGATTTAATAAATTCTATTTTTAAATGATTTCTTATTTAGTAAGTAACGTAATAATTAAATTTTGAAATGGATTGTGTTTTATGTTTGACATTTTGAAATTTCCATAGTAGGAAAAGAGTAATGGATAGAAAATACTTGCTTGTTCTTTGCTTGATATGNCCCCCCCCAAATGTATTTTTTAATGTAGGTCAACTCAAACATTTTTCATTTTTTACGATTTTCAAGATTTTTTCTCGAAAATTTAATAATCTTTTACGATTTTCAAGGTTTTTTCTCAAATTATTTTAGAGTTTTTATGTAGGTCAATTCAAAAACTTATATAGGACAACTCAAAAACTTAGAAAATTTCTTGTCTGTTGTGAGGTTTTCAATTAATTTTTTGTTTCTGCAATCTACTATTAGGTTGTAGTGTGCTAAGAAATCAGCTCCGATTATTGCTTGTTGTACCTCTGCGATTGTGAATGACCAGTTGTATTTTTGTGAATTTATTGTTAAGGTTAGTGTATGTTTTATGCTGGAGCCATTTGCAGCTGTTAATGATTTTTCTGTTGTTTTTGCGTTTTTGTAGATGTAGTGGGGCAGTAGTGATATTACAGAGCCTGTGTCAATTAGAAAATCAGTGTTATTTATGTGCACCAAAAATGTATTGTTTTTGTCTCTGAAAGTGGGTGCTATCAACAGTGACGGTTTTAGTTTTCCTGCTCTATCTCGCAAGGTTTTGTGCATTTGTATGCTTTGTCGCCGAATTTGTTGTGAAAGTGGAAGTAATTTTTGTTTATAAACTCGCTTCTTGATTCTTTTTCTGGGCTGTTGTTTCGGTAATTGTTGTATCGGTTTGGGGAGTTTGACCGGTTTCTGTAGTGATTGTTTGGGGATTGTCTGCGGCTATAGTTCTGCCTGTTGTTTCCGTCTGATGACTGTTATATAATTTTGGCTGTGATGATTATCTGATAGTTGGTTTGTGTTGAAATTGTTTCTGTTGTTATAAATTCTATTTTCGTTTGAATTGTAATTTTGCCTGTTGTATTTCTCTTTTATTTCGGCTAGTTCTGCTTTTATTTGTCTCTATTTTCGACAATTATTTCATCGAATTTGTAATCAATGTGTTTATTAGTTCGTTTGTTGTTTCGTTTGATTCAGTGTTTTTGTTTCTTCACTGGTTGTGGTTATTTGTTTTGTTTCTGTTGTTGTTTTGAGTACTACAAATTTCCTCGTTTATTTTGTCAGCTATGTCAGGAAGTGTTTCGACATCAGCGTTACTGATAGCGGCTAGGATGCGTCTGATTTCCGATAGCATCGCACGCCTGAAGAACTCTTTCACCAGTTCGTTTGAACCGCAGTTTGTTATGTTTGGTTGTAAATACTCCAGTTTTTGATTTAATTGTCGTAGGAAATCTGTGGGCTTTTTGTCCCCTAACTGTGTATTGTTGAGGCATGACTCTAGCATTTGCCTTCTGTTGACTTTGTTTTTGTTGGTCAGTATGTTACACAGTTTTGTAAAAGGGTCGTCATCTTTTGATATTTCATCTATTTGATCGGCGATTTCGTTTACTTTGTTGCTCGGGAGTGCCACTATTATGTTGGAGCATAGGGATTTTGTTAACTTGACTCCAGATAGCGGTGCTCCGTTATCGTCTGTGAAATAGTTGGGGATGTTTGTTTTTGGATTAATTATTGAATTAATGGTATGTATGTTTTCTGTGGTGGTGTTTGGATTGTAATAGTGGTTGGTGTTTTCTGAGTATTTTCGTAGTTTTTGGGTATTTGTGGAATATTTGTTGGTTTTTGTTTGGTTTGATGCCATTATTTGGTTTTTAGATGTTTTTTATTGCTTTCTGTGCTAAAAAAATTGAGTTTGTTCAAGAATATGGCTTACTGTGTTCAGCCAAAGGAGTCACTATCCTTTATGTTTGTTATATATAAATTCAATTAATTCGGTTACAAATAATATTTCTAGAAATAAATTACCGAAAGGAATAGACTTCGTTATTTCTCGAGTATTCGATCTACTTCCATCTTTATTATTTTTTGTAAAGGTTCATTATATACAAATTCAACTATATCGTTACAACTAATATTTCTAGGGAAGTTTACCAAAAGAAATAGATTTCATTGTTTTTCTATTTTTTCTGTTTTTTTTCCTCTATTAATTTCGTTAATGTTTGTCATATACAAATATAATTATTTCGTTCCAAATCATATTTCTGAGAAAACTTTACCAAAAAGAATAGATTTAGGACCTGAATTCAGTTTTTAAATAGAACCGTACTTAGACTAATTTTCTTAGAGATAAAAGTTTTAAAATAATTTTTTTATTGACTTTTTATTTTGTGTCAATTACTATAGTAAATTATCGCTATATATTTTTTATTTTTTTAATTTTTTCTACACGCAACACGCGACTATTAATTTAATATTAAAATTTCTTGATTTTATCAGTTTTGTGTATTAAATAAAATATTTTTAATATTAGAAGTTTAAGAAAATGTCACAAGTGAATTGAACTGTCAAATATATGATTTTGATGTTTCTATAAATAAATTTATTTGCATGAAACTATTATTAAAATTTATTGATTTATAGTTAAAAATACATGATTCCTTTTTTCAGCAAAACGAAATCGGATACAAATTTTTAGTGCCATATTCACCTGAACTAAAACCGATAGAAGAGTTTTTTTCGATGGTGAAAGCAAAGTTTAGAAGCTTAATATTGCTAAATCCTGATGCGAGTGTTGGCTAATTGATTAATGATGTTATGCAAGGAGAAAATAGGGTTTCTTTGGAATGTGTAGGATTTTTTCGTAACATGAAAAGATGGTTGGAGCTAGCTAGGCAAAAACAGCCATTTTTTTAATATATTTGCTGTTTTGAATGTAAAAATTTTGAGTTTGCTGATTTAAATCAAGTGTTAACACGTAAACTCTATTTAAATGTTTGAAACTTGTGGGACGTTTTAAAATTAAAAGTATTATAAATTTTTTTTTGTTGTTAAGAAATTTATTTATGCTGATATGAAAATTAATATATGTCGATATAAAATGAATAAATGTCGATATAACAATGAATAGATGTAAATATAAAAATGAATAGATGTAAATATAAAAATGAATAACCCTGTAAAAGCCGAAATTAATTAAAATAAAATTTATACTGTATTTAGTAAAACAACTCGCTTAAATAACTAATTTAAATTTTAACAAAATTCATAATATCTTGATTTTATTTTAATTTTAGATAAGAAAAATTTTATTAAATTATTATAAGATAAAAATTTTTAATCTAGCTAAACATTAATTAGATTTAATAAATTCTATTTTTAAATGATTTCTTATTTAGTAAGTAACGTAATAATTAAATTTTGAAATGGATTGTGTTTTATGTTTGACATTTTGAAATTTCCATAGTAGGAAAAGAGTAATGGATAGAAAATACTTGCTTGTTCTTTGCTTGATATGTTTAAATTTTACTTCAGAGCCGTAGCTAGGGAAAATGGCACCTCCGATGCCAAAAGAATTCACCACTCGCATTAATTATGTACTTACCGGAATGTAATTGGTCTTGAAGAGTCAAATTAAGATGCAAAGCTTATACAATGCTTAACCAAACTTATATTATAACAAAAACCAATTAATTATAACTATTTATTATACATGTGTATATACATTAATATTGAAAATTTATTTACTCCGTATTTATTAAACCTAAGTTCAGAGTTTTGATCATTAAGTTCCACTTTTAAGGTTACTATTATAAAATATTTGAAAAGATCAATTGATCAACTTTAACATTTAACATTGAATTCTAAATAAAAGAAATTAAAGATAAATTAAATTAAAGATTATCATCAATTGTCCTTCCTTCAAGATCTTTCCAGGCTAATTAGCATTTTCTATGCTCAAAACTGTTTTTATGATCAGCCACCTTCGGATTTAGCCACCCGTTTGCAAAAACCTTTAGATAGACCAGCAAAAACAAAAATTTAAATGATCATTTCACAGTTTTGGCGCCCTTCGACTCGGCGCCCCATTCGCCACTCCCTAGCTACGGCTCTGTTTTACCTTAAAAATTTTTACATAAAAAATGTTCAATTTTACCAAAGGCTATACGAAAATATATTGTATAATTCTGTGCTATTTGTTAAATTTTTCTTTATAATCATGAAACAATGGGGTTTTCTATGGTTATAAAAATTTGATTATAATTGTGATTTTATTATTAAAAAATTAGTATTAATAATAATAACAGCAGATGAATTTTGTGATGACTGCATCAAAAAATTCATAGAGGTTCTTAATAAAATAAAAACTATTTTCACACTTGTGAGAGTAGATTGTTGGATACCAAAAAATGAAAAAGATTGTACTGTGATGACAACATTTGATTTTTTATTTTTAAATTTTTTTCTCCTTTTTCATGATTTTATCGTGACCAATCACACCATAAAGTTAAAGGGAGCTCAGTAGATAAACTTTAGATAGCTTTTACTATTTGCTTAAATTTGATCATTATTGTTTAATTTTCAATTAACTTAATTTTTGATTTATTGTTGATATTTGATTTATTACGATTTCATCTGTATTTTATCAACCACATTTCTCAACACATAACAGAACCTTGATAGCAGAATCTATTGAGATGATTTTGTCTGTAATGATGCTTTTTCTGACAATAGAAACTTGTTAGCAGAACCCTATGAATAAAACATCCTGAGTGATGACTTTATCTGAATGAACCCACGTATTCAAAATATAAAGAAACTGGCTAAAATAAGGAAGATTTTTAAATATCATTGGTTATATTTGAACCTATTCATTACTTTTATTTTATAATTTGAACCTTAATCTAATTTAATTGAAAAATTTGGACCATAATTTACTGTAATTCAATTTTTAGACCCATTATTTAATGTAATTCAAAAATTTGGACCATTATTTACTTTAATTTAAAAATCTTAGCCTATTATTTACTGTAATTCAATTTTTAGACCCATAATTTGCTTTATTTTAAAAATTTACCACGCTTTTTTAGTGTAGATCACTTTTTTTATTGAAAATATCCTGAGACCTTAAATTACCACTGTTTCTAGTGTAGACCAGCTTTTTGTATTGAAAATATCCTGAGACCTTAAATTACCATGCTTTTTTATTGAAGACCGCCTTTTTCTATTGAAAATTTTTTTTTTTGTATTGAAAATCCCAGGATCATCGAGACCCCCTCACTATAGTCAGAAAAATCCTTGGCTTTTTAGTGATAATTCAAATTTCTATTGAAAAAATTTTTTGTATTGAAAATCCCAGGACCATCAAGACCCCCTCACTATAGTCAGAAAAATCCTTGACTTTTTTTATTGAAGACCACCTTTTTCTATTGAAAAAATTTTTTTTGTATTGAAAAACCCAGGATCATCGAGACCCCCTCTATATAGTTGTACTAAAAATCCCTGAAAGCAAAAAAAGTGAGTTGCAACCAAGTGAGTTGGGGGGGGGGTAATTGTTGCGGTAAGCTCCTAACTACCTACTAATTAATTTGAACAAAGAATTTATTGTAATTAACATTGTTGGAGATCTTGAACATCATCAGAGATATCATTGTGAATAAGACGAAGGTTTCTGTTTCCTGTATTTCTGACATATTTGATCCATTGATTTTGAGTCGATTTGATGATTCTTCAACTTCTTCAACTTGTTCGACTTCAATGACAACTTCAGTAACTTCGTTAGACATGTTTGAATTTCATGATTTTTTAAATTGAATTTGATGATGATTTTCGAAAAAAGTGAAAAGTAACGAATTATTTAAACAATTGTTTTTAATTTTTTATTTTAATTTAATTAATTTAATAATATATTTTTAGTTCAATTATTAAATTGATAAAAGTGCTAGTCAGAGGCATTACAATAGCCCCCGCCGAAGTACGCGGTGCGTATCAAAAGATAAAGACTGCGATAATGGTGGAAGCAGTTGAAGATTTAGTGTATCTGGTGGTGTTGTCGGTTGTTCCATGTCTTCTAATATGTCTTCGTTTATGTTAAAGTCTTTTGTGATAGGGTTGTTTGGGATTTCGTCGTATTCAAGGGTGCAAAGGCTGGTTTTAATCTGGAGGGGTTGATCATGACGTGGTTGTTGTCAATATCGAGTTTCGCTGTATTTTTGTACAGCTCTATGAAGCAAAACGGACCTTTGAATCTGGGTTTGAGGGTAGGTAGTTAGTGGCTTACGGCAGCAATGACCCCCCCCCGATTTCCACTAATTATTATCACTTATATCCCCCCGATTTTCAACTAATTAATAACTTATATTCCCAGATTTTCCATTTTTTAATCACTTATATCCTCCCACATTCATTTCTTTTATAATTGTACAAAATATTTTTATTAAATTTATGAATTTTATTAAATAATTTTAAATAAATGCAATTAATATACTTCCTTTCTTATCCACCTTCATCTTATCTATGTCACTTCTTAGTATATATTTTCATTTACCTCCCATAATCCATTAATGAATTATTCTATCACTTATTTTCACCCTTTTGAAATATTAATTTATCATCGAGTAATGAATAATTTCCTCACTTTAATGAAGATTCTTACCACCTGAGAATAATATTGTTAATTTTATCAAAGTTTATGAAAAAAATAATTCTCTTTTCATTTTACCCTGCTTACCATTTTAGAATAAGATTTTTTATCAAAATTTGTGATAATTTGACTGATTCAATAATAAATTTAACGGTTAATTCGTTTTATTATATATACTTTGAGTTTATCAAACAAGGTGTTTTGATCCCCCTATGGAAAAAAAAATCAAATTTTATTTTATACAATTCGCGGGCCACATGGCCAAGAAGGGGAGATCGATTCTCGCCCTTATGAAATCTGCAGCTTTTATTCTATTAGTCTGTGGATACTAGAGTTAAAAACTCCAGTATCAAAACATGGGGGGTCGGGATAGGTGTGGAACTGAGGTCTATTGACGGAATTGGAATTGATAGCTGAATTAACAATCATATTCAATTCAGATATCATGTCTTCAGGAGTAAGATTTTCAAGGGATTCAAGTCATCAGGAGTAAGGTGTTGTCGAAGTTTGCTTTGGTACTTAAGGTTGAGGTAACCGTCTCGATCAAGGGATTCAATTCATCAAGAGTAATTGAGTTTAGAATCATCAAGAGTTTTGAGTGTTGTCAAAGTTTGCCATGGCATTGAAAGTTGAGGTAACCGTCATCAGGAGAATCATAGTTGTCAGGATTTTCTGGCTTGAATCATATTCAATTCAGATATCATGTCTTCAGGAGTAAGATTTTCAGATATTTCTGTTGTCGGAGTTTGAGTTGGCAGTGAAGGTGGAAGTATCTGTCTTGATCAAGGGATTAAGGTCATCAGGAGTAAGGTTTTGAGTGTTGTCGAAGTTTGCTTTGGCACTGAAGGTTGAGGTAACCGTCTCGATCAAAGGATTCAAGTCATCAAGAGTAATTGAGTTTAGAATCATCAAGAGTTTTGAGTGTTGTCGAAGTTTGCTATGGCATTGAAAGTTGAGGTAACCGTCATCAGGAGAATCATCGTTGTCAGGTTTTTCTGGCTTGAACATTAAATCGGAGGTAATCGCATGGGATTTTGGCAGTTTCGAAATATTTTCGTTGTGATCATTGATTAGAAGAGGCGGCTCCGATTGAATTCTGACATATTCTAAAAGAAGTTAATTTTTTGGAGTAGGAAGACTCCGTTTGTGATGTTTGTAGCGTAAGAAAGTTATTACATTATTATAGTATAGATTGGAAGGATAGTGTATAGGCAGAAAAGATAGAGATTAAGGTGGATATATATTATTTATACAAACAACTAAAAAGTTATTATCAGTTAGGCGGAGTCCCTACAAGGACACCTACATTAACCCACTGATAATAATAATACACATGATATAATATATAATAGGTAAAGATAAAGATAATTTATGATGATAATAGTAATAATAAAAATAATAATTATAACAATAATAATAACAATAATAATAATAATAATAATAATAATAATAATAATAATAATAATAATAATAATAATAATAATAATAATAATAATAATAATAATAATAATAATAATAATAATAATAATAATAATAATAATGAAAATAACAATAATAATGAAATTAATAGCAATAATAATAGTAATAGTAGTATAGTAGTATAGTAATGGAGTTTTGAGTTTTCTAAGATGAGTTTAAGATAAGAAAAATCAGAAGTAGAAATAAAAATTAGTTAATATTAGAAATGGATGTAGAGGTTCAATATTGTTACTGTAATTTAAGTTATAAATATATATTAAATTTTCTTTAGTTTATTTATTTAATAATATAATAAAACCATAATGTACAATATAGTTAACTCATAAATACTTTTAATAATAAGTTTTAACTAGTATATAATAAAGGATGTTCGTATGTCAACGCCCAAGGAGGATTTTCTATGATTTAAATTAATTAATTATTATTGATTTGCATATAATATAGCCATAGTGGACAATATAGATAAGATAGTATGCATTGAGTACATATATATAAATAAGTAAATATATGGTTATCAGTCATTAAGCAAGTGTTCTCTCAGAATATGGTAACTACTAATCACAGGCAGCTGTGCACACTTTTCGTGCCAGTCCAACTATTTCAGATTTTGACAGGCCTATTTTACTTAGAACTTGGTTATTATTGCTGTCCCAGGACCCCAGAGTACCTATAACTAGGGTACTGGTATTTAATGCTTTTTTTGAATGATTATTTAGGCAAATTTGTTGTTTAAGGCATTCATTGATAATTTTTAGAGTTGATGGTTTTAGTAAATATACAAGTAAATTTCTATCATTTTTATGAATTTCTATCATTTTCTTGAATTCCATTTTGATTGAATGAATATTTAAAAATTTTAAGTTTTAATGTTAATTCTAAGGTAAATTTAATTAATTTCTTGATAATTGAATGTATTTTTATTGACTTGTTTTTTTAGTTTTAAATAAAAATTATTTTTAATGACAGGTTAATAATCAAGTGATTGGTTAAATTTTGATGAGAATATTGAATAATTTTCTAAGAATTTCATGATAAATTTAATTAATTTCTTGATAATTTGCTATATTTTTATTGACTTGTTTTTTCATTTAAAATAAAAATTAATTTTTAAAGAGGTTAATAATTAGAGCTTTTACAATAATCAAGTGATAGGTTTCATTTTTGATGCTTTATTAATGTAATTGAATTTGACTAAATAATTTTTTCAATAATTTTCTAAGAATATTTCCATTTACACATTGATGAACTTTTAAAAACCTAAGCTAAGAAACCAGTTAACTTTATCAAGGATTTTAAATTTACTTGAAGATTATTGTAAGATATACTAAAATTTGTATTTAGTTTGCTATATTTCCTTGAAAATGATTGGCTGAATCGCTGAAGAATTATGATCAATCAATATATATATCATATCTAGTTAGGTATTTGATGGTAAATATTTGTAGAAAATATTTTTGAATTTTAATCTTTTAGTGGGCTCTTATTATATAGATACTAAATTATTTCAATGGAAGAATCTTTGGTGTCTATAACAGTTAATGAAAACTCATATTTTTGAAGAATTCCTAAAGGATTTTAAGAGGATTGATATTATTATATACTATATAACTTCAAGGGATATAGTTGGTTAGATATTGATGTTTAAAGGGGTAAAAATATTTGGTGAGAGATTGGTTAAGATGGGAATATACGAATTTTAAAGGGATATAGTCGGTTGGATTTAATGAGGGATCGGTTAAGTTGGGAATATATGATCTTTTAAGGGGATATAGTCGGTTGGATTTAATGAGGGATGGGTTTTTGATGGGAAAATATGATCTTTTAAGGGTGATGTTGGTAAAATATCAATGTTTTAATGGAAATTGCAATACAATAGTCAGATATGAATCAATAATAATGTGAAATTATATTGTTTTATTAGGTTGTGATGAATGCACAGTAAATTAATTTAGATTTATGGTTTAGAACAATGTCTTATTAAATTTTCTATTAATTATCCAGGGTTTTTTTAAGTAGTGTTAATGAACAATTTACTTGGTTTTGACAATGAAATCTTTAGAGATAATTTGGATTGATAACAACTTTAAATTATTTTTGTCATTATTTTGACGGATAATGACAAAAGTTGAGAAATATTGACTTAAAACATCGACAAAAACTAAACAAAATTGATCTTTATTGGAAGAAATTTATCGGGTGATTTTAATTAGTAATTAAATCGGTTGAATATAGGTAAAAATGATCATTTGAAGAAATATATTTTATTGAATGGATAAATTTAATATTTCAATGGGACCTAGTCAGTTATATTGTACAGTTATATTTATTTAAAATTTAAAGTGATTTAGAAGAAAGATTTTAATTATTCTTAATCATTTTTAATTATAACTTGTTTTATCATTATATTTTATAAATTATTTAGGACCAAATTATTCTACATGTTTTATAGGGAAATTCGTGATAATAGGGATTAAAGTTAGAATTATAGTCATTTATAGGGATTTTAAGGAATCTTATTAGTCTGAGAGAAATATATATCCTTTTAAGGGTATTTATCGTTAAAATACTAATCTTTAAAGACAGAGATATTTCAGGGAAATTTGATGTTCTTTAGATGATTTTAGTGGGAAATTCACTTGGATATACCAATTATTGTCATTTAAATGAATTTACTGGTTTATAAGATGTTATCATTAGTTATCAGTCTCTTTTGTTATTTATTTCTAAGATATTGTTGAATTTGATAATTGTAAATAAATAATTTGATCAATCACTCAATCAATCTGAGTACATGTATTACTTTAAAAAAAAATAATTAAAATTTATTCAATTAATTTATTCAATCTAAATCAATTATCTATTAGATCTTATTTCAAAATTCTTATTAATTTATTATCTTAGTTGGTTCATATTAACTTGAATGATCAGTATTTATTTATTTACTGGATGATTAATAACTAGAATTTAAAGTTCATTCTTGTCCATTAACTACATTTTGTTATTTATTATGTTTTGAATAATTTAAATTTTTACAATTTGATTAATTGTCGATGCTCGCGTCTGTGTGCGCTTTGTGCTGGTTTAGGAGGTTTTGTGTGCGCACACAGACGCGGAGAATGGTAAATTATGAAGTTAATTCGCGTCTGTGTGCGCTTTTTACTCTCTTTGTGTTTGGGTTGTGTGCGCACACAGACGCGGAAAAGTGAGTATTATTTGGTTTTACTCAGATTTTTTTGTATCGGTTTTTTTAGATTGTTAGAGTGAGTTTGGATCGATTTGAGTTTTGAGTGGTTTTCTGGAATTGTGGTTTTAAAGAACTGATTTATAAATTTGATTTGAATTTTTGGCCTTAGTGAAATATGGAAGATAATGAATGTTTGATATGTCGTATTTCAATGAGCAATATGGCGAAGAGATCAGCAGTGGAACTTGTCCATGTGATCGTGGCTCAGCAAGATCGTTGCAAATCATTAATGGAAGTTTTTCAAAACGATTGGAAATCAACGATTTAATTTCTGTAAATCATGAAATGACAGAAGAGGGAATCCAAGATATGTTTATGAAATTTCCCCAAAGCGATAAAAAGATAAATTTACTAGCTTATGGATATGATATTCTATTCAATCGAGCTCTTAAAAAGATCAACACAACTCCAATGGTTATTAGCCGAAGTGTTGAACAATTATCCAATGTTTCAAATTCAATCATGCCTCAATCTCAAGTTATTGGACACGATAAATGGTTTTTTGTACAAATAAAAGCGTGTGATATTAATTACAAAGAAATTCTTCTGATGTGTCTTAGATTTAAACACAATTATTTGATTAATTTTTTCCAAGTTTTTTGAAAATCTCGAATTCAATCGAAATTTTATTAATTTTTCATCCTGTTTTTTCAAGTGAAAATTATTTTCTTTTAAAGATCAATTTGTTAGTACATTAGTTATTGGTTGTAAGTACTTGGTATCTGGTTGACTTTTTAGATTTTGATAATAAGATAGTGTATGTGATGAAGAATATTTTGTATTTAATTACTATTATTTTTATGTGTTGTTAGTTGATTGTTGGTACTTGGTATCTAGTTGATAGTATTTTGCTGATAGTGCTTGATATATTGTTGTAAGTACTTGACTGATAGCGTTTGGAATCTTGTTGTAATTACTTGGTATCTAGTTGAAAATACGTGTTCGTATGTTACAGGTAGGTGTTGGTTACTTAGGTGTGTGTCATTTTATATTTTAAATACGTCAGGGGTAATTTAGATATTCACTCGACTCTTTCCTAAGCACCTCCATGACTATTGCACCTTAAACCATTTGTGTAACCATGGCGACGACCATGTTGGTACTGTACACAAAGGTGAAAAAACAATGAGCAGGTGAGCTCTATTGCTAAAACTACTCCCCATTGTATTTTCTTTTCGGGTTCTAGACTGCCGATAGAAGGTCTTACGTCATTATTCACTATGTATGCTGTTTTTAGATCATTTGTGGTTCTCAATTAAGGGTATTTCCAACTGTCCCTTGTAAAATCTTTGCGCAGGGATCCGCCCTTATTGTCCATCTAATAATTATTGTTATATACTCCCTATAATATCCAAATTATCCTTCAAAAAATTTGAGCAGGGATTGGCCCTTATTCACAAGTTAATAAACATGTTTCCACTCTTCTCATGAAAATTTGAGCAGGGATCTGCCTGTATTCCTAATCCTGAATGATCGATTATCTTACTTATTCGTGGTTTCTATAAAATTGCCTAAACCTACTTCCTCTACCGACAGCAGTTCATAACTATTCTAATATTTCTCCTAACTCAATAATATCTATAAAAATAAAAAGTCCTACACTTTCTAACTCTAAATAGGGCCCTAAACTATCGCAAATTGATTTTACCCCCTCTAACCGTTCATCTCCCTATCTATATTCCCTACCACGATGGACTCATCTGGTGAAACATCTGCCGACGAACAGCACGTAGTGCCGCCCGTCCACAAACCTTCCCCCAGTCCAGACCATCGACACATAAATATCAAGAAAAACCCAACCTAAATTATAATATTATTCAAAAAGGACAACATAACATATGCCAAACGTAAGAAGTAATTAAAAACAAATTCCGTTAAAAATTTTATTAATTTCTAAAATTGTATAACATTAGACTTAACAACAACAAAATGAATAATACCATACCAATATTAACAATTAACTTCAATTTAAAATAACATTATCTAAATAGCAAAATAAATTAACTAAATGACATTAACTAAAATTAACTTCAATTTAAAATAGCATTATCTAAATAACAAAATAAATTAACTAAATAACATTAACTAAAATTAACTTCAATTTAAAATAACATTAGACCTAACAAAATTACATTACACAAAACAAAAATCAAATTTACCTCACCGCGATGGCATGGAATCGAAAATTGAGAGCATATGCTCATTGCCAGTAAATAAATTGTAGTGTAACCAGTTGAGCGTGAGAGAGTTTTTTTTAAATGAAATTTCACTCAGTATTTATACTGATTGAATTATACGCCTACGCATTCTTTGCTGTTATATCCAATTAGAATGTGAGGCAATTCTGATAAATTTTTGCATGCATGCATGAATGTGTGCAATTATTATTTTTTAATTTAATTAATCAAAATTTTAATTTTTATTAACTTTTAAGATTTATTTTTATAAATTCTATAATTTAAATAGTTTTTTGCTAATTTTAGTTTTACAAGTTTTATAATTTAAATAAGTTCAGTTAATTTTACTTTAGCTTCATTAATTTAAACAATTTGGTTTTATAAGTTTTATAATTTAAATAATTTTGTTGGTTTTATTTTTAGTTTTCATTAAACAATTTAGTTTTATAAATTTTATGGTTTATCTAATTTTACTACTTTTATTCTACTTTTTATTATTTTACCAGTTTACTAGATAATTTATTTTAAATTTTAAATTTATTTATTTAGAAATTTTTCATATTATTAATTAATTTATTACCCATTATTTTATTTATTATTATTTTATTTCTTGGTTGTTAGCTATTCCGAATGTGATGTTTCTCCTAATTGTGTTAGTGATTGCGACCTTTATTTTCGTTCCTTTATTTTATCACCCGGGTCTTATTTATCATCAATGTGTTATGTACTTTAATTTGTATTGATTGGTGTTTTAATTTAACTTGGTGCGATTTTTATGTTATGTATTTTTGATTCATTAAAACAAGCTCTCGATTCTCGGTTCCAGTCCAACATAGGTGATACTAAGTTGCTGGTAAATTGTACTTGGTAGTTGGTAGCTAATTAATTGGGTAGGTGGTGGTTGAGTGTGACAAATACCCTTACAACTAATACCATTACGACCAGTACTCTTCTGACCAATACCCTTAGGGAGGTCAAAACATCTTGTCGGATAAACTCCGAGTATATATAATAAAATGAATCAATAATAACTATTTATTTAATGCAATTTTTACAATGCAATAATAAGTCAGTAGTAATCAATTAAAAGAAGAATGTTTTGAGAATAAAAATTAGAATTCAATAGTCTTTCATTGTAATTTTATCTTCAATTCCGCGTGGTGTTGAATTGATTACAATTCATTTTTTGTTGAAAATCATCATTTTTTGTTAAATTTAGACATTTAGAAAGGGTTTTTCTACTGATTGTAATTAAAATTATTTTTGTGGACAAATAAAAAAAATAATTTAAAAATCTTTTGATAAAATACAATAAAGAATATTTAGTCGGTTGTTCGTACTTGGTTGTTTTTACTTGGTTGATAGTTCATGGTACTTGGTATCTGGTTGTGAATTCATGATAGTTGTTAGTATCTGATTGTTGAATTATTATTATTATTATTATTATTATTATTATTATTATTATTATTATTATTATTATTATTATTATTATTATTATTATTATTATCTTTATTATCTTTATTATTTCATAAAAATTTCATTTGACTTTGAAAAATATTTCATTGAAATTTGTATTTAAAATAATCTTAGAAAAATTATTCCATTAAAATTTTCATTTAAATTAACTTAAAAAATTATTTCATAAAGATTTTCATTAAAAAATTTCATTTCTCAAAAAAAAAGTTGATGGTTATTCAATCTTTTGATAATAAATTTAAAAATCTTACTTTACTTATTACATTAATTTAATTTACTTATTTTAAAATTATTACTTTAATTTACTTATTTGACTTTAATTTAAAATTTTGAATCTATAATTTACTTAATTATTCTTAATTTACCTATTTATTTTAGTATTACTTAATTCAACATTTTACACCATAATTTACATAACAACCAAATATAACCTTATTTACATATTTAACCAATAATTTCATGCGGTCATTGATTAATTCACAGAGATTTGCATCTAAATTTGACCTAAAAAATATTCCATAAAAATTTCTATTAAAAATTATCTTTAAAAATTATTCCATAAAAACTTTTATTAAAATTTTGAATCTATAATTTACTTAATTATTCTTAATTTACCTATTTATTTTAGTATTACTTAATTCAACATTTTACACCATAATTTACATAACAACCAAATATAACCTTATTTACATATTTAACCAATAATTTCATGCGGTCATTGATTAATTCACAGAGATTTGCATCTAAATTTGACCTAAAAAATATTCCATAAAAATTTCTATTAAAAATTATCTTCAAAAATTATTCCATAAAAACTTTTATTAAAAAATTTTAAAGTTACTGAAAACTAACACGAAATGATGTTTCTGGAAAAATATATGTACGATATTGGAGTAATATATAATAAAATTTTAGAATATATTAAGGACAAATTGTAATGAAAAAAGGTTGTGTAATTATTTATCTTTTGGTTTCACCTTTAATCTTTTTTTTAATTCAATAATTTCAATATTAATATTTGTAGGACTAAAGATCAAAACTATGTATAGTGTAGATGAATGATAAAGACTGCCGAAATATATAGTCTTATAAATATTAACAAGATAATTTTTGAATTGTGTAATAATATTAAATTATTGTT
Organism: Schmidtea polychroa; assembly: GCA_959609185.1. NCBI lineage: Eukaryota > Metazoa > Platyhelminthes > Tricladida > Dugesiidae > Schmidtea > Schmidtea polychroa. Next base: position 125,415 of record CAUHTR010007706.1, read on the forward strand.
TGTGCGAATAAAATTCTCCTGGTATTAGATATAGAAATATTAATAAAACATTCGATATAAACAAACATCCATTATTTTTAGTAACCTTTGTTCTGTTTACTTTTTTTGATATTTCATTTATTTTCATCAAAAACATAACATCAAAAATTAATTTCTATGCAACACTAATTTTAAGCTTATCTTCATCAAGTGTTATAAATACTTTAGAATTCAAAAATTATATTGTATAATGGATATACTGAAGTAAAACACCGACTATTATTCCAACTTTTTGTTAATAAATTTAAAAATTATTACTTTAATTTAATTTTTTAGAACCTTAATTTACTATAATTCAAATCTTTTAGACCATTGATTACTTTAATTAACTTATTTAGACCATAATTTACTTTAATTTTAAATTTTAGACCATAATTAACTCATTTGAACCCATTGATTACTTTAATTCAATTTTTAGACCCATAATTTACTTTAATTCAAAAATTTACCACGCTTTTTTAGTGTAGACCCTTTTTGTATTGAAAATCCCAGGACCAAGGTGACATACCTTAATTTACTTGGAAAAATCCATGCATTTTTAGTGTAGACTGATATTTGTATTGAAAATATCCTGAGACCTTAAATTACTATGTCGTTTTTATTGATAATTGAAATTTGTATTGAAAATCCCAGGACCAAGGCGACCCACCCAAATAATACTGACTTATCCTTGGCTTTTTTATTGAAGACCGCCTTTTTCTGTTGAAAATATCCTGAGACCTTAATTTACCATGCTTTTTTAGTGTAGACCCCTTTTTGTATTGAAAATCCTGGGACCATGGAGACCCACCTTACTTTAATTCGAAAAATCCTTGCTTTCTTAGTGAAGACCACCTTTTTCTATTAAAAATATCCTGAGACCTTAAATTACCATACTTTTTTAGTGATAATTGAATTTTGCATTGACAATCCCAGGACCAAGTAGACACCCTCACTATAGTATGAAAAATCTTGGCCTTTTTTCTATAGGGACTATCTATATGTATTGAAGAAAAACATTGGCGCTCACTGCAACAATTACGTTTTCAAAATAGCAAAAAAATGTAAGTTGCAGCAATTTCTACCTCCCTCAGTGGGGAGGGAGGCTAAATGTTGCGGTGGGCTCTTAACTACCTACTCAAAAAAATTTTATTTCACATTATCGATTTACCAAAAAAAAAATCAAATTTTATTTTATGATATCGAACTGGCATCTTGCTGAAGTGGAGATTAATTCTCACCCTTATGTAATCTGCAGCTTTTATGTATGATATCTTCGGATGCTAGAGTTAAAAACTCCCGCATCAAACGTGTTTTCTCCGGAATGCTTCAATCAGGCTGAGTATCGGATAATCATGGTAAGCCATGGGCTTGATGTAACTCGGGACATTGGATCATTCATTTATTCGGTTTATTCGGGTCATCTTTAGGTTAGATCTAAAACGGTGATAAGTGTATTGGAGTAGGAAGACTCCATTTGTGATTTTTATAGCGCTTATAAGTTAATACTTATTATAATATAAAATAAGAAAGGGTAGTTAAGGATTGATAGTGTTATAATAAAGATATAGACGACTAAAAAGTATTGTCAATAGGCGGAATCCATACAAGGAAATCCCACATTTACCTATTGATAATAGAAGCTAAACATTGTTTAAAAGGGTTTCTTTCTTTTCTTTTTATGGTTATTAGATTTTTTGGTAATGGGTTTTTTTTGTGGTTATTTAGTGGTATAATATCATTAGCAGTTATTTTTTGATCAGGCATTTGTTCAAGTTTTTTAACTTCATGGGACACTTTTCTATTAGTTAAATCGGGTCTCAGCTTTCTTATGTTTATAAGTGTATTATATACATATTACATTGTTAGGTAGGATAGATATTTATCGTAACTTAGGTTAGATATATTTTCTGTACAGAAAATTTCAAAAAACATATTCATCTTCTTTTTTTCTTCAAAAAATTCATCTTCATTAAATGAGGCTGTAGTTTCAGTTGGTTTTTCGCTGAAGGTGTTTTTAATTTTAGGTAATTGTTCGAGTTCTTTTATATTTTCGAGTTTATTAATTAAGACCAATCTATCATCTCTTTCGTCTGATAGTCTATTATAGTAGGATATCTCTTCAAATTTAAATAGCCAAAATATGTGTGTAATAGAAACTTCAATCTAAAGATTTGTTGAATTCTAAGTAATTTCTTTAACTAGTGATTTCTAAAATAGGTGAGGGTAAGTCGGTGTTCCCATTATATAGACTACTACACTTTAACATAAAAAATTGTAAAATATAAAAATTGAAAAATATAAATATTGAAAAATATAAAAATTGAAAAATATAAAAATCGAAAAATATAAAAATTAAAAAATAGTATGATTTCAATGATTTGTAATCTTAATGTTTTGTAATTAAAAGAATAAAAAAATTTTTGAAACAGTAAAAGTGCTCTGAGAGAACAGTGGTATTTTTTTCCACTGTCCTCTCAACAGTTTATTTTTGATCCGGATCATTTTTTAATTTTTAACCTCTTTCTTTTATCAAATCAATTCTAATATACAAGCTGGCCAGACTCAATTTGATAGTTGTAATGCGTGTTATCAATGGTGTTTTACACACATTACCGAAAGTTCAATGAAATTCGAAAGCGAATCCGAAAGAGGTCCAAAAACAACCAAGAAACATTTCGAAATAAATGTGCGCATTATGGGATCGATCCAGGGTATGTTCGAAAGACTGTGGCGATAATTACCGGTTCGCCACCACACCCCGTTCCAATAATTCTTTTTAACATTTATGTTTAAAAATTAATTAATTAATAAAAAAATAAAATATACAAGTTGTATATCCTAAGATACTCACACTATATATTTTTTTAATCTTTATTTTCAATATTATTTTCAAATTTTTAATATTATTTTATGTTGAAAAAAAAACTAATTTCAATTGGGATTTGAACCACAAATTATTTGAACCACTGTGCTATTCTATTCCCACTGAGCCAGCAAACTTGTTTTTAAAAATTTATTTTTTCATATTTAAATATGAAAAAATAAATATTCTTCTTAAAAATTAAAAGTAGATTAATTTTCAATATTATTTTTAATATTATTTTATTTTGAAAAAAAACTAATTTCAGTTGGATTTGAACCACTACCCATTTGAACCACTATGAACCATTATTCCCACTGCGCTATCATGGTTCGGATTTTTGTCATTTTTTAAAATTTTATATTTATAATGATAAATGTATTTTATATTTAATTACCAAATTCTAACTTTTATTGGTAAAACAAGTTTTACTAATAAAAGAAATTTATAAATATAATAATAAAAATATAAAAATTGAAAAATATAAAAATATAAAAATTAAAAAATTGAACCAGTGAAAAAATATTTTTTAAAAAAGATGGCTTCTTCAAGAAATTTAAGTACCGAAAATTATTTTTGTAATTTGTGTAATAAAAACTTCAAAACAAAGACAGCATTAACTTCTCATAAAAAATCAAAAGATCATTTAATCAATGGAAATCTTTTAAGTGATACCAACTCTAAAATTTGTGACAAGTGTAGAGAGAGATATTTATTCTCAGGGTTTGATAAGCATTATAGAAATTTGATTGGCATTAAAAGAATTAGAGAAACATTTTCTTGTTTAATATGCCATAAAAAATTCAAAACTAAATTTGAATTAAAAAAACATGCTAGAGAATGTGGTAAAGAAAATGAAGAAAATGAACAAGAAGAAAATTGGAATGAATTTAATCATATTGATATATTTGGTTCTGAAGAACTTGCAACATGCTCAATTTCATCATATATTAAAAAACACTCCAATGAGATAAAAGATTCAATGTAGCAATCTATAAAAAGTTTCAAAGGTTCAAGGTTCAATATTATAAAATACAAGATTATAGTTAAAACAAAATATCGGAGGGGAAATGAATCAAATCAAAACTTTCTAAATTCAGAAATTTCAACTAATTATAAACATTTATTTTCAATGAAAGGATTCAAAAGAATGAATAAAGATATAATAACTGAGTTGCAAGAAAATCAAGAAGATCGTGAACAACAATTAGGAGAATCAAATTTAATTTTCCAGTCTTTCCAAAGTATTGAAATAAATTATTGGAAAGGAAGACCACCAACCAACTCCTAGATCTTATATTGCAACCCAATTCACTTCAAATATATTATAAATGTTAAAAATAAAGATAACAAATGTTTCCTATTGGCAATTTTATCAGCTCTAAATCCTCAACAACATAATTCCGACCGAGTATCTAAATATTGACAATATGAAAATGAAATAATATTTTATGAAGATTTTGAACATCCAATGAAAATAGAACACATGTCAAAATTTGAAAAATTGAGCCTTATTAGAATTAATATTTATGAATTAGATGGGAAGAAAATCATACCAATTTATATTTCGAAAGAAACAATTTCTGATACAATAAGCTTATTAATATTAGAAAAAGATTCAAATGATGGTCCAATTATGTTTGGATAAAAAATTTTCAAAGTTTTATGAGATCTCAATCAAGTTCTAATAGGGTTAGAGGACACACTTGTGAAAGATGTCTATATTATTCAACTTCTAAAAATGTAAAAATAAAACATGAAAGATTATGTCAACAAAATGAACCAGCACTAATTAAAATGCCAACTCTCTGTGAATTGAAATTTAAAATTTATTCAAATTTATTAGAATCTCTTGTTACAATTTATGGAGATTTTGAAGCTATTAATATAAAGCAAGATTTGGAAGAAGAATATATAAATATTATAGAAAAAAATGATTTATTAGAATCTTGGTATCAGTATAGTCAAGCAAATGAAAATCCTGGTTTAGATATAAAGCAGTGTTTCTCAACCAAAAAGCAGTAAATAATCTCAATTTTTTTTCACGACCCGTAAATTCAGTTTGACTTTACAATCTAATAAAATTAATAATTTTAAAAAAGGTTAACAGATGAACAAAATATTTATTATAAAAAGATCAACAATAACGAAATCAAAACAATTAGAAACATAATTTTATAAATTAATGTGATTGTTGTTGCTCTTTCTCTGGTACTAGTTTGTCTATTCTTGGTTTTAAAGAAGTGATAGCAAGTCGCAAAGCAGGGCCAGTAAATAACCTGTTTCTTTGCTTAGTTAATTTGTGAACAATCGGGAATTGAGTGCGTTGCTCTTGATGAAATTAACAATCTGAATTGAAACTGAAAGAACTTCTTGTAATTCGGGAGACATTTTTTTTGCTGCTAAATGCTCACGGTGAATAACACAGTGAGTAAATTTAAATGTATCACCAGAAACTTCTTGGATTCTTGTTCTTACACCTGAAAGTCTGCCAACCATGTTTGCTACACCATTTGTACACAATCCAATGCACAATTTCCAGTTCAAAGACTTTTTTTTGACATATTCATCAATGATGCGAAAGATTTCTGAACTGGTTGTGTAAGAGGGAATCTCACTGCAACACAAAAGGTCTTCTTTGAGGTCATTGCTGTCATAATCAACATATCTAACATGACATAAAAGAACTGCTTTGTTTGCAACATCTGTTGACTCATCCATTTGGATTGCAAATGACTCTGACTTCTTGACCTTTTCGATGAGTTGATCTTCAATATCTGCCGATAATTCCTCAATCCTTCTTCCAATTGTGTCATTGGATAAAGGAATGGCCTTCATTTTGTCACCAGCTTTTAAACCCAAAATCTTTGAACAAACATCCACCAAGCATGGTTTTATTAGTTTTTCAGCAATTGAAAATGGTTTTTTACATTCGGCAATTCGAAAAGCAACCAAATAAGAAGCCTTTAAAAGTGATTTGTTGGCTAAAAGGGACTTTTGAAATGAATTTTTTTGGCTTTTTATCTCAGAAGCTTTTCTCTCAAAGAAATCAATTGGTTTTGATTCCAATTCTTTGTGTTCTGAGTTCAAATGTCGTGATAAATTATTTGCTTCCATGCTTTCATTGGACAGCACTTCCCCACATTGATACATTGTGGTTTGGGACAACTTGCATCTGATCCAGGCCAAGAAATAAATCCAAATCTTAAAAAAGTAATGTTGTATTTGCGAACAAAACTTGACCTCTTCTTTTTTTCGCGTGGACATTGAACTTCTTGTTCATCATTGTTTTCAACAGCTGTTGAATTGTTATTATTAACCTTTATAACAAAATTGTTTAATGTTGCTTGTCTTGTTTTACGTTTAGGATTGGAAAAAGTTTAGGATTATTAAAAACTTGATTAATTTTTAGCAATTTTTAAATTATATTTATTGATTAATTGTAAAAAATTAGCATTAAATAAAATATTTTTCAAATTTGCTCACGACCCGCACAAAATCTTCCACGACCCGGCGGTTGAAAATAAATTGGATAAAATGAAAGATTTTCTTTTACAATAACAATGACTCAACAACTTCAATCTGCATATCATCTATTTATTAAAAGTAATTATCCCGAAATAATTAAATTATTTGAAATAGCATATCGAGGAACTTCAGCACAAGATACCCTAGATCATTTTGTTGAAAATATAAATTCATTAGAACATTTATTATTCAAAAAATTACAAACAAATTATCCAATCAATTTTTCATCACCAAAAGTTACAGAATATGAAAATTCTGAAATTTGTTGGATGTGTAATCAAGGTTTGTCTGGAAACCAAGATAAAGTTCCCGATCATGATCATTTTAAACAAAAAAATAATTACAGAGGTGCAGCACATAGATCACGTAATTTAAATTGTAAAAAACCAAAATTTATACCAATCATATTTCATAATTTATTTGGATATGATATACACTTTTTTATAAAACATTTGGCAATCAATGCAAAAAATAGTTTCAAGGTTATTGGGTTGACAAAAGAAAAATACAAGTGTGTAGAGCAGGGATATTCAACTGGTGGCCCGCGGGCCTGATCAGGCCCGCCGAAATTTGAAAAAGGCCCTTTCAATATCTTGGAATATTACACATATATAAAAATATTTGGTGATATCTGCATAAAAACGCACAGGTACGTTTTTTATGTATAATATTTGACCTTAAGGCGTATTAAAATAGATCAGCTAATATGGGTTTGTTGTTTTTTAAAAAATATATTTAAGCGATATACATTTCTTGCTTACCCCATAATTTTTGAATGCAGATTCGCATCGATTTGAAATAGGAAATAGTTTGAATAGGAAACGGGGTTTACTTAATATTTAATAAAATTAATATGTGTTTAAGTGGCTGTGATCATTTAAATTTCTTGGAAAATGCGTCTAACACCAGGAAGATTAAAAGAAAAAATGGCAATAAAGTTATTAATTTAAAATGCGCCAGGAAAATACATAATAATATAAAAATAAATGGTAAACATTATAATACTTGGTAATAGAATAACAATCACTAAAACCAGTTTATTTTTGTTACTTTGTAATCCGCTACAAAACTAACTACTTTTTAATTGATACGGCCCTCGATTGCCGTTATAAGAAAAATTTGGCCCTTCATAATATTTAGTTGAATACCCATGGTGTAGAGTATGGATGTTTAAAATTCATAGATTCATTAAATTTCCTTTTAACAAGTTTAGATTCAACTGCAAAAACAATGAAATTTGATTTTATTAAAGATTTTATTAACAAAACCTAAACAACAACCAGCAATCTTTAAACAAATATCGGCTCTATTCCATCAGTGTTTAATTTTTTTATAATGTTTTAATAAATCTTCTAAATGAAGTTTTTCAAATTTGAATTCTTTTACTCTCATAACTTCTAATTCACTAGGTCATGGGTATTCAACTAAATATTATGAAGGGCCAAATTTTTCTTATAACGGCAATCGAGGGCCGTATCAATTAAAAAGTAGTTAGTTTTGTAGCGGATTACAAAGTAACAAAAATAAACTGGTTTTAGTGATTGTTATTCTATTACCAAGTATTATAATGTTTACCATTTATTTTTATATTATTATGTATTTTCCTGGCGCATTTTAAATTAATAACTTTATTGCCATTTTTTCTTTCAATCTTCCTGGTGTTAGACGCATTTTCCAAGAAATTTAAATGATCACAGCCACTTAAACACATATTAATTTTATTAAATATTAAGTAAACCCCGTTTCCTATTCAAACTATTTCCTATTTCAAATCGATGCGAATCTGCATTCAAAAATTATGGGGTAAGCAAGAAATGTATATCACTTAAATATATTTTTTAAAAAACAACAAACCCATATTAGCTGATCTATTTTAATACGCCTTAAGGTCAAATATTATACATAAAAAACATACCTGTGCGTTTTTATGCAGATATCACCAAATATTTTTATATATGTGTAATATTCCAAGATATTGAAAGGGCCTTTTTCAAATTTCGGCGGGCCTGAGCAGGCCCGCGAACCGCCAGTTGAATATCCCTGCACTAGGTGCTGATGGATGTTTATTTTGATTTAAAATTTCATTTTGATTCAAAAATTTCAATTCTGGGTAAATTTTATCTTGATTCAAAATTTCATTTTGATTCAAGATTTTATCTTCTTTGACCTCCTCCATTTTATATATTTTAATTTCCATTTCAAAGAAACAAGTTTTAAATCAAGACTTTACTGTGTGGTATCAACACTCGTATATCACATGGTCTTGATGTGAGCACATCTTTATACAACACGGACAGTATTATCATGCCAATACCCATGTGACAAATCATAACTAGTCATTATAAAATCATCCTTTTTAAACTTACTATTATAATCACATTTCACGAACTATCTCATTGTTTGATCATCATAAGTAAATAAAAAGAAATATGGATCAATAATTTTTACAATCATAAAACAAGACCATTCTTTACTATTTGTTGTTATTGAAATTGGCTCTGTTAAATATTTATATGTATTAGGTAATGCTCCATGATTCTCTTGTAATTCAACAGCTCTTTTTCTAATGTGTTTAGGGTTAATATGTGTTGTGTGAGACTCTAAATTTGAAACTTTTATTAAATGATGTAATTATCTCGTTTATAGTGTTATATATTGAATTAAATTTAGTATCCATAATTTGTTTATCTGTACTATCCAACTTAGCAGCTATCAATTCTGTATGTAAATTTACAACTTGTTCAGTTAACTGACTTTGTAACTTAATAAATTTATCATTAAATCGCTGTTCGATATTATTAAGCTTGGATTCCATCAAAGAATTAACTTTGGATTCTATCAAGGCATTAACCGTGGTTCCCATTGAAACAAATTTTGTTGTTAATAAACTTTCAATTCTTGTTGTTGTTAAATCATTATATTTTATATTAACTGCATCATCTTCATAAAATGGCCAAGATAATTCTTTTATCTTGTGTCCATTCATGTCTAAATCACCCTTCATACCATCACCTTTTTCATTAATATATTTATTTTCTGTAATAGATAATACTTGTTCAACATCCAATCCACTTTCAATTGTACCACCACCTTTATTAAAAGGAATATAAAAACTCATTTTTAATAGTCTAACATTGTTTATTTCTCTAATTTTGTTTAGAGAGGGAGAAACTAAACTTGTGTCAAGTGTAAATACACGGAAATTTCTTCACTATTAAAATCAATTAATTCACCATCACTACCAACAATTTTAAAACTAATAGAGTTAAAATATTTTCTACATAATGGTAAATAGTTTATATGTTTCATTCTTTCAATAATTTTTTTTATCCCATTAATAGTGTTTGAGGGAAAAGAATATAAGATATTTGTTTCTTTACCATTACAATATGAACCAGAAATACGATCACACTCTATACCTAATGAAGTTGTATTTGTTATTTTTATAATTTCTCTAGATTTTTCTTGTTTTGATTTTCTAAATTCTGGAGGTACACCTGCTTCAAATAATCCATATTTTTTGTTTCAAAACCTAAAACGGTATGAAAAAAATTAGTACTTTCAAACTCGAGGATAATATTCTTTATCATCAAGATACATTTTGAAGTTGGTAAATCTATTTTGATTTCAATATTTCCATTTGTTTCTTTTGAAAGTATATTATTTAATTTTTTTATTTCATATGACCCTTATCAATTATTACATTTTTTATTTGTCCTGTTTCACTCTTTGTAGTAAAATTATTATTATTAATATTTATATTAAAATTGTATTATAACAAATAAACCATAATAATCCCAATTCATAATTTAAATCATAATTTAAAGTTATGGGGGTCAGGAAATATATAATAAAATCAGATTTGTTAGTATTAACTGATAAAGTTATGGAATATTTTGTAGACATTATATTCTCGATTAATTTTAAACTTGACTCCATTTTACTAGTAAAAAATTAGTAAATTTTTAATGTAATAAAATTTTTATTATAATAAAGTTTCCAGATTATTATAAGTAGTATGATTGGGGCCATCCAGATCAGGGGCCATCCAGATCACATACCCCCCCTTCCCCCCGGGAAAAAAATTTTTAGAACGATGCCATATATTTTTAGAACTATTACGTAATCGATGCCATATATTTTTAGAACTATCACGTAATCGATGCCATATACTTTTAGAACTGTTACGTAATCGATGCCACATATTTTTAGGACGACGCCTAATATTTTTAGAACTATTACGTAATCGATGCCTCATATTTTTAGAACGATGCCTAATATTTTTAGAATGATGCCTAATATTTTTAGAATGATTACATCATATTTTTAGAACGATGTCTCTTATTTTTAGAATGATTACGTCATATTTTTAGAACGATGCCTAATATTTTTAGAACGATTCCTAATATTTTTAGAATGATTACGTCATAATTTTAGAACGATGCCTCTTATTTTTAGAATGATTACGTCATAATTTTAGAACGATGCCTAATATTTTAGAATGGTGCCTAATATTTTTAGAACTAATAATTTTGTTTTAATTATTGAATACGTAATAATATAATTTTGTTTAAATCGTTGATTACATATTATTATTATTTTTTTAATTTTCAATATTTTCTTTTAAAATATTAACGCACGCGTGGAAGTTATTATTATCATATATAATCTATCCGACAAGATATTCTGTCCCCCTATGGGTACTGCACACAAGGGTACTTCTCACACTCAACAAGTCACAGGGGTACTGTTCATATTATTATTATTATTATTATTATTATAATTATTATTATTATATATACTCATAGTCTATCCGACAAAATATTCTGTCCCCCTATGGGTACTGCTCACAAGGGTACTACTCACACTCAACAAGTCACATGGCTACTGTTCACAAAGTTACTACTAAAAATAATCAAGACAAAACTTTAACAAAGAAATTCTAAATATTATACTTTAAATATATACTAAAATTTATTAACACATTCACATTCCTCATCTCCACAGTTCATAACATTTTCAAAAACATGATCTATACAATCCCTATATACACACGGTTCAGTATCCGTAAATTCCTCCATAGGTTCATCAATTTCTTGAATGCTTTCCTCATCATCTTGAGTGTTTTCTTCATCTGTTTCATCAAATCCCGAATCTTCACTCTCTGCTACCAAGTCTATATTTAATGCGTTTGTAACAGATAATATATCCTCCATTTTCACACCAGATATTTCTGCTAATTTTTCCAATAAAAAGTTTATTATAAATTCTAAATATTAAATAATTTGATAATTAACTAATCATATTAACCTTTTTCTGTAGTCATTATTAGTATTTAAAACTATAGTATATATTTGTTTATAGAAAATATAGAATATAAGCGAAAACAAATATAACTAAATACATTTATTAAATACAACAACATTTATTAAATACAACAACATTTATTAAAATAACTGTGAAAGTCTAGCAGACATAATTTTCCAAATTGGAGAATACACATCATTATTATCAACTTTATATCCTTGGATTGCAATTGTTATATACCAATTTTCGTTTTCTTTGAAACTGATTTCATCAAAGGAATCATAAAATTTTGCATATCGGTTGTTGAAAAATGCATTTTGATTGCATGATAGATTCGTATTCAACCTTTTGAAAACATCATCTATGGTTTTAATATCTAACATTGAAAGCGTGCCGGTTAAGAATTGAAATTGGGTAGGAATTAGCTTGATCGGTGACACCAATTTCATATTGATTTCTTCTTTTAAAAAATACATTTTGTAGTTGTGGAACATTTGAACAGGTTGTACAAGTTCTGGAACAACTTTTGGTTTTTCAGTGCTTGAAATTTTCTTGGTCATTGTGAATTATGATTAAAATGAAATGGTACAGGGTTTTTATACCTATGACTATTATTTATCAATCAGATTGCAGCATGTTTTTGTTTTAATTGAATGACAAATAATTAATTAAGTGATAATAAAAAATCTAAAAATTCTTTTCCTTCAATTATTGATTTAATTTCAGATATGATATTATCAACTATACATTTGTAATCAATATTTTTTATTCCAAGAATTACTATCTTACCGCTAGCGAATATATTTACACACATAGGGTTATATTTTATATATCTCAAAGCTGGAAATATTTCTGGTTCATAAAAGCATGGTATTAATTTAGCTAATTTATTTAAATTACAAGAAAAACCTATATCGGAAGTTACGGTTATCGATTGTATTTCTAAATAATAAACATTATATTCACTAGCTTTGATTATTTCCTTACACCCCATAATTCTACATTTACCAGTTTTGAAATATATTATTGGATATTTATTACTTCTATTGATAAGTTGTTGTGGTTTCCCTATTGGAAATACCATTTTTGATACATCAGTTTTTGCCCTGTAATTTATATTTGAAAGCATTTTAATGAAATAATTTTAAAAACTTTGATATATATAGGTATTTAAAAACAGAGTTCATTTAAATTATCAATATAAACAATAATTATATAGTTTAAATTTAAAACAAAAAATAATGGAATTACGAAATGATGCAGTATACCAAATCGTTGGTCCAAGTGGTAGCGGGAAAACTTTATTTGTTTATAAATTACTAAAATCAAATTTGTTTAAAACAAAATTCAACAATATTTATTGGCATAGGGGCGCCGACGAAGAACACGGATTGACACAATCAAGTTTCTGTCAGTTGAAAAACATGAAAATAGTAAAGGGTTTTGATAAAAACTGGTCAAGTCGTTTGAAGAAAGATGATGTCATCATTATCGATGATTTGTATCAAGAAGCCAATAAAGAAAAGGACTTTAATAATTTATTCACAAAAATCAGCAGACATGTTGGTGTAACGGTTATTTTCATAACACAAAATCTATTTCATCAAGGTGGTGCACATCGAACACGTAATTTAAATGTACAATATTTAGTTATTTTCAAGAATCCTAGAGATGCAACTGTCATCGATTTTCTTGGACGACAAGCATACCCTAATAACCGTAATTTTCTTATCAATGCATTTCAAGATGCTACGAAAATACCGCATGGGTATATATTTCTCGATTTCACACAACAATGTCCTGATGATATACGCGTAAAAACAGATATTTTCAACCCAAAGGTGCCATGGTATATAAACAAAGTTCAAAACAAAGTTGAAAACATATAAATCATGTTTTCAAAAACAAGGATATCGGGTAAAAAACAACCAAAAGTTCCACCAACAACTAGTTATACGCCATCTAAAGAACTTATTACAGAAAATTTTCCTGCAATGAATCTTATTTCGAAAAATCCTAAACCTAAACCTAAAAGTAAAACCACTAAGAAAGTAAAAGTTGTTAAAAATCATCGGAGTTTCCCGTTTTTCAATACATTGTTAAAGGCACCAAGTATGAAAAGAAACAGTATTTTGCAATCATTTCCAAATTATGTTGTCGATGATTTACTCGATATTATACTTAAAGTAGTCAAAGGCAAGATTAAAATCAGTAAATCTAAAAAGCAATTATTGAGTAAACATAGGAAACCTTTGCTATCATTAGTAAATAATAAAAATCGTCAACAAATGAGAAAAATTATATATAAACAACAAGGGGGATTTATCGGTGCATTGATACCTTTAGCAATATCATTATTAGGTGGAATAATAGGAAGTCGATCATAAACAATGGGTGCTAATCCTTCATTACCAGACATTAAATTTAATATTAAATCTTCTTGTTGTAATGGAGAAGATTTGGACGAACCCGGAAGACGAAGCCGGTTTTGGTGGAGTGGCAAAATTAAGGAAAAGAGTTCCGAATTCGAAAAAGGAAACTCAGAAGTGGTTATCAGACCAGCTTGCCTACAGTTTGAACAAACCAATGCAGAAACGATTCCCAACAAGAGCATATAAAACATATGGAATAAATGATTTATGGCAAATGGATTTGATGGAGATGATACCCTATTCGAAAATTAACAATGGGTATAAATATATTTTAACATGTATTGATGTATTCAGTCGGTTTGCCCGAGCAATACCCGTCCAGGCAAAATCTGCAGATGAAATGTCCAAAGCTGTTAATCATTTATTTAAAGATGGACATCCTAAAAACTTGCAAACTGATTTAGGTATTAATAATATTATTTTTATTATTATTATTATTATTTTAGGTAAAGAATTCTACAACAGTAAAGTCAAGCAAATCCACAATAAATTGAAAATAAACCATTACTCAGTACATTCTCAATACAAAGCTGCTCATGTTGAAAGATTTAACCGAACTTTGAGAGATAGATTAAAGAAATTATTCGTGCATCAAGGTAATAAAAAATGGGTAAATGCTTTACCAAAAATAATAACCAGTTATAATCACTCATCACATCAAGGGCTGAATGGATTAAGGCCGATTGATATCACGTCAAAAACAATCTATTCTAAAAAACCTGAAAAAATTACAAAACCGAAATATAAAGTAGGTGACCATGTTAGAATTAGTAAAATTAGTGCATCACCATTTATTAAAAATTTCGATACAAATTGGAGTGATGAAGTCTTTGTAATTTCAAAAATAAATACTAAACAGAATCCTGTAATGTATGTCATCAAAGACAATGATAACAATATTGTACAAGGAAAATTTTATGAACAAGAATTACAAGTTATTCCTCCCCCAAAAGTATTTAGAATTCAGAAGATATTGAAAACTAAAAAGGTCGGCAAGGCTAAACAATACTATGTCAAATGGCATGGTTATCAAAACCCATCATGGATATCAGAAAAGGATCTAGTAAAGTGAATTTTTATACTATTTTACCAAGCAATAGTTGCCCGCTTATTCATCCAGATAATCAAGCCAGTAAATTCATGGTCAATCTCCAGAATCCGATTTCTTTAAATGGTGACTGGGAAGTTGCATTGTAAGATTTTACATTCGTGTACAATACATTCCCATTTTATAGTCAATGTAAGATTGATCTCAAAAGGAATGTTATGAAAACATGTAGTGGTATCTTTATTATCAGTAATTATGATAAAACATATCATATTCCGAATCAAATATTAGATCAGCATTGCTCTATGTTTTACAAAAATGGATTAAATATCAGTTGTGATTTTAAACCATTTACAATAACATTCGAATATATTGAAGATGCCAGACGAATGGGTTGCAATAAGTTGAAAAATGAAGTTATATATAGTTACGCTTTGATCTATTTGAAGCAAACAGTGTAATGAGAGAAGAAATCAAAATTTCAGTGTCGTATAATAATGAAGTTGAAGAATCATTCACCTTCGCTGACGAATTATATATTGATAAACTTGATGTGTTACTTAAATATTTAAAGTATAATTGTTCACACATATTTAAAAGTTTGGACATTGTGAAAGAATTGTTATTTACCTTCAGTTTGAATGATGACATTTGCGAAGTTACATTTGATAAAAATTTGACAAATACACTTGGATTAGAGAAGCAGCAATATCGGGAAAAATCGGCAGGTATACGTAAACCGAGAATACTTGAACATCATCAACAAATGTTCATATATACTAATATTATTGAGCCTATAATAGTTGGTGATTCCAGTGTTCCTCTATTGAAATCGGTATGGATTGGAAAATACGAACATGATGAAGTTGTCAATATAAATATAGATAATCCTATGTATTTACCAATTTCAAGCTCATGTATAAACAATATAGAAATAAATATTCGTGACGATAGTGGAAAACTTATAAACTTCCCAAAAGACTCAAAAACTCATTTGACACTACATTTTCGTAAAGTAGATGGCTAATTCCGATATTATTAGTATGTATAGTGATAGCCAATCTGGCGGTGAATTACCATATTTTATTGGTAAACAGTACGGGTCAGGTTGGTTAAAAACAATAGGGAGATTTGCACTTCCTATTCTTAAACGTATTGGTAGTTTTGGCATGAAAACTGCTAAAGATGTGATTATGAATGAACAGAAAATATTACCATCCCTAAAAACAAATGCTTTAGCTGAGTTAGGGAAGGTTCTACCTGGAGTTGCTGGTATGTTTCAAAAAGATACACCTCCAGCCCCAGCTCCAAAACGTAAAGGACATGGAATATCGCGTATAAACAAACGAATGAAAGGACATGGAACTATATTTGCAAAATGATTTGTGGTAAATCCGAATTATGTATATTTGATAGACCATCGCCCCAGGCTGTAATAGAATTTGGTGCCTTTGAGGAAGTTTTTCCTATGAATTCAATTACTGATAGTAGAAATGATATCGAGTTTTATATTAATGGTTCGCAAACTGAATATTTAGATTTGAACGATACTTTATTGACTGTTCAGATCAAGGTTGTAGATAAAGATAGAAAGGTTTTGGATGCCAATGCGTATGTATTACCAAACAATTTCATGTTTCATACTCTGTTTAAAGATGCAGTGTTGGGATTTAATAATATCAAGATTGAGGGCGGAAATAATACATTCATTCACAAGGCTTTGATAGAAACTATTTTAAATTACAATTCAGATACTAAAAATACCTGTCTTACACCTATGGGTTATGCAGCAGCAGATGATGAAAGAAAAAAGTGGGTTAAAGGTTCAAAAGTATTCACTATGTACTCATCATTACAACTTGATTTTATGGATCAACCGAAATATTTACTACCGGGAGTTAATGTACATATTAGATTGAAAAGGTCCGATTCTGCATTGTCTCTTACTAGTGCAACTGGTGCACCAATATGTCAATTAGTTGATGCAAAATTATTGGTGAGAAGAGTTCGAGTAGACCCGTCAGTATTAGCTGGTCATCAATTGGGTCTTAATTCAAAACATGCAATTTATCCATTAAAAACAAAGGAAATTGTACAATTTGCTATTGCTAAAGGTGCTTCATCATTCTATAAAGAACAAATATTTGGTGACAGAAGAATGCCTAATTTTATTCTGGTAACATTTCAAAGTGAAACGCAATATAATGGATCGTATACTGCTTCCAGCTCAATTTTCAAAACCTTTGGTGTTACTTCATTGACTTTGTCGAAAAATACTGATTATAGAGAAACATATACTCAAGATTTCGAGAATGACAATTACTGTGCGACATATATGCAGAGTATTGTTAGAAATCTTGGTTATTTAGATAAAAACTTAAATTGTGGAATAACTCTTGAAGAATTTAAAAGCAAATATCCATTTTTCACATTTGTTTTAGCTCCCGATTTTGATTTAAATCAGAGACAATTACCCCAAAATGGAAATTTACGACTGGATATAAAGTTTGCAAAGGCCATTACTGAACCAGTACATGTTATAATATATGGAGTATTTGAAAATAAAGTTCAAATTACTGCAAATAGAACCGTGTTAGTATAAATGTATACAGAAATATAGAAAGTTGTCATGGAGTAAGTTTTTCAATACTGTTTAATTTATTAAAGTAGTTCTGTTCAGGTCAATAGAATTGGAAAACAGATATTGGGAAATGAATTTGTAGGAGTTTTTCCTCTTGATAAAATCCCATATTTAGATGTGAATCAAGCCATAATCGTCAATACTCAATCGTCTCATCTTGGTGGAGAACATTGGATTGCTATATATATGAAACCTAGTAATATATTCGTGTTCGATCCAATGGGTTTCTATTACCCTGCTTTGTTGGTATCAAAACTACAAACAATGGGGAAACCTATTGTATATAATAAAACAATGTTTCAAAATCCCTTGACAAAAACATGCGGTCAACATTGTTTAGCTTGGTTGTTGTATAAAAAATTTGATGTTTAATAAATGTATTTTGTATCCTTTGTTGTTATTATTATTATTATTATTATTATTATTATTTTTATTAATATTATTATTATTATTATTTTTATTATTATTATTATTATTATTATTATTATTATTATTATTATTATTTTATTATTATTATTATTATTATTTTATTATTATTATTATTATTAATATTATTATTATTATTATTTTTATTAATATTATTATTATTATTATTTTTATTATATTATTATTATTATTTTTATTATTATTATTATTTTATTATTATTATTATTATTATTATTATTATTATTTTATTATTATTATTGTTATTTTATTATTATTATTATTATTATTATTATTATTATTATTATTATTATTATTATTATTATTAATATTATTATTTTTATTATTATTATTATTAATATTATTATCTAAATAAAGACTATACAATCATTGTGCATGCACAAAGTCATGACTAACAAAGATATGCAATCCCATTTGATACCATTTGATTGGCTGATAGAGGAAAAAGTATTCAGGAATGTGTCTTAATTCTGATTGGTTGAGACATGGAAATATTCCTGTTCTATATAAACATTGACAAATCTAAAATTTGTCATAATTATTCGTAAATTTACAAATTTTAAATTAAAATGGACGCTGATTTACACAATATTTTGAATGCCATGTTGATGGGTGAAAATGGTAAATTATTTAGTTATTATTATTATTATTATTATTTATTATTTTAGAGAATTTATGGTACCAAGTGACCGAAGATGATTCAATTTTGAATGTTGATAGGATTTTCGGTAAATTTAAATATTTTAATTTTTATGAAATTATAATTTTATTTAGAACCTATTATAATTAGCGACGATGATGATGTCGTGTTTATTGGGCAAAATGATGCCCCGGATAATGATGCCTTATTTGTTAGGCAAAACAATGTTTTCAATAATCAAAGTAAATTTATTTTATTTTAGTATATTATTTTTTAAAAATCATTTTAGTGTTTAATGTTGACATGGACGCCCCAATTAATAATGATGAGGAAAACAATATGGAAAATGCCCTTACTTCTATTGAGGAGAATAATGCTCACATTTCTATTGATGAAAATAATGCCCTCACTTCTATTGAGGAGGTAGCTGATGAGGAATCTGATTCTGACCAGGAATCAAAATGTAAGCATTTATTTATTTTTATATTTCTTTAACAAAATTTTTAAAATTTTCTTAATATTTTTTTTTAAACATTTGCATAAATCTTATTCGTAAAATTATTATGTTTTTGAATTATTATTATTGTAATTATGACGAAATTATGAAGAAAATACTATGATGGAAATTATAAAGAAATTACTATGATGAAAATTATGAAAATACTATGATGAAACTATTATGACGAAAATGAAGAAAATTATGAAAATGTTATATTGAAATTATTATAACGAAAAATAGAGGAAATTATGAAATTATTATTTTGAAATTATGCAAATGTTTAAAAAAAAAAGTGATTAAGAAACTATAGTTTTAAAATATTCCTTGTAGTTTGCAATAAGCAACTACATTAGTTAAAATAATAATAATAATAATAATAATAATAATAATAATAATAATATATAATGATAATAATATATTATTTTAATGATAATAATATATCTTGTAGTCTGCAGTGAGCATGCAGCTGCATCAAACTAATTATTTATTATGTAATAAATACCCTTTATTAAATGTAGTCTGCATGCAGCTGCATCAACTATTTATTTATTATGTAATAAATACCCTTTATTAAATGTAGTCTGCATGCAGCTGCATCAAACTAATTATTTATTATGTAATAAATACCCTTTATTAAATGTAGTCTGCAGTGAGCATGCAGCTGCATCAAACTAATTATTTATTATGTAATAAATACCCTTTATTAAATGTAGCCAGCATGCAGCTGCATCAAACTAATTATTTATTATGTAATAAATACCCTTTATTAAATGTAGTCTGCATGCAGCTGCATCAAACTAATTATTTATTAGGTAATAAATACAATCTTTAAATGTAGTCTGCAGTGAGCATGCAGCTACATCAATAATAATAATAATAATAATAATAATAATAATACTAATATTTTTATTCCATACATATACTCTCTTTATAATAATAATATTATTTTAATATTTTAATATGTTTAGTTAGCATGCAACTTGTGAGGATTTAAAATTAAAATACTAAATTAAATTAGTTCATGATTAAAATTTGTAAAGTTTTAATTGAAACTTAAATTATTTTAAGATATTAAAATTGAAATGATAATTGAAATTTTAAAATAAAATAATTTTTAATAAAATTGAAATTCAAGTATGAATGCGATGGTATGTTGATATTTGGTTGAAATTAAAATTTAGAAAATGTCCCAAGAATATTTGTTTATATAATCAGATTTAATGAAATATAATTTTGGATTTAATAGTCTTAGTAATTTATTTTGATGACCGAAGAATTAAATGTTATAGCTTCTAACATGGCGACCATTCCAACGGATCTGCTTATTGGAAGATTACTTCCAGAAAAATTCCACAGAGGAGATGACCTCGAATTATTTATCAAAGAATGTCAGAGGTTCTTTGAAATAACGAAGACACCAGTGAAGACCCAAATGGTACTAGTTATTACACTTCTGGACAGGACTTTGATTGAAGAATATGAAACCGCAGAAGGTAAAACCGTTGAACAGAAATTAAGAGCAGCTTTTCATCGACCAACGTCATTGATTGATGACTTAAGAGAAGCCTTGAACTACGAGCAAGGTAACGAATCAGCGGAAATATTTATAGAGAAAATATCAAAAATGACTAAAAAATTGGCCTCACACACTTGGAATGAGGAAGAAATTCAGAAATGTTTATTGACACATTGTGTAAGAGATAAAGAAGTCAGGAAAGAAATCGAAATGAAAGATCTCAAACGGCGGAACAAATTAAAGAAACTATAAAGAAGATAGAAAAAGTTAACAAGGTTATTGAACAAGTAAACACGGTGAGATCAATACGACCTACAACTGGGGGAAGAACTTATAGAGATGTAGTACAAGTTGGAGCCACGAAGAGAGAAATCAACGAATGGAAACCAGAGACAAGAGTTAAAGTGATAGAATGCTGGACGTGTCAAAAACCGGGACACAGTAGCAGAGAATGTAATATAAAAAAAAGATTTCAATGTTATGCATGTGGTGTTGAAGGTCACATACGAAGAGAATGCCCAACAATCAAATGTCATAGATGCAATGCACGAGGACACAAAGAAAGAGAGTGCTACACAAATATGGAAAGACGAAATCAAGGAAGACATCGAGACCAAAGGAAGATGTCAGGAGGAAGAATTCAAAGAAATACCTATCAACAAAGGGAAGATATGTATCAATCAAGGAACGTACATCAAAGACAATGGGGAAACCAACAATATAACAGAAAAGATATTGCAGCTATCGAGTCTGATGATGAGATGATGAATACAAAACAGTCAAGCCAGCCAGACGAGTATAACAGGGAGAATGACCCAAACGAGCACGCTCCGTCAAACGGGACATTGATCGGAGCAATTTACTAAGTAATATTGATTTCAACCAAAGAATGAATGCTAACGGTATGTGTAATTTAAGTATGTATGATGATTGTATGATTGATAAAGATTGTAGTGTTTTTGAACGTGATATTAATAATAATAGTAGTGTAGAAATTAAAAAGTCGAATGATAAGGAAATTCAGAAAAAATTTAAAGAGGAGTGTAAAGTAAATGAATTAGTAAAACACGAGGAAAGAACTATAGAGAAAATTTACAAATTCCTCAAGAAAAATGGAGACGTGTGTATTAATGAAATTGTAGAAGATACTAGAGAGCAGAATATTTTGTCAGTAGAAGAACAAAAAAGTCCAGTAATAACATATAATATAATGCAAGGTAGACCGAGTACAACACTGGATATCCAAGGGCGGAAAGTAGATTGTTTATTGGATACAGGAGCGCGAATTAATGTGATGGCTAAATCTGTAATTGATCGATTAGAAAATATCGAAATATTAGAAACAAGGGAATCGCTAAGATGTGCAAACAACAGTAGATTAGAAACTATGGGTAAAATAAACATCAATGTTAAAATGGGCAGTATTGAAAGAAATGTAACATTCATTATAGTAAAGAATTTAATACCAGAAATTATTGGAGGAGTAGAACTACAAAGGTTATTTGGTATAGAATTGAAATGTATACTAGAAGAACATGGAAAACGTAGTGATTTCATTTGCGAAATAGAAGCTAGATTTGGGCGGATTATAACAGATGAAGAAAGATTACGTCATGCCATCGACGTTTTAAAAGTTACCGGAAATAAGAGACTGCTAGAAATATTTCAGGCAAACAAGAATGTTTTTATGGCAGATAAATGGGACATTGGGTGTACCAATCTGATAAAACATAAGATCATCACGAAAGGAGAGCCAATAATGATTAAACCGAGACGTCAGCCAATAAATTTGGAAAACAAGATTGAGGAAGCAATAAAAAATCTAGAAAACAACGGAATAATTAGGAAGTGTAATTCACCGTGGAACACACCTTTAGTTTGTGTATGGAAGAAAGAGAAAAAAGACATCAGGCTTTGTCTAGACTTCAGACAATTAAACAAGATAACAGAAAGACAAGCATTTCCAATGCCAAATGTAGATGAAATTTTAGACATCCTACACGGATCCAGATATTTTAGCTCAATCGACTTGGGAAATGCTTATTACCAAGTGAAGTTAGATAAAGAATCTCAAGAGAAAACAGCATTCTCAACAAAAGAAGGACAGTTCTGTTTTAACAGGATGCCGTTCGGTATTGCAGCGGCACCAGGAACATTTCAAGAATTAATGACGAAAGTATTGAAAGATTTGTGGAAAGATGGAGTGATGGTATATTTAGACGACATCCTAATATTCACAAAGACAGAAGAAGACCATTATAACATATTTGGAAAAGTCCTAGGGAAGATCGCAACAGCAGGACTAAGATTGAACCCCGAAAAAATGTCAAATATTTAGAAAAGAAGTGAAGTTTCTGGGACACATAATAAATAAAGACGGCATACAAACAGATAATACTAAGATAGAAGCAATACAATCATTTCAAAAACCAAAATGTGTGAAGAATCTGAGGAGCTTTCTGGGTATCTGTAACTATTATCGACGGTTCATAAAAGACTATGCAAAGAAGGCAAGAGCACTAGAAAGCATATGCGGAAAAAACAATGAGAAAATAAGATGGACAGAGATGTGTGAAAAGGCTTTCAGGGAAATGAAAGAAGCATTGATAACCGCCCCAGTATTGGTATTTCCAGATTTCAGAAAAGAATTTATATTAGACACAGACGCGAGCTTCGATACTATTGGAGCAGTTCTTTCGCAAAAGGATGAAAAAGGACATGAACATGTCATTGCATATGGTTAACATGCGATGAGCAGCCACGAAAAAGGATACTGCATTACCAGAAAAGAATTATTGGCAATATACTATTTTTGTAAACATTTCAACCATTACTTATATGGTAAGAGATTCGTACTGAGAACGGACCATAAAGCTATTAAGTTTATGGTAACAACGAAGAAACCAATAACTGCTCAATTCCAGACATGGATCAACTATTTAATCAGCCTGGATATTAAAATGGAATACAGGAAAGGAACAAGCCATACAAACGCGGATATGCTATCCAGGAAAACATGCGGAACATGTGTACAATGTATGATGGAACACGAAGACGCAAAAACCGGCAAAATTAAAACCAGAATATTAACAGTAACAGCAGAAGGCGGATATAACAAGTGGCAAAATGACAATATGGAGGTCCAAGAAATAAAGAATAAGTTAGAAAATAAAGATTGTAAGTTCATAATGGAAAACAACACGGTACTAACTAAGCAAGGTAAAATATGGATACCGTCAGATAATAGACAGAGGATGATAAAAGAAGTACACGTATTGCTGTGCCATGCAGGTGCACAGAAAGTAACAAAATATATCCAGAATAACTGCGACATGGAAAATTTAGCAACGGAAGTAAAAAAGGTAATTGAGAACTGCGAAAGATGTCAGAAAATGAAAACGATAACAACCAAGACAAAGGAGGAAACTCAAACAATAAAGAGTACAGAACCATTCGAGAAGATATATATGGATATATGTGGGCCATTGAAAGAAACGTTCAACAAAAAGAAATATATTTGCGGAATCATTGACCACTATAGTAAATACATCTCATTAACGGCCATAAACAAGCAAGACGAAAAAACAATTAGTGAGACGTTATTAAATAAATGGATATTAAAGTTTGGAGCTCCAAAAGAACTTCATGTAGATTGTGGGAAGAACTTTGAAGCAAGAAGTATAAAAGAACTAGCAAAGGCAGCTGGCATTGAATTAATTTTCTCAAGCCCATATCACCATAACACGAATGGTATTATTGAAAGACAATTCAGAACAATCAGAGAGTATATTAACGCGTCATTGAATGAAGGAGGAAGGAAAAACTGGGCTGATATAGTGCCAGAAATAGAATATACGTTAAATGCAACAGTTCAAAAAACAACGGGAGTAAGCCCAGCAGAGATTATATTTGGGAGGAAAATCGACAGAATGAAATGGTACTCGAATAAAGAAATAAATAGAGAAGATATGGAAAAGAGAATAGAGGATAAAACACTAAAACCAAAAATAAGCAAAACAGTGAGAGATTTTGAAATGGAAGATGTGGTCTTGATCAAACAAGAAATTCGAAATAAAGACGATGCAAGGTGGGAAGGGCCGTACAAAGTGATAAAGAAAATACATGAACGGAGCTACTTACTTAAAGATCAAAATGGGAAGATGGTAGTCAGAAATGTTGAGAAGATCAAACATTTTAAAAAAGGGGGATGTGAGGAGTTAAAATTAAAATACTAAATTAAATTAGTTCATGATTAAAATTTGTAAAGTTTTAATTGAAACTTAAATTATTTTAAGATATTAAAATTGAAATGATAATTGAAATTTTAAAATAAAATAATTTTTAATAAAATTGAAATTCAAGTATGAATGCGATGGTATGTTGATATTTGGTTGAAATTAAAATTTAGAAAATGTCCCAAGAATATTTGTTTATATAATCAGATTTAATGAAATATAATTTTGGATTTAATAGTCTTAGTAATTTATTTTGATGACCGAAGAATTAAATGTTATAGCTTCTAACACAACTAAAGACTCTTATTATATAAACATGTAGGTTACAGTGAGCATGTAACTACAGAAACAATAATAATAATAATAATAATTATAATAATAATAATAATAATAATAATAATAATAATAATAATAAAATCCCTATTATAGTTTACAAGACTTTATTAATATTTTACAATTATTAATATTTACTTCATTTTTATAATGTATTTAAATGAAACATATATCAATAATTGTAAAATCCTTATAAGAACTAAATGTTAAATGCGTAAAAGAAATATAAATGATATATAAATACAATTTCATGATTAATATTAATTGATAAATATAATTAACAGGCAAATTTTATCCACATTACTGCCAGGCATCAACTGGTCACTCAAAATTATGTCACAAAGTGATGAAAAAATATTATGGTCGTAAATTTTATGGCATCAAGTACTATATATGCCCAATATGCGAGACTTCCCATAGTATTAAATATTTAGAGTTTTACAGTATACATAAATCCCATTTAAATCAGTTCTCTTTAAATAAAAAGGATTTATTTAACAAACTGCGAAATACCTCAAAACCTGTAAATAATACAAAACCTAATAAACCTGTAATTAATATTACAAAACCTGTAATTAAAACTAATGTAAATAATACAAAACCTGTAAATAATACTACAAAACTTGTAAATAAAACTACTACAAAACATATAAAACCTGTAAATAATATTACAAAACCTATAATTAATAATGTTATTAATGTAAATAATAATTTAAAAAGACCTGCTGTTAGTATTGGGTCTGATGCTCCCTCTAAAATTAATAAATTAGATCAAATAACTGACAATGATGTGGTTAATAATATTCAAGTAGGCGGTTCAGTCGATATTGACGATGAACCTGAAATCGAAATTGATTTTAGGGGGGTTCGAAAGAATATACGATTTAATGTAGAGAAGGATAACATCATTCAAATAACCATAACCGATAAAATCGTTAATAAGTTAAATCATGAAATAAACAGAATGGGGTCGGTGAAAATACAATTCTCCGTATTGATTCAATTTGAAAAAGATGGTGAAATTAAAGATAATTTCTTCTCGAATAGGGCAGAGGCTTTTTCAGTTAGTTTTCTAAGTGAGGGGGTTCACAAATTAAATAATAAAATAGAAAAATTCACATATTTGGGTAGTGGATGGCGGGTTGTTAAAATCAAAGAAATAGATTTTATATTAACAAAATTTACACATATGAATAGGCTAGCTGGACATAGTTATATCCCCACCCCATCAGCTTTAAATTCTAAAAATGCATTAGTAAACGTTAAAAACACTGATGATATGTGCTTTATATATAGTATTTTAGCACTTTTAAAACGTAATGTAGTACATATAAATAGAAATAGAGTTAGTTCCTATCAAAATTATCTTGACGAGTTAAATTTTGACCCCATTTCCGACTGTCCAATGAAATTATGTGATATTCCTAAATTCGAGATGAAAAATAAGGATTTAAATTTAGCAATAAATGTTTTAACTTATAGAACGACCTCAGCTAAGCCTTTTGAAAATATAGTTGACGATAATTATATTCCACATCATCCCAAATTGGATATAATTCACCGATCTAAGGTTATAGGTGGTGAACCCCTATACTTACTTTTATTGGAAGTCGGTGATAATTTTCATTACACCGCAGTTTTTAACTTACAAAGATTAATGAATTGTCACTCTAGCAGTGAATGCGGCGTTAGAATTAAAGTGAACTGGTGCCCCCATTGTCTCAATGGTTTTCGACATGAAAAAGCATTTGATATTCATGTTGCACTTTGCAGTAAGAACCAGATATGTACTACTTTATATACCTTACCTAAAGATAAAAATTTAATTTTTCAAAATTATGCGAAAACCATAACCCCACCATTCGTGATATATGCAGACTTTGAATCAATTTTACCGGGGGATATAATACACCATCAAAAGCATTTGCCAATAACAGCAGGTTTATTATTAATAAATAATTATAATAACTCCAAATTTTATTATGAGTTTGTTGGGGATGATTGCATCTTATCTTTCTTGCGTAAGGTGGAGGAAATTGCTATGACAATTGTCCTGCCATATTACGAAATTAATGGGAAAAAGCCCATGCAAACCTTGTCTTTCGCTGAAGAGCGGGCCTTTCGTGATTCCAGAACCTGCTACCTTTGTAAAAAATTTATTAGAAATAGAGTTAGGGATCATTGTCACTTTTCAGGTAAGTATCTTGGTGCTGCCTGTAGGAAATGTAATGTTTCGCGACGAATTCAGAAACATTTACCTGTGGTTTTTCACAATTTGAGGGGGTATGATCTTCATCATATTTTGAAGTATGGTTTGAATAATTTTCCTTCTTGGGAATTAAATGTTATTCCGACCACTACCGAGAAATTCATCTCCCTCATCGTGTATATTAACAAACTGTCTGTTCGTTTTATTGACAGCATGCAGTTTGTTAATTCTTCTTTAGCAAAAGCGGTTAAGACTCTTTCCGATCTGACTTTAACTTCTTCTGTTTTCGATGGCGCAATTGTTCGAGCCAAAGGTATCTTTCCTTATGACTTTGCCACATCTCTTGAGGTTCTGGAATCAACTCTTGAATTGCCTCCTATCTGGGATTCTGTGTCTAATGATGAATATGCATTAGCCCAAGTTATTTGGACTCAGCAAAACTGCAATAACATGTTAGATTACATGTTAACTTACCTTAAATTAGACGTGTTTCTCCTCGCAGACTATTTTCAACAATTCCGTGAAAAGGCCATTGCATATAATGGTCTTGAGCCTCTTAATTTCTATGGCATTCCCGGTATGTCATGGGCCTCTGCGCTTATGACATTAACGGAACCCATTGAACTTTTGCAGGACATGGAAATGTTTAATTTCTATGAAGGAGGGATACGGGGTGGGTTAACATTTGTTAATAAACATTATGTTGCAAGTTCTGAAGACACAGAACTCTTGTATATTGATATTAATAACTTGTATGGTTGGGCCTTAAGCCAAAATCTGTTTTATGCTGACTTTGTTTGGGTGTATGATGATCTTGATTCTGTCTTGAATGAATGTATGAATGCTGATATCGATAACCTTCCATATGGTTATACTATGGAGGTAGATATCGATATACCTGATTGTTTGCATGACTTTCTGAATGATTTTCCGATTGCTCCGGAAAAGATGTGCCCGCCAAATTCTAAAGTTGAGAAGCTGATGCTCACGCATTGGCCGAAGAAGAACCATGTTCTTCATTGGCGACTTCTCAAGTTGTATATAGAATTGGGGGCTATTATTAAAAATGTCCATAGAGCAATCAAATTTAAGCATGCACCCATTTTTAAATCTTACATAGACAAAAACACTAATTTGAGAGCCAATTCTACATGTGAGCTGCACAGAGATCTATACAAATTATTTAATAATAGTCTGTATGGGAAATCCGTAGAAAACCTTAAAAAACGGATGAATTTGAGGCTATGCAATTCAGCTGAAAAGATGATTGTATATGCTTCAAAGCCGACTTTCAAGAATTCTATCAAAATTGATGATGACTTGATTGCTGCATATCTCAATAAGGATTCTATATGTTTAGACAGGCCTAGTTACATTGGCCAAACGGTGCTAGACCTGTCTAAACTGAGGATGTACCAGTTACAGTATATAGAATTGGCTAAATATAGAAATGAATTTAAATGTGAGATAAATATCGTTGCCGGCGATACTGACTCCTTTTTTCTTGAGGTTAGGCACTGTAAGCTTGACACTCTTTTGCCGGCAATGATTCGTGACAATCTTTTAGATACTTCCAACTATGACCATCCACACTACCTTATACTCTAGAAACCTTGATTCGGTGATAGGTAAATTTAAAGATGAAAGTAAAGGTCTAGGGTATAAGGAATGGGTTTTCTTAAGACCCAAGTGCTATAGTTTGTTAGGGGCTAAAGATCATTTAAAAGCAAAAGGAGTCAGATTAATAGGTACAGAAATTAGGCACGATTCATATTTAGAATGCTACAATAACAACGTAGTATTTTCTGTGCCACAAAGTAGGTAAGGGACGCGGAACCACCAATTGTACACATTTAAAAACAATAAAATCGCGTTGTCAAACAACGACGACAAGCGGTTTTGGGTGGGGAAAAATTCCAGTCTCGCATTTGGTCATTATTTAGCACTAGATGATATAAATGATGATCAAATATTTGAAGAAGTTGGGGCACTATTCGGAGGATTAAGTCCAGATTTTGTTTCTGGTGATGAGGAAGTGGGTCCACTTTTCAATGGTTTAAGTCCAGATTTCGATTCTGGTGATGATCCTAATGATGAAATTGATATTGACGATGTACAATTGAGTGACGAAATCGATATTGATGATGTACAATTGAGTGACGAAATTGATATTGATGATGTACAATTGAGTGAATAAGCGATTTTAATATCTTTTTCCTGTGATAAATTAATATAACTTTGTAAAAACATTGATTTGTGTTGATTTTTATTAATGAAAAGTTTTCGTATTTCTTTCTATGGATAAAAATCATTATATTGTGTAATATTATTAAACATTCCTTAAGTGTTTAAACATAGAAAGTATATTAAAAATTGTTTTATTATTGAAAACTAGTAATGTTGTCACTATGGATTAGGACTTTGTTTTGAGCCATTAAAAGAATTTAAATTTTTATAAAGTTTTATTATTTTTATTTAATTTGATAATACTGTTCATATTTACTTTAGTTTGCAGTGAGCATGTAACTAAATATCTTTGAAAAAAAAAATAATAATAATAATAATATGAACAGTACCCATGTGACTTGTTGAGTGTGAGTAGTACCCTTGTGTGCAGTACCCATAGGGGGACAGAATATCTTGTCGGATAGATTATATATGATAATAACAACTTCCACGCGTGCGTTAATATTTTAAAAGAAAATATTGAAAATTAAAAAAATAATAATAATATGTAATCAACGATTTAAACAAAATTATATTATTACGTATTCAATAATTAAAACAAAATTATTAGTTCTAAAAATATTAGGCACCATTCTAAAAATATTAGGCATCGTTCTAAAATTATGACGTAATCATTCTAAAAATATGTGGCATCGTTCTAAAATTATGACGTAATCATTCTAAAAATATGTGGCACCATTCTAAAAATAAGAGGCACCATTCTAAAAATATTAGGCATCGTTCTAAAATTATGACGTAATCACTCTAAAAATATTAGGCATCGTTCTAAAAATATTATGCATCGTTCTAAAAATATGAGGCATCGATTACGTAATAGTTCTAAAAATATCAGACATCGTTCTAAAAATATGTGGCATCGATTACGTAATAGTTCTAGAAATATATGTCATCGATTACGTAATAGTTCTAAAAATATATGCATCGATTACGTAATAGTTCTAAAAATATATGACATCGTCCTAAAAATTTTTTTCCCCGGGGGGGGGGGAGGGGGGAGGGGGGTATGTGATCTGGATGGCCCCTGATCTGGATGGCCCCAATCATACTACTATTATAGATTTCTTGATTTATATTTATAAACTCTTGTTTTATTAGTGTTGTATCAACAAGATTTAATTTATACAAAACATATATAAACACAAAACTCCACATATTTAAGTGTTGTCAGGTTGAACTTCTAGAGTATTATAAATATATTCCTGTTTTGTTGGTGTTGTATCAACATCTATAAAAATGTGTCCTAAATATTCTTCAACTTCTTTTGTAGGTTTCATTCCATATGAATCAAAATATAGAGTTTTATTATAAACTGCAAACCAATGAGATCCTTTTTTATCAGAATTTTGATAATTGATTATGACATTATTTTTCTTAGTTATTCTAATGTTGAGCCATTCATCATTCATCAAAATTTAAATTTGTAAATATAAATAATTTGCATAATCTTTTAAATCAAAATTTGTTTTAGTATCAACTCCAAATGTTTTTAAAAAATTCAATATTGAATATTCGGTCATTTTATATAGTGTATATTTATTAAATATATTAAATTTATTTATTATATTTATTAAATTTATCTTGTGAAATTATTCCATTTCTCATTGATTTGATTGGTGATATATGAAAAAAAAGTATTAACGTCACTCAGGGAAAACGATGATTGATCAATTAGAAAATCAAACTAATAAAAATTTGCTTTCATTTATCAGTAGTTCATCAAACCATGACTAAAATTAGAAATATTTCATTAGATATCAAACAAATATTGAGCAGTATATGATTTTTAAATAATGTTCAACTATCTAAACACACTGATTCTTGTAATTTGTTTGAAGTGCAGTGAACGTTTATTTAGAAATGTTATTTGAAAGCAATTAATAAAGTGAATTCATACTATATAAAATCACATTTTCCATTTCATTTTAATTTAAACAAGCATACCAAACTCTAATCTAATGTCAGGTCAACAATCGACCAAGCTAGGAATATAAGTCTATGAACGTCTATCAAGTTAGAAAAGTCAATTGAATTTTGAAGTAAGTTAAATGAGCTTTGTCTCAGAAATTAAACTGAGAAAAACTGTTCAGACTTTTTTCAACATAGTTATGAAGCTAAAGCCGATATACTTTCACCAAAATAACTTTATTTCACATTATCGATTTACCCAAATACATTTCTACATATTGTCCATAAAAACAACTCTACCAAGCATAGATATAGGAAATCAACAGTTCTTGAGAGCTTTCAATAGGAACTTCTGTAAATTTTACTTATCCACATATACGTGTAATCAAAATTTAGATTTGTGTGTGTGTTTTTATTTCAAATTTTATACTCTATTACTTGAAGTCATTTATTCATCGCTTTATTCATTTTACAAAATAAAACTAAATAATTTTAAGGAATCCTCTATTTTGCTTTGACAGTAATAAAATACAATAAATCTAACTGAATATAGTTAGTGTTTGATATATTTGTAAAGTTTTCAATACTTCTACAATCTTGACATTACTAACAGTGAGGGTCAAGTAAAAGTTTGAAGGAGAAAAATCTAAACTTTTTAAATCTATATAAAATAATATCGTACGTTTCATGCAAATGAAATGACGACATTTAATAGAGTAACGAAATGAAATATAAACTGTACTATATTTAAAGCGATATTTACACAATCATTATAGCGAAACTGCCTTTAGAGAAAATGTAAATTGATATTTGAAAAGTTAAATTATTTATACAATATATACAACTAAAGCATTATAAGAACTTGATAATAAATCAATTCAATTAAACAAAAATATCATCAATTAAAATAAATAAAAGTAAAATGAAACAAAACACATAAAAATAA
The DNA here is from genome assembly GCA_959609185.1 of Schmidtea polychroa. Taxonomy (NCBI): domain Eukaryota; kingdom Metazoa; phylum Platyhelminthes; order Tricladida; family Dugesiidae; genus Schmidtea; species Schmidtea polychroa. The sequence continues at coordinate 158,226 of CAUHTR010007706.1, forward strand.
TAATTAGAAAAATAAATTATTCATTTGTCATTTCGAAGATCCTTAAAAGTCTTGGGAACAATATTTGTCAATAGCTGAATTTGTCTTAGTTGCCAATTTCTCTGTCTCATTTCAATAACATCTTTCAAGTCAAATCTGATTTTCATATCCAATTCTTTAAAGTTTCCCAACTCATTCATTTTCCCAATGATTCCGTCAACTTGCTTTCGACAACGAGTATCTATCGTCTTTCCTACAACTACCATTATTTTAGTAGCGATTTTAATTCGAAAACCGCTAATTGGCTGTTCCAAGAGACTTTTAATTATATGTAAAATAATATTTTCCGGCAATTCGTTTGCAAGATATAATTCTGCTATGAATCTAGCATTGCCGAAAAATCTATCTTGAGCTTTGTTGATTTGCTCTTCTATACTCTCGGCATACATTTTTTTCATTCTTTCATTTGTTTCATTGTTTATTTTTTCCATCCACATTTTCCTTACTTCTTCAATGAGCTTTTCTATTCCTTTCTTAAACATCACTTGACATTTATTTAGCACGACTGTGCGAAATGAAATTCCCCCTACGCAAAGTTTATTGAATTTTGAAAGAAGTTTTGAATAGATTTTACTATAAGCTTCTTCTAGAATTGCTTTAGAGAAAACAAGTTCTGCAAAACAATACAATTTTTCAATACTCTCAATATTGATCTTCCTAATATCAGAAACACAATTCTCAAAGTTTTCCGGTGTCATCTTATTTAAAATACTCTTTAAACTTCTCTCAAAATGCAATAACCCTTCAGTGTTATCATTTGTTTCTGATTTTGATCTCAACTTTGGTGCAATGTATCCATTTTCAAAATGAGGCAATTTATTGATTCTTGTTCTAAGGTCCCGATTTATCTCATTATTGATTTGATGTCGGCAGTTTTGTCTATTTATCAAAAGATTAAAATCAATAGGTTTTATTACAATGCAATCTCGTGATTTTGAAATTTCCATCAAATCTTTCATTGGAATTTCTGTTGCATTTCCAATTAATTTCAATAATTCGTTTCTATTGTAAACGACTTTTGTCGATTTATTTACTATCCTTTGTGGCTTCACAACCGGACAACTAGCTTTCTTCACGGTTTCACGCTCTACTTTCTGAAAACATTTAGTGTAATTACGATTATTATTTTTATAGTTATTATTTGAATTATTCATATTTTCTTTTTTAAATTTTTAAAAGGCAAATAAATATAATTTATTTCTATAAATTGAAGAATAGTTGTTATTAAATTTCTTTCTCATTGATAAAAATAGGACCAAAGTTTCTTCGGCTGATGAATTTAGTAGACAAATTTACCTTTAATTTACTGCAATATCCCAAGCAGTTAACGTGGAACTTCGAAAACCAGATAACAATTATTTCAAAAATCATATTTTATATATTCATTTGAATAATCATATTTAAGAAGAAACTGGATATTTTAGGACCTAAAATTTAGGTAAACTAAAAAATTTAATGTATATTTAAATAAATAAATAAATCTTTTTTAATTATTTTATCATTAAAACTTAAAATATAACTAAAACCAATACAAATCTCAATTTTCATTGCTAAATGGATGTCTCATTAATGATAATCAAATGCGCTTTAGTGTAGTTCAGTGAGATATATCATATACTATAGAAATCTGAAAAGTGGAAGAAAAATTAAAAGCTGTACACTAGCACAACACATTAAAAAACACATACAAACTTTTGATTCATAGAAATGCACAGCTGAGATACATTTCTATAATAACTTTATTTTAGACAATTTTTAGATACACCTAATTCCGAAATTTAATAACTTTTATAATCTAAAAAAAATCAATAAATATATATTATAGGAACACACAAACTTACCTGTGTGTAGGAATTTATTATTCCGAAATTTAGTAACTTTATTATAGGTTTTGTGAAGGTGAGAAAAAAAATAACTCAACACAACAACACAAAACACATAATGAAAAATGCATGCAAAATTCTTATATAAGTTTTTGTTCCAAAATAAATAACTGATAACATATTGTTAAAATATAATTATTTTAAAATTAATCAAAAATGTAAGAAAATTTTTTTAATTTAGATTCCGACAGCTCTACCTTGAGCTTTAGGGAAATAGAAGAAAATACATTGTAAGTTTTATTCATTAAATTACAAACTATTAAAATATTTTATAGTATGTGTGAAGGCAGCATTTTAAATATCGAAGGTCCTTCGTGATCTTTTGATTTACAGAAAGAAAAAAGCCATCGAAAATGAGCTGCAGAAAGAAGATTATAAAAATTTAAAAAACTATTTCGTTCATGTACGCCGATTTTTCCCTAAATGTCTTAAAAAATAAATGTATTTGGTGATTAATTTTATTTATTTATAAATATAAAAATATCTAACTTACATTTTAGCGAAATAATTCCATATTAATGCATAAAATATCATAAATTTCCTAAAAAAGACTTGAAATTTAATTATTAATATATTATATTATAAATGATGACTAACAGTAATATTTAAGAACTTGAATAATGATCTCATAATTATATAAGATCAAAATTCAAGTCTTAAAATATACTTGAAATTACAAAAATTACCTGAAAACCATTTTTTTTGCTAATAAATTATTGAATAAATGAAATTTAATAACTTCATTATCACGTAAATGGTGACTCACTCAACTGGTGTGCACACCAACGTGAATTATAGAGGTTACTCAATTTCGGAATTGGGTGTATAAAATGAGGCAGAAAATTTTCTAATATATATTTTTAATGAAAATACGTTAAAATGTCATGAAAATGACGAAATATCATCGTAAGATTTATTTTTTCAGTTAAAATGAATTTAAACTTTCCTTAGAATTTCAGATATTTCTATAGAAACACTCCCGTTTCGCGAAGGTGAAGGAATGATTTTGTAAGATTTCTTTATGAGTTATAATAAATTTAGTATTTGACAAGGTTGAGGATGTTGCTGGAAAGTCTCCGATGCCTGTAACCGCAAAAAGATATCATAAATTGTATATTTTATTTATAATTTTAAACTATATAATATTTTTTAGTATTTCGGGAATTCACAAAGTCCGAATGATAAATGGAAAATGGCGAAGATTATTTACACTTCGGGAAATTATTAAGGATATGCAAAAGCTAAATAAAATCCATTCTATAAAAATATAAAAAATTTGGTCATTGGTCAAAGGGCAAGATAGGTGCAGCAAAGAAAAAATATCAGAAGAAGGATACACATTGTTGGACTTCGTCGAAGGAAACATATGCGCTTCAATTGAAGATTCGATGATTCATCGAAGAATTTATCTCCTGTAAACTGCGACCTACCAAAAACGACGATTTCTCGTTTCTTGAAAAACTATCTCATAACAATGAAGGAACGTAATTCAGATCGAGTCCTGGAACAAGGATGGAGGGATAAGAAATTGATTTACATCGATGAATGAGGGTTTAATAGCTGGACAAGCGAGAAACGGGGAAGGAACAAAAAAGTGAAAGGTTATACAAAATCCAACCAACAAATAGAGGACGAAATATATTTTTGACTCTGGCAATGCAGTCAAAGAGCCAATTTACCACAAATTAATTATAGGATCTTCTAAAAAGGATACATACCAAACTTTTATTTACGAAATAACATCCAAATTGAATGAAACTGGATATTTATTCATTCATAATAATGCCTCAATTGTATCATTAAAGTATTAACTAAGTTCTGGGTTAATACTATCGCGGTTAAAGTTCGGCAACTCTCTCATCTGCTTCTTGTCACTTATATTGGGCTGTTGTCACATTTAGGTCCAACCATGATTCTTAGAAATACTCTTTAGAACGGTTTGAATAACCGTTATCTATCCTTCAGTAAGCAACCAGTGTTTATTTGTACAAAATTTAATAAGTTTTTGTAAAACACCTGTTAATTGAAAGAATAACTATTTAAAACATATTTTGTTATTTATATTTCCTAGACACGTATATTTTAATTGGAGTTAGAGTAATAAACTGTGTTATTTCGAATAATTACCCATCAAACCTAACATGTGTAATAATTAATAAATAAATAATGTTTATGTCTTACTAATTTATTTTTGAACGAAAATGATATGAGGTTGAATATTTTGAGTAACGAAGGTGAGGCAATTGTGCCAAAGTACAATAAGTTCAATTACCATGATTATTAAATAAGTTAAGTTAAGGCAATTAAAAGCTTTGAAATAAGAACCTCGAATATACATAAATAGGGTTTTTAATAGTGACTCACATTACTTTTGTAGAATGGAGTACGATGAGTGAAGCGTCCTTATCTAAAAACTGTCTTAAGATAATTGTAAGACTAAACACGTTTTTTGAAATTCTTTTTTACAAAATTCTTACAATATTTAAACAACAATAATTGATTAATATTACACTATTCCTACATCCCCACCAGATTCATCTGAATCTTCAACCACTCTTTTTCTAATATCGCCCACGTGCCGCGGCATATCATGTGCGTTACACCTGACTGAAATATTTGTATTTAATAATGATTTAATGATATGCCGTCTTTTCATCTTTCTGTGCATTTTTGATTCAAATTCGGTTTTATCCATACCGGGTCACCAACAGAATATTTTGCTTTGATTATTATCTCTTTTTTATTGTAGCTTGGCAGATTCAGTTTTTGATTATATCTAAATATGGCTCTAGATGGACAAATATTATAGTTGTTTGGCATATGGTTGAACCAGTACACAGCTTCTGCGATCATTCCTGAGGACCTAGCTGCTAGCGATTTGATTGTCCGATAGCTGCGTTCAATGATCCCGTTTCCCGCTGGGCGGTTCACTGTTCTAAATACCAACTCAACATTCCATTTATCTGCGAATTCTTGAAATGTTCTAAATCTAAAAGACAAGTAATTATCTAATAATATTTCACCTGGAGCTCCTATTTCATATAGCACTTCATTTAAGGCATCACATATCTCTTGAGCTCTCTACATGACAAGGTGCTTCTTCGCAACCGAATATAGCTTCTTTATTCAATCGAACTCCACCAAACCTATTAATAGCATTCACTTCTAAAATTACATCATAATTGGATACTAATTTCGGGTATATGAAACAATCAATAATAAATAACTTATCCAATAACTATCCAAAGGAGACATATTCACAATTCTTGGGGCCTCACCCGATTCCACATTGTGTGTAGTCCCTTGGTCTTTTCCCGACTTCCAAAACCTTAATACCGCATTTTGCACATCTGATGTTGCGTCTTTCTGGACAGTATCTTACCACATGATTAGCACTATTGCATATATAGCATATTCGATTGGCTTGTCTTCCACTTTCTGATCTTCGTACTACTACTGCAAACGTTTCATTGTCATAAAATTGATGACTTGCGATTTTCTTTGCTTGAGCGACTAACTCATTCATTGTTGACATCTTTAATTGATTTGACAAATGATTTTGTAATCTATTTACAAAAAATCGGGTTAGTAGATCACCTGAACATTCCAACAGTGAACATCCAAATTATCACCCATTAATAACATTTTCTGTAAAGGTTTCTTAAAGGCTTCTCGCTTGCTTATACCAAAGGTTTTCAATAATTTCTTCTTCAGCATCCGAAATCCATTGTCGTGTTGCTTTTCTTTAACTGTTTGAATACTGCATACGATTACCCTTCAACTAAAAATGGCATTACATTCATGACACTTTTTACATTCTTGGCTTCCAAAATAATTTCGAGTTTGTCGAACCATTCTTCCACATCTGTATTTTTGCCATCGAATTTTCCAACATTTTCAATTATAATCTTGTTGATTTCCATTGCCCGTATAGCTTGTAAGACTAAACACGTTTTTTGAAATTATATTTTGACTAGGAATAGTCAACATTAATTTTAGACTATTCCTACAATAATTATAGAGATAACTTATTTCAATCGCTTTATATTATTTAGTGATTTAATTCATTTAAATTTTGAGAGCCGACCAAGAAATGGCACAAAAACAGGTGGACGATCTTCAACTTAGAGTAAACAAACTCAGAGGACGATGAAAGGAAATTGAAAGTACCTCTTTCAATTCCATGGATATGCAGAAACGTCTGAATATAGTACACCAACTTCAGCTTCAAAGTACCAAAGACCAGATTGAGTTGAAAGCGCTATGGTTCCAAGTGGGACATCTGCAAACCCAAGTAAATCAAAATCCATTGATTATGAACTAGCTAGACAAATCCGACCGATTGAATTGGAATTAACAGGATCTGTCAAGCTACCAGGAGTTATTAAGACAAAGAAATGTCCCTATGAAGCCGAACGAAAACAGCTCAGAGTGTGCGGAAAGCCAAGCGACACAAAGAAACGGATTAAACAAACATTTTGACATCGATTTCCTCGAAAATAAATATATTCATGTGTTAGATGTCTAGTTATGTTTAATAAAAACAAACGACCAACAAGAGAACAAATCTAGCCAAAAGTTACTTTCTGAGACGGACACAGGCCTTCTAACAGTAGTCCGCTTAAGTATGGTAACACGTGGACCCGAGAACAAAGAACTATTACGTGATCGATGACGTCAAAAACGAAATTACGTCATACTCCAATACCCCTAGGATTTTCTGATTATGTAATAAAGACATATTATATAACAAAGAACTATTACATAACAAAGATATATTACATAATAAAGACATATTATGTAACAATAGAATGTTACATAACAAAGTCATACATTTAAACAACACCCTATTACATGACAAAGTCATATTACGTAACAAAGACATTTTAACAAAGACGCATGACTCATCATACTTTTTAAATATATTACGTTGCGGTATTTTAAAATTTAAATATATTTTAAAAACTTATTTTGAATGGGTGTATGATGATCTTGATTGTGTCTTAAATGAATTTATGAATGAGGATATTGAAATTCTTCCATATGGGTATACTATGGAAGTGGATATCGATATCCCTCAGTGTGTGCATGACTTTTTGAATGATTTTCCGATTGCTCCGGAAAAGATGTGCCAGCCAGATTCGAAAGTTGAGAAACTGATGCTCACGCATTGGCGAAGAAGAACCATGTTCTTCATTGGCGACTTCTCAAGTTGTATATAGAATTTGGGGCTGTAATTAAAAATGTACATATGGCAATTAAATTTAAGCATGCACCCATTTTTAAATCGTACATAGACAAAAACACTAATTTACGAGCCAATTCTAGATGCGAATTATATAGGGATCTATACAAATTATTTAACAATAGCTTGTATGGTAAATCGGTGAAGAATCTGAAAAAACGGATGAATTTGAGGCTATGCAACTCAGCTGAGAAGATGATTGTATATGAATCAAAACCTACTTTCAGAAAATCTATCAAAATTGCTGATGATCTGATTGCGGCTCATCTGGATAAAGATTCTATATGTTTAGACAGGCCTAGCTACATTGGTCAAACAGTGTTAGATTTGTCTAAACTGAGGATGTATCAACTACAATATGTGGAATTGGCCAAGTACAGGTCTGAATTTAATTGTGATATAAATATCGTTGCCGGCGACACTGACTCCGTTTTCTTAGAGATAAAGCACTGTAAGCTTGACACTCTTTTGTCGGCAATGATTCGTGATAATCTTTGAGATACTAGCAATTATGATCCTGCTCATCCTTTGTATTCATAGAGTTTGGATTCTGTGATAGGTAAATTTAAAGACGAAAGCAAGGGTCTCGGGTATAAGGAATGGGTTTTCTTAAGGCCCAAGTGCTATAGTTTGTTAGGGGCTAAAGATCATTTAAAAGCAAAGGGAGTCAAATAGATAGGTACAGAAATTGGTCATCATTCATATTTCGAATGCTACAACAACAGCGTAGTATTTTCTGTGCCACAAACTAGAATAGGGACGCGTAACCACCAGCTTCTTACGTTTAAAAATACCAAGATTGCATTATCAAACAACGATGACAAACGATTATGGGTGGAGAAAAATTACAGTCTCGCATTTGGGCATTATTTAGGAATAGATGCCTTAGATCAGTGGTTCCCAAACTTTTACCAGTCGGGACCCACTATTTAGACCGCAAAGTTTTCGCGACCCACCTGTAAATAAAACAAGAAAAAAGCTAAAAATGTTGATTTACATATTTATTTAACACGCATATTTAAGAATAATTAATAGGATGAATGAGATGAATGAGCCTGCTTTCTATTTTTTGCAATAACATCTTCGACATTTACTTTTATATTTGTTGTTATTAAGCGAAGTGAGTTTGATAGCTGTAATTTGTTGCGATATTTATTTTTTATTGCAATCATTGACGAAAATGCAACCTCGCATAGATAAGAAGTTGTGAAAGGAAGCAATACTTTTAACGCTGCGGTGTGTAAAGTTGGATATGTGTTTTGCACCGATAACCAAAACTGTAACAATTTCGTACCGTCAAAATGTAATTTAACAACACTATCTTCGAATAGCTCAATTAATTCCTCATCCGCTATCGTCGATATACCGGTAACTAAACCACTTTGAAATGGATTTTGAACCCATGTATATTTTTCTAGATTTTTCATTTCTCCATAGAAATAAAAATCAAAATTTTCTTTAAGTCTGTCCAAATGCTCAATTATTAAAGAAATTAAATCGTTATTGGGCGTTACTTCATTTTCAATGATAAAAGTTTGGAATGTATCAAAGCAGTCATATTTATTTTCTTGAACATTATTTTTCCACAACATAAGTTTTTTTGTAAAAGCTTTTATTTTACCATGAACCGAAAATATATCAATTCCATTTGTTCCTTGTAATTGTAAATTTAAATCGTTCAATTTCGAAAATATATCTGCTAAATAAGTCAGCAAAACTACATATTTCACATCGCGCATAAAATAATCAATAGGCTTATTTTTTAAATCGGAATGTTTCGTCTCAAAATGTCGTATTAATTTGTTAGGTCGCATACTTTCATTAGCCAGAATTTCTTGACAAATAACACACTGTGGGCGTGGATCATCTTCTTTTCTATTCCATGTAAATCCAAATTTTAGATATTCAGAATCATATTTTCTTTTGCCACGTTTTGATGATTGCGAACTTGTTGAAGGATTCTCACCAAATTTTCTCTTATTATCTGTTTTTGTTGCTACAGAACCTTCTTTTTCTTTTTCATTTTCAATTGTTTGATTTTGCCCAGGAGTCTTTTTCAACCACTTATCCATCGCAGCAATGGTTCTTTAAAAATAAGAATATTAAGAACTTTATTTATTACATGAAATACTATAGCACTAAATTTAAAAAATACTTACATTTGATTTTAAATTATGTTTTTTTATTAACGAAACACTTTTATTAACAATATATATAAACTTTTTTATTAACAACACAACACCGTACTTAGTCCAAAACAAAATTTGCACTGGTTGTCTGAATATTTAAAGTTTGTAATCCTAAATTTCTAATTAACCGTTATTTGTGTTTGGTTGCCTGGTTAAAATGTAGAAAAGTGGTTGCTATGATGCGATTATTAAAAACAAGTTCTAAATACAAAGATTTGCTAAAAAGAAGCTTAATTTTTAAACCACCTAAAAATATGCAATAATTTTTTTGTCGCAAACCTACTTATATATAAATATTGTGACAAGTTAAGTAAAAGCAAATTAATATGCTCAGTAATACAAATATTAAATTTTTGGCGACACACCGAAAATAGCTTCGCGACCCACCAGTGGGTCGCGACCCACACTTTGGGAACCGCTGCCTTAGATGTTGATCAAGTAATTTCAGAAATTCGTCCACTATTAGGAGGTCTAAGTCCAGATTTCAATGATGATGAGGCCAATGATGACAATGATATTGATATAGATGACTTATTGTTATCGAATTGATCTGTGATTCAATATATCTTTTAATGTCCTAATTTATTATGAAAACTAATAATAATTTTGTAAATCTTAATAATAATAATATAATAATAATAATAATAATAATAATAATAATAATAATAATAATAATAATAATAATAATAATAATAATAATAATAATAATCAGTGGTGATATTCAGCCGGTACGGGGCGGTACGCTCGTACCGGTTGTTAACATTTTTAAAATTTTCCGTACCGGTTGTTGTATATTAAAAATAAAAGTATGTTTTTAAGTAAAAGTATGTAAAAGTAAAAGTATTGATAAAAACATTCTAAATTACTAAAAAAATATAAATATTTACCTGCCATTATCGATCAAATACAAAAAATCTTACAATAAAATAAAAATTTTGGATTTAAAATTTTTTTCGGTTTTAGTAAAAAAAATCTACTTAAAACTGTCTAATTTGAATTTTAGTACTTTTAATTTCCACTACAATCCAAGAGATGGCATTGAATTATAGAACAAAATTTATGGAATTGAAAAATTCCTACTGAGCATGTGTAAAGTTGCATTTTAATAGGTGGTTTCACCGCGTAACCACTAAGCTTGAAAGGGTTAACGGAAAATTCTGTAAAAAAAATATTTTTCTTTTAATAAAAAGGGAATTTCCCTTTTTGAATACATTTTTATTTTGATATATTTACTCTAAATAAAAAGTTTAGTAGTATAAATATTTTTTATGGTGAATGGTTATCCCTTACTTTTAATCTCTATTAAATTCAGTTTTAACGTGCAAGTATGAAGATTTTAAATTGATTTAAATTTCTAATTAATTATTAATTAATTATTAAATATTTTCTTTGTTTCAACCTAAGAATGAAAAGGCAAGGTAATTTGGATGACTTTTTTAGCAAATCTATAAAAATAACCAAAAACCCTGAACAGCAAGCTGAGAATATTACTAATTCTAATCTAACAAAACAGGTAAAAGAAAAAAATGATACTTCTGAAGTTCAACACCAATCGGAAAAAGCTGGAACGTCTCGTGATGCTGCGTTATTACATTTTTGGAATGATAAACAACTAAATTATTTTAAAACTAAATACGAGTGGCTTATTGTTGTTAGCGATGAAAATGTGGGATGTCAGTGGTGTTCGAAAGTAGAATCGTTAAATTTAGAAACTGCTAAACATTTACACATTTCTGTGGAGTGGAAATCATGCTCTGTCAAAGCTCATGGCTCGAACAAAGAAAATTTACAATCATCAATGAGAAAAAAATTGAAGGAACACAATGAATCAGCTTCACATAAAAAAGCTGGGGAAATAATAAAAATTGGTGAAACAAATATAATTTCCAAATCTTTCGATGTGGCTAATGAAAAGCACAGTAAACATTTTTAATACTATCTATTTCATAATTAAAAACAATTACCCATTCAGTGATTTTAAAAAATTAATTGATTTACAGAAAAAAAATAATGTAGATTTTGGATTTTCATTACATTCCAGATTTATAGTTCCACTTGTCGCAAAGCTTATATCTACAGAAATAAGAAGAATTAGTTTGGAAAACTGATAAATACAGGTTGTAAAATTTCAATTATTATTGATGAAGCCTCAACTGTTTCACACAAAAGCGTTTTAGTAGTTTATTTGAAATCTGAAATTCAAGATTCCGATGATAGTGTAACAGTTTTTATTGATCTTGTCGAATTAGATGGAACAACATCAGAAATAATTTTTAAAACCTTAATATCAGTTCTTGAAAAACATGGTTTTAATGAAAAATATTTACATGAAAATCTTATTGGATTTTGCTCAGACGGTGCTAGTGTAATGTTAGGAAAAAAGGCTGGAGTTTCTGCAAGAATTTTAGAACATTTTCCAGGTATTAGCATCTGTCACTGTTTAGCTCATCGTATTCAGTTAACTCTAGATGATGTTATCAAAGAAGTAAATGAAGTAAATAACTTTAGATATTTTCTCGATAAACTTTATTCGTATTATCATACTTCAAATAAACATCAACGAGAATTAAATAATGTTTCTAAAGAACTTGGCACTGAAGTACACAAAATAGGTAGAATATTTGGTCCTCGATGGGCAGCCTGTAGCGCTAGGACCGCCAAAGCAGTTTGGAAATCATATCAGGCCTTATATATTCACTTTAGTCAAAATAAAGAAATTGGAATAATGTCATATTTCAAAAATGAAAACTTTTTAAAAGATTTAGGTTTAATAAACGACATATTAGAAGAAATTTCTGTACTGTCTACAGCTTTACAAGAAAGAGATATTTCATTAATTAGAGCTGATAGATTGATAAGGCGAACGATTAATCTATTCCAACATTTAAAATTAAATAAAGGAACATATGAAAAAGAAGCAGATGATATTATTAAAACGAAAAAATACAATATTCCATTTGAAATTAATAGAAAAAAAACATCAATTGTTGTTTCGAGAGATAAATTTTTTGATTGTTTAGAAAAACATATGAAAACGCGTTTGCTATTAGACGATAAAAATGAAAACTATAATAATCTCTTAAATTGCTTTAATTTATTAAATCCAGAAACATGGCCGGGTGATATTTTTGAAGCACCATGGATTGAAGGTGAAAATAGGTTAGAGCAGTTAAATAAAATAATCAAATACATCATTCCAGTAAATGATTTTCGAGATTTTGTTGATGTGCGAGATAGAGAATCTAAAAATATTAATACTATTTTGAGAGCAAAAAGAATTTTAAATGTAATTGCTGTTAATTCCGCAGAAGCTGAAAGAGGACTCAGCACAATGAACAATATCATTTATGATAAGAGAAATTCGTTGTTAATTGAAACAACAAGTCATTTAATGACAATAAATTTAATGGGAAAATCGATTGAGGATTTTGATGCAACACCATATGTTAAATTATGGTTGCGAGAAGGGCATCATATGGCAAGTGACAAACGTGTCAAAGCAGCCGCACCTAATTTGCCGTCCCAAAACCAAAATTTAATTTGGAAATTATTTAATTAATTTTATATACTATTTTTTATACTATTATATATAATATATGTATTTCTTATGTAAATATGTAAATAAATAACTATTATGAAGTAAATATAATCTACAATAGATTTTTTTCCATGCGTACCGGTTGTTAAAAAATTCGAATATCACCACTGATAATAATAATAATAATAATAATAATATAATAATAATAATAATAATAAAATAATAATAATAATAATAAATAAAAATGATAATAATAATAATAATAATAGTAATAGTAATAATAGTTTTTCTTAATAAATATAGTAATAATAATAATAAAATGACTTTGTATTTACATAACCCTTGTTAAATTATTTTATTGGTTAAATAAATGTATGTTTTATTGATTTGTTTAATAATACCCTTGCGACTTGTTGAGTGTGACCAGTACCTTTGTGAACAATACCCATAGTTGTGACAGAATATCTTGTCGGATAAACTCGGAGTATATATAATATTAATCCCTGTGTTTTAAAGATCTGTATTTTCAAATAATAATATCTCTTGTTGGGAACTCTCACATTTCAAATTAAAAATAAAATTTGACCTTGAAAAGAATTTTAAAATTTTCACTAGGGGGAGGGGGGTATGTGATCCACAGGGCCCCTGATCCAGATGGCTCCCATCCATCTTCTATTCTGTTAGTATTTCCAGGCAGAAAACAACGAATTCAATAGTTAAAATCCTAATTTTCAGGGTTGTGGCCAGAAGTTAATCGCCATCTAATCGTTTGTTCAGTTATCAGCCTGTTCTCAATTTCGAACATTTTTGTTCAAAACATTCAGGTGATTTGTTATCTGGAAAGTTTCAGTTTCTTTTAGCTCAGTTTTGTTAAAACTCTCATGGTATTTTTGAGGGACGTGACACTGGAAATAAATTAACAATGGGTGGTCTTGCATCCATACACGTTGTTGGTCTGAGCTGTCGATTTATTTTAGAAATTTGTATATTAAAAACATTTAAGGTATCATTCAGTAAAATAATATAGTATTTTTGAGTATTTTTTAGTTAATTTATAAATAACAGTATTTTGATATATCAATAAAGACCATATACTCCGAGATTATCCGACAAAATATTCTGTCCCTCTATGGGTATTGCTAGCAAGGGTACTGGTCACATTCAGCATGTCGCAAGGGTATATTAATCAGTTAGAAATTCTTAAGTAATTTAGCGAGATGATCAGAAATTCGTGAATATTTTAAATGTAACTTACCGAATTCTTATTTCGAGCGACTAATTTATTGGTTAACTTTGTGGTCATTTAAAGCAAAAAGTAATTTATTCATCTAATGTTCGTTGCAATAATTAATAATATGAGAAAAACATGGTCATTATTCATTGATAATTTTAAATTCTTTATCATTTGGAGTAAATTTGTTTGAGGCAAAAATAATTAAAGGAGTCATAATAGAAATATGGTTATCATTTAACCAATTAAGGAGCTTATTAGTTAGAAATATATATTATAAAGTAACAATTATTTTCTAATTTAATGAGATGATCATTGGGCGTAGTATATCTTTGCGAGAAATTTAAGATGTTTGAGTAACCAAAACATGGATATTTTGTGCGATCAATTTATGAATATTGGTTAATTTAGTCATATAAAATAATAATAATAATAATATAATAAGGTAATTTAGCAAAATATCCTTGAAAGATTTATCCGATAACAATATTCCTTCAATAGATTAACTGATATTCAACCTATTTAATTTCTAGAAATCTAATTAAAATCCTAAATTTCCTTCAATAAAGATCACTTTTCTTTAGTTATTTTCCAACTCTTTTAAGTCAATATTTCTCAAGTTTTGTCACTGATATCCCCACAATAAATAAAATAACTTTTAAATAAAATAATTTAAAGCAATAACCATTGATATCAATTAATTCTAAAGATTTCAAATATCTCATTGTCAAAACCAAGTAAATTAATCATTAACCATTAATAAAACCGTGGATAATTAATAAAAACTGGTTCTAAAACATAAATTACTGTGTATTAACATTCATCGCAACCTCTAAAACGATATAATTTCACAGAAACTATTATTAATTCATAGCTGACTATTTCCCTTGAAAAATTGATATTTTACCAATAAGAATATATAAATATTCAAAACATTAACCGATCCCTCACCAAATATTTCTACCTCTTTAAACAACCCCTTAAAAATTATATATTACCATCTTAACCGAACCTTGACTAAATCCAACCGACTTTAATATATCAATTCTCTTAAAATCTATAGAAAATTCTTCAAAATATGAATTTTATTTAATTGTTACAAACATTCTTCTATTGAAATAATTTTGTATCTAAATTCAAAGATTTTTTATCAAAATTTGTGATAATTTGACTGATTCAATTTGATGGAGTTATTGTTAATTCGTTTTTTTATATATACTCTGAGTTTATCCGACAACATATTTTCTCCCTTTATGGATCCTGTTCGTAAGGGTATTGGTCGTAAGGGTACTGATCGTAAAGTTACTGGTGTGTTTTAATGATTTTATTTAGGCAAATATTTGGTTATTATTTGGCATTAAATTCATTGGTAATTTTTTAGAGTTGATGTTAACGGGATTTTACTAACATTATTACTAACGTTTTTTGTGAATAATTGAAAGAATATTTAAAAGTTTAAGGTTTTAGTGTTAATTTTAAGACAAATTTAGTTAATTTGTTGATAATTTGCTATATTTTATTGACTTGTTTTTAAATTTTAAATAAAAATTAATTTTTAATGAGGTTAATAATTAGAGTTTTTTACAATAATCAAGTGATAGGATAAATTTTGATGATGATGACTTTGTAATGATATTGAATTTGACTAAATAATTTTTTCATATATTTTCTAAGAATATTTACACATTGATGAACTTTAAAATATTGAAAATCTAAAGTTGAAACCAGCTAATTTTATCACGATGATGATATATTTGAAATCTACTTGAAAATTATTGTAAAATATACTGAAATTTGTGATTTAGTTTGAAAGATATATCATTTTGTAATGGCTATAATTAGCTGAATCGATATATTTCATCTCTCAAATTTCAGTATATTTTAAAATAATTTAAAGTATGTGCAATAATTTTATTCTGTCAACTTTAGCGTCAAAATAAGTTTTTAAAATATATTTAAATTTTAAAATACCGCAACGTAATATATTTAAAAAGTATGATGAGTCATGTGTCTTTGTTCCCGGGTTCACATGTTACCCTACTAGCTTACCCAACAAAGTACTTGCCGATTATAGTATACAAAGATATTCTGACTTTTCGCTGGTACTCACCCCTTTTATGAAGTTCCAACGTTGAATACTGAATGGGTATCGAGCGGTACACCCTCATTGTATTCTGGGTTACGCTGGAAAATTAACAAAAAGTAAAAATGTAGACTTCCTGTAACCCACTACTATCTACAGTAAAACCCCTGTAGCGCACTCACTGGTTGATTGCTATAATAAGCCAATACAAATCCACTTGTGATAATCACACATACATCACATCGGTGTCAAAATCGTTTGGTTGGTTACAGGTAACCTGAACTATACCGCCTGGTACTGTTTCCATACATACATGATCAATTCTGAGTGGTTGAATGCATTCAAAAAATATTATTTAAGGATGAGTTACTGGTCACAATTTACCACTTTTTTATAACTCTCAATAATTAACTGTTGTAGTGAACTTTCAAACAAACCACTTTTTATAAATCTAAATTCTTAACTAATTTTTGTTATTCTCAATCGAACCACTCTTTGAGAATTTAAAACATTCAAATATACGTTGAGCAGTTTATTGTTTTGTTATTTATAATTAAAATGACAGGTGGAGTCAAAGGTTACCGACTTGAATTAATAAAAGCCAACATTATTATTAGTATACATATCATTACAATTATTACTATCATCATTGTTAATATTATTATTATTATTATTATTATTATTATTTTTATTATTATTTATTATTATTATTATTATTATTTATTAAAAAGCTTGAAGACTATATGAATCAGTAAATATATCGATGTTTTTGATATTCACAAATTTGGGCGCTGCCTTTTTCAGACTACTTTAATCATAACCCCATTTTGATAACGAATCGTCTTAAGTTTCCCACATTAATCTTTCCTAAATAATTATACCAGCTTTGACTCATGAATTGCTTACATTTTCTTTTCTTTCGATTTTAGTAACTCTGAAACAATTAAGAACCATTCTTAAACCATGCTTCTCGTCCGCCGACAAAAACGCACTGAACCAGGCTCTCGGGAAGAAATTCGTCTATTGAAAGCCAAGATTGACAGACCGAATTGCACTTGGTTTACCTCGGTCCGATGAAGGAAACCACCAAGAAGGTGTTCCTACTCGAACATTGTCAGGATAACCATATTGAAGAAGGTCGAACTCAGCTAACAGTAATACAAGAGCAATATCAGGCCTTGTATCAGGTGTATACCAAACACGAGTTTGAGGCATTCATTCATTTTCTCCCCTCAGCCGTGCGAGCGAATTTGATACCTCCCCACCATCTGGCAGACAGCACACTATCGTCTCAGTTTTCCCAACTCTAACACAGTTGCCGTCTAACAATGTCCTAAAGCCTGTCACGGTGATCTGTGTCTCACTAGTCTTCCAGCCAAAGTAGCACCACAGGGAACGAAAAAAAAACAAATTTTGAGATCAGATAGAAATGCTAGAAAGCGAGCAAAGAAGGCTATCGTCTCAGTCTTCTTTGCGAATCCATCAATCCTCCTTGGACACCAACTGAAAATACGCGTCAGGTATGACATTTCCTTTCCAGCTAGGGATGGACAATTTGTTCAATTTAGTTTAACTGCTGGCCAAGGCAAACCAGGACAATGAGTAATTTTGTGATCTCATGTTTTCTTATGCTACAAATCTTTTATTTTGTTATATTATTATTAAATTTTTCGGTTTTGATTTATCTTCTTTCGGAATTAAATAACAAATAATAATAAGTTTCTCCATAATTCATAATTCTTGCAAACACTGAGCAAAAGACAGAACTCTAGAAAAATTTGCAAATGAGACACGTGAGCACCTTATTTTTTTTGGTTAACATAAAATTGTGGTAACGTTAGCAACGACATAAGTTCTTCTATCGGCCGTATCGAAACCGGCTTGAGAATATAGGAGAGAGTAGTTTTAACACAGAAGCTCACCTGTCTCTTGGCTCTTGACGACTTCGTAAATTTCTAGCATGGTCATTATTATGAGTAATTAGTCGGGATGAAATAGTGACACGGCGTGTTACGAAAATCTCTGGGAATTCTTAACATCACTATCTTGATTTGGAATTTCTTTTTTTG
This sequence comes from Schmidtea polychroa, assembly GCA_959609185.1. NCBI lineage: Eukaryota > Metazoa > Platyhelminthes > Tricladida > Dugesiidae > Schmidtea > Schmidtea polychroa. The sequence goes on from CAUHTR010007706.1 coordinate 176,503, forward strand.
TTTTCCCCGTAAACGATAATAGTTTGTTTTACTTTTATTTCTGATCTCAGTCCTACAGTATTAGATGTGTAGCACGATTACGAAAATGTAGATTATTTCGAATTTTAAGGTTAATGACAAATGTTTCAATATCAAATTTAAGACCCGGTACGTCAACATTAAATTTGTTATTTGTTGGAATTAGCGCGAGAAGTCAAAGTAGAAGATCAACTCAACTGAAATTCATTATAAACATTACAACATGAAAATCTGAAAATCATCGATGACTTTTAATTCACAACTGAATATGTAAAAAAATATTCTGTGTTTTCATTCACAACACATGTTTTACATGATTGTTATTCTTTTAATTAAATATTATTCGAAAATTTACAACTTATTTCATAAACGATAATGAAAATTTAATTGTAACTTACATTGAATGCATAATTAAAGTGATAGTGGTTGATTATTTATGTTTTATTTGTAATAAAATTCAATTATTTTTAAATTTTGTTTCATCGCATATTTTAATCGATTAAATGACCTAGAAATTGCTTGTTTTACTACTAAAATCATTTCAACTTTTTACTAAACATTTTTAAAGTTTGACATACACTTTCAGTTGCTGTTTTCCAAAATGGGTTAGTAAATATTTAATTAAATTTTATTTACTATGTATTTTTTATCACTGTAATAAAATAGTAATATTGTGTATAGTGGTTTTTAAAGAAATTTTAAATGATAAAAATTATATTAGAATTAAAAATTTCATGTTATTTAACTATAGATTTTAACAAATACTTTTCAGGCAAAATTCAATGTGAAATTTGCAGAAAGAAATGTAAAGGGGATGTTTTAAAGTTAGATCAGAAATTTATTCATAAAGGATGTTTTAATTGCTATAGTAAGTTTGATAAACTTTTTAATCAAGAATTTTAATATTTATAAAATCGAAATACATTAAAATTTATCTGAAATTTCATTTTTTCCGCTACCATATGCTTATATAAATGCTGTAACTAAATTTTTAGTGTAACTGAAATTTATTTCTTAAAACTATTTCAAAGAAATTAAAGTAATTTGTTATAGGAAAAAAATATTTTTGATTTCTTTAATTAGAAATATGAAAGAAATTGTTAATTATTAAACTTTTGGCAATTCTTTTATATATTTATAAGTTAGATGTAAATTTCCCATTTGAAAAAAAAACATTGTAATAATAATTGAAAATTATATATAAAATATAAATAACAAATAAAGTGGTTTTTCATTTTAAAACTTTATCAAGAAATTTTCATTATGTTTATTTGAAATTAAGTGCACTGTAACTAACTATAAAAAATATTAACTGTAATTAGCAACTATTACATTATTTATAAAATAGAATATCAACAAATATTATATCATTCAAATGTTTATTTTATATATTAATATGTATTATTATAATCCAGTGAAATTTCAATTCAATTAATTTTCTCACAAAGTTTACACGCACAATTTCTTGGCACAACTTCACAAATATGCATAAACGATACCGGATATCAAACTGTAAATCATTTTGCGCGCACGCACACACAATTTCTTGGGTCAATTAATTTTATCATTTCTGTATTTGCCTCTATTATCATTCGCAGCTTCCCTTTCAATGTATATATATATATATATATATATATATATTGATAATAACTGGAATATTCGAAAATACTTTGAATATAATTTTTTCTGATGCACATTTTTCGAGATTTAATGTTGTATTTTTTATCAATGATAACGAGCGATTCTTGATTTTTCTTGATTTATCTTGATTCATTATTTCGGTTCTTTGCCCTTTCGTTATTTAAAGCCACATTTCTTTTCTGTATTTTAAATTAATTATAATATCTTTAGATGACATTGATAATAGTTCACAAAATGAACTTGGTAAAAACTCTTAATATTTTAATTTTTTACTGAAATAATTATATTTTAATATCAATTCAGTAACAGACTTTATTGATTTTTAGTTGATTTTAGAAATGAAATGAATTTTTATTTATTATTATTTATTAATATTCTTTATTAATAATATTATTTATTGTTATTGAAATGGAAATTAATTAGTTAAATAATTGTTCAGTAATTTTATTTGTTGACGTAAAAATTAAATCAGTTAATGAACATAGGCCATCTCTGGAATTTTTCAATCGAAGAAAATAATTTTCCTTTTAGTTTATAGTTAGAAAAATTCTGTTTAAGCAAAATCATTTTTATTTCCAGTTTGGAATATTTTATATATATTAGTCAAGAATTTCCGCTTTCCAAGACCTAGATAAATTAAAGAAATTAGCTCATACATAATGCAATGACATAATTTTAAGAATAAATATAGGAAATAAAAAATTATGAAAAAATTGACCCGTGAAATTTGAGTTAAAGCAACGAAGTACTTCTAAATTTTATTTTACCAGTTTTCAATCTAAATTTAACAATCATTTTTTACTTCAAAAATATTTTATCCATAATTTTTATTCTGTATTCTTAATTTTGTATAAAATTTGTATTTATTACAAATTTATTATCCAGGATTTACTCAAATATTATGATTTGGGGATTTAATTGTTTTTTGTCCTTTTTAATTGTCATTTTATATAGCGTAAAATGAACAATGATTTTTAACTTAAAAGTTTATCAAAATTTCCATGTTTAAAAAATAATTTTAATTTTAAATTTTGAACTTATTCGCATCTGAAGAGGAAAGCAACTTTTAATTTCCAAAGAAATCACTGGGCTTTGGAAAACCTTTTAGAATATGCTGTTTAGAGCAAACTTTTAACATTAATTTGTATAACAAATTTACTTTTTTAATTTATCACTTTTTAATATATCGTTAAAAATATTTAAAAATTTCGTGACTCCCTTTAAACATACAAAAAAAAAGTTTCTAGATCTGTCACAAAGTACATACAAAACGCTATCTAAATTGTGAACAATATATTGATATAATTTTATTTTAAGAAAAATTTTTTTAGTCCACTCTTTTGTCTGATTTCCAAGATTAGTTGTTATTTTAAAAGTCTTCCTAAATATTTTAGATTTTTTTAATTTTTATAGGAATAATCAATATTTACTTTGTACGCAAAACATTGATTTTTAATGATTGGCCAGCTCTTTTCATTACTAGCCAATACAAATTGAATTCTCTCATCACGTGATATTAATATGTTTAAATTTTCGGAAATTTACGTTCGGAATTTTTCGTTTTCGAGAAATATCTGTCTGTTTTTTAGTTTTATAATAAAATATTTATCAATTTTTTCGTGTATTTTTTTTTATTTGAAGTGGCAATAAATCAGAGTTCATATAATATTGTCAGCATTAATGCTTCATTATTGTATATTAAACTATTCACATTTTAAATGCTACTGAGTTTTATTTATTTGTTTTGTAATTGTATTTTGAGATTTCACGTTTGAGAAATTTTTAGTTAAACTTGCCTATTTTGTATATCTATAAATGTGTTATTTGTGTTGGTATTTCATTTTAAATTAGAAAAGTTTTTATTTTTCAAATTTTCATGGACAATGACTTAAGGATTTCTGAGCAAAAAAATTCTCTATTCTTTGACTTTATTAAGAATCACTAAATAGTTACAACTTGGTTGATCCATGCCCATTTATGAGTCTTCTCAATAACCTTTACAAATTTACTTTATTGGTGAATCTAAAATCCAAATGTTTAACATGATTGGCATGAGATAAATTTATTAAAAATTAACTCCAATGGTTTCATTTATATTTTCTCGATATGATCTATAAATAACTTATAATAAACAAAAAAATTAATTTGTGCTGTTTCATTAATTATCATATTATCGTTTGATATTTACTTCAATTTGTTTCTCGATTTTATGACTGTTTTTCAAAGTTTATTTTCATCTATTTAATGATATTATTAAGTGATTTTTTTAAATTGAATTCTAATCATTGATTTGTGTCAGTAGCGGAAAATTCACTACAACATGAGACATTGACAACATAATTCTGTAATAAGTCTAAAAATAGTACCATGTTGCCTATATGTGAGTGGATAAAAAATAAATGCTGCATTATACTGCATGCAAATAAAATTATTCCAGGGACTCGATCGCCAATGGAATGTTATGTCATATTCATATAAAATACTTCTATAACATTAGTAAAATTTCTTACTTGTTTTTTATCATCCTATTTTCTTTGTTTCTCAACTGCTGGCATGAGCGGGTTCAAAGTTTATGAGGGAGAAAAATAAAAGGACATTTAAAATTTAAATAAATTTTAATTATCATTAAAATAAAACAACTACACAAGTCGCACAGTACAAATGAATAAAATTATTACAAGTTTTTATATTCAAGTTATTGTTAATTAATAGTACTAGTTTGTAATCATTATTGAAATAATTAAAAATTTATATTTATAATTATAAGTTTAGTTCCAGTTACATTTGTTATTGTTAATAAATAATAGATTATTAATTTGTAATACTTGTTGCTATAGTTATAGTTCTGTATTTACAATAAGAGTGATTTTTCTTTCGTGTTAATAAATTGCGTAGTTTCATAATAATTGTTGTTATTATGAGAACAATTTTTTCCAATTTCACCACTGATTATTTTTTCCATTGAATTTGTTAAAAAGAGTTTGAAGACTATAAATCAGTATTATATCGATGTTTTTTTGATACTCACGAATTTTCGGCACTGCCTTTTTCAAGTGAAAAAAAATCGTGAGTATCAAAAAAACATCAATATATTACTGATTTATAGTCTTCAAGCTCTCTTTTTAATAAATTGCTGTTAAATTATTATATAATACGATGGATTTCAGTTATTTTTTTTGTTTTAATAAATATATAATTAAAGATTTATATTTATATTAAATTTAGTATACTAATAAGAAAAAGATAAGAAATAGTTAAATATAATTAAAAAAAACCGTGGTTATTGTTTTGATTTTATTCCTTTTTTTGACCCGCCAAATATTTCGGTAATATAAAATTGGTCCGCCTAATAAAAACTTTGGGAACCCATGATTTAAATAATTGAATAAATTAATTTATGTTATAAAATCATTAATCATTTAAAAAATGTTTTCATTTTGAATTTTTTAATAAAAAATAAGTACATTCACAATTCCGAAATAATGTAATAATAAGATAAATGAATATATTTTCATGTCTAAAATTTTGAAATTTATTTTCAAATTGCAGAATAATGTAGATGAATTTTATTTATCTATTAGAAATATGAAATGTACTAAAATTTGAAGTTGACTAGTTGGACTTATTATTTATTGGTTGCTGATACGACAAAATAGTAGAAAAATATTCTGTAAACTAAATATTTGAAATTTGTGGCTAAAATATTACCTCATTCGGAAAAAATCGGGATATTTAAAAATACCTACAATTAAAAGTTTATGTGCAAGTTAAATTATACAAATCATTTTGATTTAATCTATATTTATATCTATTTAATCTATAATAATTTAAAGTTTGTTTGTAAAAACATAAAATTTAAATATTTCAATATAATAAAGCTAGAATAATCAAATTTTACTAATAGGTGTTTGGTAATGTGTCAAATAGTTCTGTAAAATTTAGAGGCTTTAGCTCGATGGGTTCGTGTACCTGCCGAACAAATCCTTTCGTCATTTATGCATTTTTCAGAACATAATAAAGCTAGAATATTAAAATTTAACTAACAAGTGTTCGAGAAGAGTCATTAGTTTCGCAAAATTTCGAGGATTTTACTCGTTGGGTTCTGGTACCTGCTTCATGAAAGTCACTATTCGTCTAGAATCTAGATCATAAACCTTAAAAATTATTTCTTTGGATACTACTGTTATTAATTCAATCTACTGTATCTATTCAAAAGATCTAACTTACAAGAAATATGAGAACTGGATTATTAAAAAATCTTAATGCTGGTTTATTTGCTGAATGATAATTGAAATTGGGATATGAAGATATTTGTCTGACGAAACAAATATTTATATTCATTTATTTATTCTGGAAATAAATTCTTTGTACTGACGGGTAAATACACAGGTCCTTGAAATCAGTTTATTATTTGGCTTATTTATTCTTGTTTTTGGTAGTTATCCAAAGAAGCATACAGTGTATGTTACTAAATAAGTAATAATTCTAGCCATGCAAAAAATGTGCAAATGGAATAATGTCAAAATCGAAAACAGTTTTGCAATGAAAAAGAAAAATAATTTCAATGGACAATCTGAAACATAATATATTTTCAGAGAACAGTCATCAAGAAAAACAGAAGGAAATAAAACACTTCAAAAGGGCTAAGTCGAATATTGGAGTTGAATAATGAATGATATTTATTTGTAGTTTCAAGTTAGTAGATGAATGGGGAAAGAAGTAAATATTTTACGACACAATTGCTGAATAATATACCATTTGTGAATACCTCTTATTTAATTTTCAGTAATAATAATGCAATTTCTTTGCATAGTAAATTTATTTATTTAGAAATATATTGTAGATAAAATGATTTAAATTTTTATTTTTAAACAGTTTTAAATCAAATTAGGATTTTGAAAATTGAGTTTTTTTTGAGTTTCATTTCTAAAATTAAATTTTCATTTTTATATCAGCAGTTTAGCAATATTGTAGTAAAACCATGCAATGTTATCATTATATAAGGTTCTCATAGAGGTCTATTCCAATATAAAATTGCCAAATTTGGCTCTGAAAATACTAGGAAAAAAACTTTAAAATAAATGTAAAATGTAAAACTTGTTCAAATAATTTCATAACGTACTTCATTTGTTTAAAATATTCAGCTGCCAAGGGTTTTTTCGTGGTATAATAAAATTATTTTTTATTTATTTATTAAAAACATTTTTGTAAATAAATAAATGTAATCGGGTCTTTGTATCAAATGGCGGGTATGAAATGCAGTGAGTTACGTAATTGGGTAATTAAAGCGATTTTTCAGGGGCTATTATAATTGTTTTTATGGTTAGTATTGTGACACAATATATAGAAATCCATAATGTTAAATAAAATAACCGATATAGCCATCCAGTCACAGTACCATTTTGAACATACGATGACTGAAATTTTTGAAGATGACTATAGACGCTTCGTCTGTCAATGCGTTTCTAACATTATTGACTTATTCGGTGAAGCACATGTTAATTCTATGGATGAAAAATTGACTAAGTCATATACGGCTTTATTACCCATTTAAAACAGGGAAACAACTTGTAGTATTAAGAAAAATAGAGTTGCCTACGTCATGTAATTTCAAATTCACTGTTACGTAATAAAATAAACATAACTTATCACATTAATCACTTACCCATAAAACTAGATTTCATTAAAAAATCTGGTTGTCAACATTTGACAAAAACAAATAAGAAGTTTTCCCAATGTTTTTCCAAGAAAATTGAAATAAAAATATTATTTATGAAAATTAGCATTTCAGAAATAATCTGCTCATTTTGTTGTAACAAAAACATTCGATAATTTCAATTCATAAATAATATTTTTATTTCAATTTTTGTATTTTATTACTAGAAATTCTTTTTTGGATTAGAGATTTATAAATGCAAAAAGAGTGGGACTCATTTAACACAATTGATGATCAGAGTGATCAAATTAACCTGAATTGATTAAATGTTATCTTTTTTGGCAGAACTTTATTCAAATGACAAACGCATATTATTTACTAGATAAGGGGAATTATGAGAATTATGACATAATACTAAGAGGTTCTGAAGTTATAACATTATACTGCTAGTCAAATATCCACTAAACTTATTTCAAAACCTCGTATCTTCAAGTAATGTCTATAATTAAGTTTATTGTTGTTAATTAAAAAATCATTGTGACTGGAAGTAAATTTTACATTATTTATTAAATTAGCAAAATAGTTTTTCATATTTACAGTGGTATAAAAAGTAAAATTATAGGGTAGCATTGCTTCCATTTCTTCTCTGGTTGCAGCACAGCTCATACCACTAATTATGTCGCTAATTGTGCAACAAATTGTAGCGTAACTTTTGGGGTTAAAGTTATTGAAAATGTTATCTTTAAAACTTGTTTTTATTTTAATAATAAGTTAATTATGAAAATTAGAATATTGTTGTATTTAATGATATCAATTATAGAATGCAATAAAAATCTTGAAAAAGGTGGCTTTTTCTGCAGAGATAATCGTTACTTCTGTACTGAAGACTATCAGAAATTATATGGGGTAAAATGTGGATTCTGTAACAAATATGCAGACGGCGAAGTCGTTACAATTCTGGGTGGAACATTCCATATTCAATGTTTTCAATGTCAAAATTGCAAGTAATGATTTATAATTTAAATCAAAACAATTTTACTGATAGATTTTCATACTTCTTACACATGCGCTTTCAATTTTGTAACTTTTATCAACTAGTAATTTTGGTCATCTCTTTTCAACATATGGCTTTAACAAAATAATTCTAATTTACAAAATTTCTTAAATAAACAATTGCTGTATTCTTTAAATATTTTCTTTGCACATTCTATTCTCAATTTTTAACTGTCATGTCATAAACTTTGTAAAATTGTTTACTATTTGTTAAACGCAGTTCGAAAATATGTACTTTACAATATATAATTTTACGAATTTAAATTTTTCTTCATCCTCGTTAATGGAACAATTTTAAAATTACGTTTTTGGTCTCATAGAGAAACAAAAACTAAAATGAATGATACTAGAAAGAAAGTGGAAAGTGCCAAAGATAAATAAAAAAGTATAGTGCAGCCATAGGAATTATATTTGATTCTGTTAACATTGCAAAATTAGTTTTTTTCAGATGAATTTAAAAGATATAACAATGAGTCGACCACCAAAAATTCATCATTTAATACGTAAAAATAAATTGTTGATATTAAATTCCTATTTGGGATCGTAGACGATAAATGAGTTAATGCTGATTAGGTTTATAATCCGAATTTATTTACAAAAAATCTTTGTTAACATAAATTTCCTTATCGTAAAACCTTTGACAATATTTCAATGTGTTAACTCTATAAATAACATATTGAATGATAAAAATATTTATATCAACAGTTATTATGGTCATGCATTGAGCATGAAATATATTTTACAACAATATCTTCTATAATCATTAGTTATATATTCCATTCAAAAATATTATTTTGACGCCTATCGAATAAAAAATCGAATACGGATATAAACAGTATTTACTAAGAAAGCTTGACTATGAATCAGTAAATATATCGATGTTTTTCAAGCTTTCTTAATAAATACAATGGAAAAGAAATCAGTGGTGAAATTTGAAAAAAACGTTCTTATAATAAAATAAACAGTAACTTGAACAGCAAATGACATAAATAATAATGGTAACTTTTATTTTTTTTAAACTGTTTGTTTTAGTTATTTTAAGGAATTAGTCAATTTAAGTTATAAAAGTCTAATTTTAAAAAATGATTGAATGGCGCAATTGTTTAAACAAGGAGTGATTTAGAACTTTCTAAAACTAAACGTATCAAAGACTCAGAGAAAGAGGAATCACAAAGTTATTTTAAGCTTTAAATAAACAATTTATGGTCCCCGTCAAATTACGTATATTTGAAACATAAACATTTTTCTCTAAGAAGAAAAACTTTATTAAAAATTATCTATGATTATTCCATGACTGGTGTAGTACTCTTAATTCATTTCCAAAGTTTTATTTATTTACTAAGTAATAAATGCATGATATTACAATAAATTAAATTGAAGAACGCGAATATTAGGTTTAATGTTTCTATGTTTTCAATGAGTAATATCAGGTGCGTCTTATACATTGTGCTGACTGTGATTAGGCACCAGCAGAATGGAATATAAAATAAATAAATCATTTTTGTTTTCAATTTTTTTAACTTAGTTTCATATTTTAGTTATTTAATTAAATTTGTCCATTAAAATAAATTTTTTATTTTTTTAAATTAAAAATCTGAAAATATTTCTTAAAGCGCATTATAATTCTTCGCACATAAAATTTCATAAAACCCGATTGAGTAGTATGTATAAATATATACACATAGATAAAACAAATTAAGAAAATCTGAAACTAAATGAATGCTATTTCGCACCAAAAGTTTAATAAGGAGAATTTATAATTATAATTATTTATTATAAAATTTGTGTATGTTGTGTATTAAATTTCAGTGTATATTTTTACGGGCCATCGGTTGCGAAACAATGACTTAAATCTGTTAAAAAATATATCCGTATGCAAAAACAACGATATAATTTAATAATTTTGACGTTTACTTACTATAATTATATCCAATGTTGTCTTGTCCACATATTTACTATACTAAATGATTTTTGTATATATTTTAGCTCTCCATTCTGCTGTGGAGACAAAGCCACTCTTTGGGATGGGAAATATTTATGTCAACGATGTGCCTCAGTGAAACAAGAAAAGGAGAACATTATTCCTCCATTGTCAAATCAAAAGTCAATAACTGAATCAGATATCGTAGTACAAATGACAGAAACTCCAATCATTGTCAGAGGCGTAATGACGAATCAGTACGATTCCAGTGACACCGATGGGCCAGTTAGGATTAAACCGAAGGAATGTTTACAATTGCATATTGAAAACGGCTATACAAGTAAGAAATCAATTACCATATATTGTTTATTGATAATTGAACCGATTGACCTGATTTATTGAATTATTATCATAATTATTATTTCCTTTGCAAATGCCACCAGTTTCTAATCGACTTATCGACATTAAAAACGGCAATCCAAATCGACTTGTGGATGAGTCAGAAACATTTTCTAGACAAGTTCAATTTCTGAAGATTTGTGTGTTGATTTCTCTGTTATAATCGACGTTCTCTGACTCGGAATAGCGTCGCCGTTGTCGATATCATATTTAATTGCACTACTTGTATAATAGTAGTAGTAGTAGTAGTATAGAAGTGACATTAGTAACCTGGTTAAACAAAATCACTGAGATGATAAAACTTTATACGAATGCAAACAAATGATAAATAAAAAATATGAGATTTTCCTTTGAAATATTTTTCAGCGGTGAATTTTTAATTGGAAAACTCTTTGATAAAGGAATCCGAAGATTGCTTGGAAGATTTCAATCAATATTATTTTAAGCCTATAATTTTAAATTTCATTTTATTTTTTTTTACAAATTTTAGTGAAATCATTATTTTGCAGAAAATTATTTTTCTTTAAAGTTTTTGGCATTGAGCCAAATTTTTATTGATTTGATCAGCTGTCTAAAAATATATTTTTTCAAAATCTAAGTTTGAAAAATAAGTTTATGAAAATGTGCAATTGGAAATTTTCACTGTAAAATATAAAATAATAATGATATTATAAGAATTTTTTTTCCAATTTCAACACTGATTTCTTTTCCAATGACATTGTATTTATTAAAAAGCTTGACTATGAATCAGTAAATATATCGATGTTTTTGATATATTTACTGATTCCTAGTCAAGCTTTTTAATAAATACAATAATAATAATAATAATAATAATAATAATAATAATAATAATAATAATAATAATACTATAAGAACTTTTCTTCCAATTTCACCACTGACTATTTTTTACATTGAATTTATTAAAAAGAGAGTTTGAAGACTATAAATCAGTAATATATCGATGTTTTTGATATATTTACTGATTCATAGTCAAGCTTTTGTTTGATACGAATTTTCGGCACTCACTTGAAAAAGGCAGTGCCGAAAATTCGTGAGTATCAACAAACATCGATATATTACTGATTTATAGTCTTCAAACTCTCTTTTTAATAAATAATAATAATAATAATAATAATAATAATAATAATAATAATAATAATAATAATAATAATCATAATCATAATAATAATAATAATAATTGTTAGAAGTTACTAGAACATCTTCTAAGTTGTTTTTGAAGGACATTTTTCAATAACTGAACTCATATTCCAGACTGTATTGATTATCAGAATTCTGTTTAATATTTAAACAAACTTTTCAGTATTGAATCAAACAATCTCAAAACAATTTATAATAAGAATTCAATATTAAAATTCAAATCGAATTAATTTTTTTATTTAAATTTATATTTTACTATTAAAAACTTATTTATATTTTTGATTATTTGCGACTTAACTTTAAATCATTCTACCAACTCATTTTAAAATATTTATCCAAAGAATTTATCATTCTTTTAACTAGTTTATAATTAAAAAACTTATTTTTAATTTTGATTATTTTTAACCTAAATTCATTTTAAACTATTCCGACAAATCATCCGAAATTCTCTGCAAAAAACACCTCACAATAATAATAATAATAATAATAATAATAATAATAATAATAATAATAATAATAATAATAATAATAATAATAATAATAATAATAAAATTAATTAACTATGTCTATACAGTATGAATTCAATAATCAATTTTATTGAAGGTTAAATAGGAAATTATTAAAATTTATTTTTAAAATTATTATTATTGATTCCCTTTCGAAATCAATCCAATCTCCACAAAATCAATTAATCATATCTAATCGAAATTTCTAATCTAAAGATTAGGCTGTCTTTTAAATAAATTTGCCTGAGTATTTATTACAAATTTCTAGAAAATATTTTTATTGTTTTACTCAACCCTTTTTACGACTTTTGATGGTAATCAATTATTCATAATTTTGTTATTTTCTCATTTGAAATGGCAGATTTTTCAATAGGGTACCCAAATGTTATTTGAAACGCATCTATTAATTACAGACATACTCAGTGAAACAGTTTCTTGTTAATGAAATTTTATCTCCAATTCCATTATCGTAGAATTTCACAGAAGACTGCATATTAATCCGTGATTCTGTTGTTTTGATAAATGTGCAGAATATCGATAAAGCATAATATTTAATGAGATTAGGATATATAAATATTCGATATAAATATTTATCTCAACAAAAAATGGCAGCAGTATTTCTATAAATTTTTAATTAAAAGCCCTACTTTAAGGTTAGATTAAGCTTAGATTAAGATTTATATATATATATATATATATATATATATATATATATATATATATATATATATATATATATATATATATATATATATATTCAAGATATATATATATTCAACATATTTCTAGTTGTTTTTTTATGTCAAATACTTGCTTTTAACAAATGTCTGACCACGAATTATTTTCAAACTTCTTAAACATTGATAGTGACATTTTTTTGAAATCATATACTAAAATTTTAGTTACATTGATAATTAACATTTTTTATTGGTTAAACATGTTCTATTTTTTCAATAAAATCCTTTCTAGAATCCGTAAAACTATTTTTCTATTTTGGCTGAACTTTTCATTTACATAGTCCAAATTATTTCAATTTTTGACAAAAACAAAGTGTATGACAGTTTTTGACATTCAAAACTTAATATTTAATCTGACCACATTTTAAAGTTTTATGTAGTTAAAGCGTTTTTGGATAGAATTAACAAGCTTGGTGTACATTTGTTTCATACTTGGAATTCTATTTTTTACACGGTGAACACAAGATAAATGCATTTATTACGTTTTTGTTGAAAAATTGTAACAAAAGGACAAAATATATTTATTTAAAAAGTGAATATTTGACAAACGCAACCGTTTTAAGTTTTGAAAATGACGTGTATACATGACGGAAGCGTTTAACAGGTTAAATATATTACTGATTTATTTAATTTGTTTAATTTAATTTTAATCACAGCTTTATTAAATGATATAGAAATTATCATCTCATATTTGTGTGAATACTGAAGTTTGATACAAATGTAAAATATAGATTTTGTATTAGAATAAATATTTATTATAGAACTTTTAGTATCATTATTTAAATTAATAATTGCAAGGTTATTGCAACTGACAAAAATAAATCTCTATTTATATAGAATAAAATCCTGAATAATTTACGACTCGCGTTCTAGTAATTGCTTGTAAATAATAAAAAGAATCATTACAATTTTATTGACATAACCATTATTTTATTAATGTATTATTCGTGGCTAATGAAAATTAATTTCTATTTGTTTAGGCACTGATTCCGGTGTTGAAAAAACAAAATCGGAAGTAAGAAAAATATTTACTTATTGATTAGCAATATATTATTCGGAAAAAAAAACTTTTCCATTTTTCTGCGCATAAATCGATTTATTGTAATTATATATTTATTGAAATTAATTTTAATTCCTTTAATTCAATACACGGAATTGATTCTGTTCGAATTTCTGACTTGTATTTACCGGAACAATCTAATTAAATATAACTTAGATAAATATTTACTTATGAAAGTGGAGAAATTGATTATGTTTAATTTTCATTTCTTAAGTTGAATGTGCTCAATGTTGATCTTATTTCATCTTTATATTTTAATTAGTGTAATCAAAATTATGCTTATTTTTTATTATTATTATTATTATTAATAATATTATTATTGTTATTATTATATTGACTTTTAAAATTTTATTAGATGGGCTACACGAGTCAGCATAGTCCGTGTTACAGTTTTTCATCTGGTGAAGAGAGCTTTTTGCGCTCTACTAGGGGCAGGAAGGTAGATAAAAATAGGTTTATTTCATATTTTACAAAAGAGTTTTTTTAGAGTAGAGCAAAAGGAAATTATACTTACGGCAGATATCTCAATCCATCATATTTACAAATTCAAGAACGTATCACAAAACATACACCGCCAAATGCTGTATATTGCGGTAGCAATCGAAATCCAAATACTGTTCCCCCTATTACATCACATTTCCATAGGCCAGGTATACAAATTATCGATGAATTTAGTTTCTTCTTATTATACGATATTTAATTATTAACAATTTTCTTCATCTTGATGCACTTACGCAACATTTTTGTAAAATATATAAATGCTTAATACATCAAATTCAAACTTTACAATAAGTGCATCCTCATAATAATTAACAATTATTATATAAATTAACAACAATGGAATGTTTGCCCATCTTTTTCCATCTGGGCGCATAAATTTCCGCAATATTTTGGAAAAATCAAAAAAAAATCATGGTAAAAGGGTAGATATTTCATATTTTTGCGGTGGCAAACAATTGATCAATATTCTCCTAGTTTTGGGATTTTGCTGACAGAAAAATTGAAAATTCTACTAATTGGATTTATTGAATTCTTTTCTCGTTTAATAATCCAATCGACAAAAGGATGAATAGTATTTGCGGTTTATGATGGTAATGGAACTGTTGAATGAGAACGACTGGGCCTAGCTTCGTGTTATCAATGGGAATCAAAATCTATTTATCGTACACTACTAGTGTTTGGCATCAATGCATTTGTTTTTGCTTTTTCGTTGATTTGTGGAGAAAATCATTTTGAATGTGATTTAATTGATAATAAATTTTTAATATTATTCCTATCATTTGGCTCGTCTCTCCTTTATCAGTATATTCGACTGGATTCATTTCAGTTGAAGAAACTGAGGTAATGGAATATATATTTATTAACAAATATTCGGGTAAATTATGATAAAAAGATTAAAATCTATTTGGGAGTTTTACTAAAAACAATCAAATGTTATAATTGGTAATATGTCAATTAATATATTATATATTGTAAAACAGTGTTTAGAAATAATTATACATTAGAGATAGACTTATGGGTCATAATAGAAATTTTAGTAAGTTTATCATATTGTATAGAAGTTTTGGGGTTAATGAACTGGAAAATGATTTTATTTTGGAATATGATACTATTTCAAAAATTGTAGATTAATTTCTTTTTAACCACTTGCACTGGAATGACGTACTATGCACGCCATTCGCTATCTGCAGTGGCGTACCAAGGATTTCTGGGGCCCTTGTGCAGATTTTGGGACGCACAAAATATTTGTCGAACGAAGTGATCCGAGGAACCAAACCATAGGCAGGCTTGGGGGGAAGGTGATTAGCAACTTAATAGATGAATGGGTGTGACATATGTGGTTTACAACTATATCCAATATAGATTTCTAATAATATTAAATGTATAAACCCTCCAAACTGTGGTTGCTGTCTTAATAAAAACAAAACAAACGCCAAAGCGATGCTTGGTTTGATGACAATCGGGGAATTTATAATGCTCGAACGTATAAATTTTACTAATTTTTCGTCCTGGGCCCTTGTGCCGTGCACAACCTGCACAACCTATTGCTACGCCACTGGCTATCTGTATCAAATTTCGATATGATACACGTAATAAGTTATTTAGCGCTCAACTTACTTTATACAAGTTGAAATAGCATGTTAGATAATTAACAGAGTAGGCGGTTCCTGGAAACTGGTTCAATTATTTTTCTTTAATAAAAAGATTGTTGACGAATAATAATTGAAAATGTCGATTAAAATTTATATTATATTTTCGAATAAAATTTTAATTTTTTGTGAAATTTTTTTGGAATTTCTTTAAAAACAACAAATCTCTACCAGTTAATAAAAATAAAATCATTTATAAAATAATTGCTAAATTTCAATTTTTATTCAATCATAAATAAATGACAAATTTCTTTTCTTTTAATATTCAATATGAGAATAATTAAAATTCCTAAACAGAAATATTTTATAAAAGATATTCATTGAAAAATTATTTTAAAAATTGTCCATGAAATATTATCAGTAGACAAAACGTGCACTTTTATTTCTTTCAAGAAGAAATAGCCAATCTGTATCTTTTCCTACTCTAGTTCACAAATAATTTATGATATCCAATAAAGATATTTTATGATGGAAGCTGTATTATTACTGTAGATTTTGATCTTGAAATAATATTTCTTGTTTTTATTAAATTTAATTTAATTTTCAAAATTTATTTATAATAATAATAATAATAAAATAACAAAATTTTACGATAGAGCTGTATTATTACTGTTTTTTAAAACATAGATTTTGATCTTGAAATAATATTTCTTGTTTGTATTAAATTTAATTTAATTTTCAAAATTTATTTATAATAATAATAAAAATAAGTAAATTTTACGATAGAGTTGTATTATTACTGTTTTTTAAACACAGATTTTATCTTGGAATAATATTGTTTGTTTATATTATATTTATTTAATTTTCAAAAGAAAATTAATTTATAATAATATTAGTAAATCAATATTCCACAGAAAAACTCATCTGTTATCATTTAATAGCAAATCTAATTCAATAAATTTGTTTTAATTAAAAGATTATTGGTTTTACATATTGTTTTACATATGTTTTACATATTGAACTCAAATTCGATAAATATTTATCTTTAATATATAAACGTATCAGTAAATTGTTCGTAATTATATCGCTATTAAATTCACAAAGTTAAATAGTTTTTAAATTAAATATTTTCAAAATAACTTAAAATTTATTTTAAGGAATTCGCAAAATTTTGGAATTTTTGTTTTTGTCCTTCCATATTTTATGAATATTAGTTATTAATTACATTTAACTCCAAGACTACTAAATATTAATTTTTTGAGTTATTTTTCATTTTAATATACCTATAATATAATATACTTTGCATAGTGAAATTCCGATCACTTCGGATTTTAATATAGTCCGAATTTTTATTTAATAATATAAAATTAGTCAATTCTTTGGAGTAAGTAATGCCAAACTACTCAGCTCAGTATTCAACTAGCTACCGTACAACGATGCTGTTTTCTTTATTTTTGATATATAAACAATGGAACCAAAGAAATATAAACAATGCAGTTTGTTGTTTTAAAAACATTTGTGAAAAGAAAAAAGTAAAAAGAATATCCATACATCGATAATGCAATGTTTATTCAATAAAAAATAACTTTTTTCATTCATTATCTTTAAAAAAAATTAGATTAATTTTTTTTCTTTTGATTTTATTATTCATTTTAAATAGTAAATTTTTTTTAACAATATTATATTTTATTCTTCTAAAAATATTTTTTATACATTATAAAAATACTTTGTTGAGGAATATTATACTTGATCATTTCTTCATTAGGTACATCCCGATAAATATTTATTTTATATTCACTGGAATACTATGAAGGGCTATAAAAGAAAGTTATATAAGTTGTCTGTCAGGAAATTGTAGAGTAGAGTTTTTATTGAATGCTATCTTATTTATGTTGCTGAAATAACAATAAAATAGCTTCCATAATAAAATACGTATTTATCGTGAAACAGTTAAAAAGCATGGTGTTCATTGTAGAATACAATATAACAAAGTTGCTATATCACACAATAGTTTTGTCATTAATTTCCCGTTACAAAAAGATAGTCTTTTTCAGTTTTTATCAATATTATTAATTTGAAAGTAGTGAAATCTCTGTATAAATTTCAAAATGCTTCCGGGGGTTTAGGGTATAGAAATTTCATTTAAACGATTTTTGAAAATCCAATAAAATAGAACAAATCCATCGCCCGATATTTACTGGCATTATTTGGTTACTTCCCATGTTTTTGAACAGCTTTCATCCCAAAACAATGGCTAGAGTAAGCAATATTAGTTTGGCTCTTCCACGGTTGATTGAAAGATTTTAATTTTATTATTTGCAAAAAATGACGATAATACAAATTTAAACAAGTCAATTTTTATCATGAAATTAAACAATAAATATACAACAGCAATTAATTATTTATCTATATGTCTATTTTCTGTTTCATAATTTTAATAATTGCAAATTAATTAACTTTATAATGTTGAATAAAATATTTCCCTATCGAAATATGACTGAGATCAGTCTAGCTGCAAATGGATATTATTTTAAGTTCAAGCAACTCCAAATAAATTGTATAATTTGTAAAAACTTATAAATTATTGTTAGTAGAAAATATATACCAATAGAAAAGTTTTTTTTTCCTTTTATTAAATTTTATTTGAGCTGTTTTATCTTATATGAATCTGACAGTTTTTTAATTGTCGTTGGATGCAGTAAATCAGACTTGATATTCGTTCCGTTTATTGAATATGGTTCGTTTGTAAACTTTACGTTTACTACTAGTCAGTGATGTTTGATATTATTTTTAATTAAAAATTAAAAACAGTAAATAAAATATAGATTAAATCTAATTTGTAAAAAATGTGTTACAGATGTTATGGATATGGCTTAAATTTACCTTTATAATAAAGGTAAATACATAATTCTAATATCCATTATATAAATGTACTTGACAATAAAATTAATTAATTATTAAAAATTTATTTAGAATATATTTATGTTAATATTTGTTTATCTTGTATAAAAATTGACTGATAATAATAATAATAATAATAATAATAATAATAATAATAATAATAATAATAATAATAATAATTTCACTAATTACTAATGAATTGATTTAAATTTTTCTTCGTTTAGTCTTTGATGATAGACCGATTTTTCCCATTCAATACACCTTTTACGAAATTGACATTTCACATTTTTTCACAATCGTTTAGTTTAATGTTTTTTGATGAATTAGGTTTAAGAAACTAATTTTTGTAAGGCAGGACAACCCTTTCTTCAATATACAACTCTCACAACTTTCTTTGTTTCCGTTTTCCTACATTGTCTTTTTTAATAAATAAAATAAAATAATCATCTATTGAAATTAAATTATACTCTATTAAGTAAATGAAGCGACTATTAAATGACACATGAAAATAGTAGTCCCCAAAATTTGTGTTAAATAAAAAAACGATCTATATTAAACTAAATGAGCATAAATTAAATTATAAATGAAAACCGTTCAAAAAAAAAGAACGATAAATAATTTTACTGATTAATTTATTTACATATTTTAACAATGTCATAATATATGTATACTCACATTGTGGTTGTTTTTCACTTGTTAATTAAAATTCATTAAGTTATGTTTAATTATTTTCTGTATCTCATACTTTCTTCCATTTCAAAAATAATTTCTCCATAAATCGATTTTTTTTCATTGTCATCCATTTCAAATATTTCAGTATCAGTATATTATAGATATCGCATTTGTGACTTGTTTATGATACTGCAAAGCTTATTAGCATTATTATTCCCATATCTGAATAATCCAAATTAGGTTGATCAACAAACCAGTAATTTCATCAAATATTTTTTATGGTGTTTTGATTTATTTTGCTTAAAAATTTATTAATATGAAATGTTTGGAATCATATAAACAAACATTGAAAAGACAATTTTTAAAAAATATTAGTAAAATTTATCCTGTTTCTTTTTAATTGACTAAAATATAGAAAATTATTTTCTAAAATTTAGAAGATTTTAGAAGGTAAAAATAATAATAATAATAATAATAATAATAATAATAATAATAATAATAATAATAATAATAATAATAATAATAATAATAATAATAATAATAGACAAAGATCAAAACACCAAGAGAAATAGACCAGGAAATTGAAAAGGACTATTTTTATAGTTGAAAATTGTTTCATTTTATTAAATATATACTTTGCAGCAAAAAGCTTAAATTATCATTTGATTGTTTAAAATTTAATTAATGCTGCGTCCAAGAAATCATCACTTTATACTATGATGATAATAATAATAATAATAATAATAATAATAATAATAATAATAATAATAATAATAATAATAATAATAATAATAATAATAATAATAATAATAATAATAATAATAATAATAATGATAATAATAACGTGTTTACGCCACTAATTTCTTTTTTATTGAATCTTTCTTTTTTCCTCTCTTATTGTTACAGATATATGCCACGAGATATAATTATTTAAAAAAATTAAATTATTTCAATTTAAATAATTTTTTACATTTTTAAAATTAATTTTCGACTTAGCAAATTTTGATTATAAAAAACGATTATAAAATTAAGATAACAATAATTGATTGATATTCTATTAAAATTTTAACAGCTAAATAACTAATATTTATTTGTAACAAAATTCCGATTATTGAATTCTCATTATTATTTTTAAAATTCCAAAAATTAACTTGTAATAAAATTTTATTTACAGAAAATTTTTCATATCGATCATCTCCAAATATCAATATGAAAAAAGGTAACTATTAATTTAATAATAACATTTTTGCATGCTATTTTGTTTTAAACAGCAATATAATTTCGTTTTGTTTTACATTGTTGGCATGAATTACTCTTATACACACAATAAACACACTCATTTTCATATCCCATTGTCACAATGGAAATACAAATCCTGGGATTTGATTGGTTGGCCTAATTTTAGAACTTTAATATTTCATGGAATAATTTTCAGACATGATTTGAAATTTTCACTTATAACACAAATCCAGACGGCTAATATAATTAAAATATTTTTTTTATAAATATTTAGATAATGATGATTTTAATATTTTGTCAACTGTTTGAAAGTTGAGCTATTACTAAATAATTTATTTTGTTAAAAATTTTCAGAATTGATATTTTTACGGTAAATGTTGAATAATTGGTTCTTTTACTAAGAATAATAATATTCGTTGGAATATTATTTTTTTTCTTGTAGGAATTTTTAACTTGAGGGAATTTAAATATTGTAAAGTGAGGATTTATCGATTTCTCATTGTTTTATTAAGTCTGAAAATAAACAATGTGTGAGAATTACTGTATTTGGTAAAAAAAATACGGATATCTTGAAGGGGTGAAATTTTTTATAATTTTATTTGCAATTTATAGTATATGAATGAATGATGGACGGAAAAATTGAAATATCACGTGATAAACATTTATGTTTTTCGAATGAATAATTTTTCCATAATTCTTTATTGTGTACCATATATTGTGGTTAAGTCTTTGATCTTTTTCAATTTCTTGTATTTTCAATTTTTCTCGACTATCATTTTATATTTAACAAATTTTATTGATTGATAGTCTGGAAAAAATAGAGATGCTTTTTACAGGAATAGCACAAACAAGATGTTAAACATCTTCCAAAAATTGTAGGAAACCTAGGCAATTATTTTTTTTCATTTTAAGATTGATAATTATACATCCAAATCTTCTCTATCAACTCTTTAAATTTCTTTCCGTTTCAAGTTCCATTACAAATTAATTTATAATGAAAAATGTATGTTTCATAAGCGGTTATAATCAATGTAGTTTAATTATTCCTTTACCCCTATAACATGTATTGATGATCTAGTTTCAATTCTTGATCTCGACTGATATATTCTCTATTGATAATGAAAATCAACTTTGTTCATAAGTTTTGATCAAAGTCGGACGCATATTCAACTCTTTCTACACTGATTTTACTCTTAAAAAGCAGTGGTGGACAAATGAAGTGTCACGGAAAACTTTTTAAATTGCCAAAATACCGCATTTTAAAAAAATATTTGTGATAGAAATTTCTTATATGATAAGTTAAAATTCAAAAAGATCCTAAAAATCATTGTACGACCATTAAATCAAAGAAACGTTCGAGGTTCATTGACATTGATCAGGAGCTCAGAGTTTGTGTCTCAGCTATTTAACCACGAGTGAAAAATATCTTTTCAGAACATCAAGCCCATATTTGCATTGATTTTCAACCTTACATTCAGAGGAATATTTTATTTTAATGCTTTTTGTCATTTCATATTTTTCTAACTTTTCAAAAAGAATTTAAATAAAAAATTTTTGTACCGCTTTAACCCTTTGACCACTGTCGGGACATATATGTCCCAGTCAAATTTAAAAATATATAGATGCCTTATTCTCTGTGCTATTACAACCAACGCTTGTCCCACTCGTGTTTATAGTATTTTCGACTAGTTTCGTCTATACTCGTTAATATACGTTCTGCCGGCTAGCAAACGTAACATTTTATTTCATTCGTTGTCATAGTTTACAGCATGTGCTTTGTGAAATAGTGGTTATAATACCTACATTATTGTTTATTTTGGGAAGTATTTATTTCAAAAGGTAAGCACATTTATTTTTTTTGTGTATATGTTTATATTTTTTTATAAAACTGCATGCAATAATAGTTTTTGCCTTACATTTAGTTAGTGGGACATATATGTCCCGCACTGAAATTTTTTTTTTATTTGAAATCAACATTACACATTTTAAACAAGCTATACTTTTTAAATTGCCAATATACCGCATTTTAATACATTTCTATCGTTAAATTTACAGAAATTTCATTTTTTTAAATTCGTCGTCAAAGGATTAATAAAACTTACTTGTTTTATTGTTATCTTTTATTTATGCAGAGATTATATGTGATTGCTAAAAATTTTCTTATGTTTGTAACTCATCCTTGCTAAATTCTAACTAAATTTGGTGCTTCTCGAATATTAAAACTCATTTGAATAATTTATTATTTTTAGTTCATTTTCTAATTATAGTCAAAGTTAAAAAATTGCTTATGGTTTATTATTCTCGAAGTTTTTGGAGATAAAAGTCTAATTATAATTACAGTAAGTGTGGAGGCTAAGAGGGTCATATGGCCAAAACCTAAGGGCTCCGGAATAGAAAAGTATATTTAAAAATAAATAACAAAATTTAAAAAATACAATAAAAAAATGTTAAATCAACAAATGGAGTCAATGGCTACTACGTCTTTGTCCTGGATAACACGAAATGGGGTCTTTTTTATTTTTAATACTAAAATAATATTACGAAATTAATAGAAGCTTACAAGTTCAAACCAAATTTAACGATAATAAGGAATTTCAGGGTATGGGATCAAACGTTGTTTGATCCGTGCTCCATTTAGACATCTTCGGGGCATTATTGCAGTCGTATGTCGTTCACGCATCAATTTCTTCTGATTTATAAGATTTTTATAGCACTTGATGAAGAATTCAATTACAAGAAAATGTTTTGAAAAGGTTAGTATTAAATCCAAAAAATGCACAAAATATATTGCGATTAAAGAGTTTTTCAAGATAGTTTCAAAGATTTCCTAATAATTGAAGACGTCCTACATGTGGTATAATAACAAGCAAGTTTGTCTGACTCTAGGACTCACTTAAAATGATCATCACCTGATAAAACTTTTGTGTGAATCTTCAAAGAAAAGTATCTTAAACACGAATCGCCAATGGGAATAATGGGAAATTGACAGCTCTGCCAAGAAAGCGATGATACATATTTATTGAATAATTGTTCACAAGTTATATATTGAAGAAACAGAAGGATGAAATTTTCGTTACTAAAAGCAATTTTTAGTATGGGTAACATTGACGACATCAGAAACTATAGTAGTTCAAAATTCCGATAAGTCAGCGGCTCTAGAAGATCACATGTACCGTTTTCTTAAAGTAAGATCAGTTCAAATTGTTGATGGGGAATTTAGTACTTAGATACACATTCTTTAAAATTATATGACATTCATTGGAATTGCGCCAGTTTTATTAAACATTAAACATGGTTCACCCCAAACAAATTTTCCTATGGAATGAAACGTGAATCAACTAACATGAATCAACTACTTTGTGCCATGAACAATTCGAATTTGACTTTTCAAAGAAAAATTGTGGTAAGTCTTGCTTTGATCAAAGATTTCATGTCACATAATGTTGTATGAAAAGAACTTAAATATGATGAAAATGGTGCACAACTTCAATACCACTGTGAATAGTTGAAAAAAAGAGAATCCAATAAAGACCCCCATTTTATAATCGTGATATATTATACAAGTATTTTATGTATAATTTATTATAATTAAGTTTTGTGTTTTGTTTCGAAGAATAGAAGCTTTTATCAAAGGTTTTTATTATAAATGTAAACAGAAAAGCTGATCATATATTTATCTCTGTTTTTATGTTGATTTGTAATTCGTCTCTGATTCGCTTCAAAACTATTAATTTAACAGCAAAATATGAAATAAAAACTACTACCTTATCACTCAGTCCATCCGTACCGAGCAGGGTTCAGTCTTCTTCCAGACACTTTCTGTAAAAGTATAGGGATGTTTTAGTCTAATCTACGAGTTAATTTAAAATTTCAATTCCAGTTTCGATAGGCAAGTTTATTTTATGATAATTTTTATATAAAGTTAATTGATTATGTAATAGTAAAATATTAAAATATTATCGGATTTAAAAACTATCCAATAGTTGAATCACATATGGGCATAGTTGCGCAGCATGTGGTACAACGGTTCATGGTGTCATTTGTGTACATGAATATATCCAAAAAAATTAAAAATTTAATGGGCCACTTCTGGATAGATTTTTAACTTGATAAATGCCAGACTGGCATTATATTGACGAATGGGAATATTTTATCTGTCAGGTTGATTGATGTTTTTGACTTTACTTTTATAAATAAATAAGCAGGTGCCACATTTTTTCAAATATTATTTTTCTTATCTAAATGGTTCAGTTTCAATCTTTATCATTCTAGATTTTTTTTTCATGGAAATCAATATCCATAAATAGGGTTATTGATTTAGCTGGTTTCTAAAAAGAAAATTCTGCAAAATATCAACCAATCAAATCCGTTTATTCCGTCTCATGAAATTGTATAAATTTATTTGAGTAGGATTTCTAGACTATGGGTTTTCCAGCCCATTTTTGTAGACATTAGAAAATATTCCTTTAAATAATTAACAACGTATATTCTGAAAAAATTTTCCCCTCAATGATATGCTGATTGAGATTAGTTTAAACAGTTTCATTTATTTTTTAAAATTCTAACGACTCAAGTTGACTTTATTAATAAATGAGATTATCCAGGACGGAGGGAAAATTAAACAAACAATTGAGACATTATCTTTTATTGAATTTACATAATATTTGCATCGTTTATTTCCTAAATTCTCATAATTATCTCAAATAAAATTAATTGATGGATTATTATTATTATTATTTAGTTTTAATTGTTGTTGTAATAAAGTTTTTGGACGGATGGAGGTCATCTTACATTATTTTTACCATTGAAACCACCTTGAGTCTTCAATTTGTCTAACAGTTCTTCAATTATAACACTTATCGTATGATTTTAGTGCTTTCGGCACATAATCTGGGTAAAGCAATTATAATCAAAACTTAGCATTTAAAATGATTAGAAATATAATATGTAAAATTTTTATTCCAATTTACGTTCAAAATCAAAACAATAATTTCATAATTTTTCTATGGGAAATATATAGAGAAAAACATATTAAACACCTAAAAGTTTGATATTTCCATAATTTTACTTTAGTTCCTTTCCACTGCAATATTTCTCCATTTTTTAAATGAAAATAATAAAATGATTTGGTTATCATTTACATCGCTAAACCGCCGATTGGGATACATTAAAAACGCCGACTTCAAAGAATTTATTTTTGTTTTTAGTTGCCAATAAAAAATTCCCATTTCAAAGGCACTTGAAATGTTTGCAACTGCATGCGTTTTGTGGCAAAGTGCCCGTCTTTAGGTATTTATCAATGCTTCTAATATAAATAAATAATATAAATCTGTAAAGTTAAAATAACATTTCGTATACTGTATTTGGTATTCATTAATTACGTAATTGATTTGACTATTGATAATGGAAGGCTTATCGGAACTATAAGATATGTTAAAACTCATACATTAGTGAATTCGATACATATAATTTATTGTATTAATATATTTCATATAAAATACGGCCACATTGAATTCAGGTGATGTAAAATTACGCTCACTATTTACTAATACAACAGATCAAATGTAATTCTATTACACCGTCCATAATGGTTCACTAAGTTCTAATGAAATAAATTAGAACAATCAATATTCAGACAGATTTTCACAAAAGAAAGCATACAAAATTAAAATTACTAATTTTGTATAGCTGTAAAATTTGTTGATTTTATTTTGTTTAACTATTTTCGTTCTAAACAATTGAAAAATCTTGTTTATTTTTAGGCATGTCCTTATTGGGTAAGATTACATTTATTAATTGTTTTGTGAGATCTTTATTGAATTCTTATGTTTATTTTTCTCTTTGATTCTTATCATTTATAGGCATAGTTTGATGTTTTTTTATTATTAAAATTCCTTCAGTGTAATTATAAGCATGTGTCAGGTTTTAGTTATTTTATATCGAAATGGAATGTCATTATTTTAGTTGTCGAAAACTGGATTAGTAGAATGTTTTTTTTTTAATATTTATGCATTGATTGCTATAGTTAGTGATGTTTTTTTATTTATCATCTGTTTTTCAATTAAATCTTACATTGGCTAATTCGAAATGGTCATTAATGAAACTTGAGCCAAATTATTTTGGATTATTATGATACAGAAATTTGGGTTAATGTCCTTTTTGCTTTATGCTTTTCTTTGATAAAATTTCCACATTCCTTTCCATATCCATAAATAAATAATAATAATAATAATAATAATAATTGTTGTTTATTATTTTCTCTATATCGACAGAATTTGATGCAATTTTTAAAAATGAAAATCTCTATCAAAATTTAAAGACTTAAAATAATATTTATATTTATTGATTTTAAACTTGTATATGTAATTTCCGTGTTAATATAATGGCATAAAACAATAAAGTAAATAATAATAAATAACAATTAGATTTGAATTGTTAATAAATTGTAACATTATAAATAGTACACCATAATAGACGAGTATTCATGAAAATATTATTTATTACTCATAAATTAATTAATATTAGTTTATTATATATATATATATATATATATGTGTGTGTGTGTGTGTGTTCAAAACGATTGTCACCTTGAATTTATTGGTGTGTGCTAATAATAAAAATTTGAAAGGAAAATATATTCTTGTGGTTTTAATTTATGACATTTTTTGAATATTCATATCCAATGAGTTTTCTAAATATGTAATGCAAGCGGGATCTGACACGAATAGCTCCAGAAACCAATGCATATAGGACTTATTAAAATATGTTTTATATTTATATATTAATACTCTTAAATAAATAAAATAATATGGGTATATATATATATATATATATATATATATATATATATATATATATATATGTGTGTGTGTGTGTGTTCAAAATGATTTCTAACCTTGAATTTATTGATATATGCTAACAATGTATATATTATAAGAACTTTTCAATTTCCACACATTATTTCTTTTCAATTTTCAATTGACATTGTATTTATTAAAAAATAGTTAATCTTTTAATAAATACTATATTATATATATATATATATATATATATATATATATATATATATATATATATATATATATATATATATATATATAGTATAAAGTGATGGTTTCTTGGCAGTAGTATTAATTAAATTTTAAACAATTAAATGATAATTTAAGCCTTTAGATGCCAATAACATATTTAATACAAATGAAACATTTTTCGATTATACTATAATCCTTTTCTATTTCCTGGAATTTGATTTCTATTTTCAAATTGCTTTTTTGATCTTCTCTTTTCTTTTTCTTACGTCTAATATGTTAAAAATAATAATAAACTATTTTCTGAAGAATTTAGAATTTAAATAATTTTTAAAGCTTCTATAATTAACTCATAGAAACCTCTTATAATAAATAATATCTTAAAATATAGTTTCCAATAACTATTTATATGCGCAATTTGAATATTTTAAAATTAAATTTAAAAATAATAATTTAAAATATTATAGATAAATAGATCAAATATACTTTTTTAAGGTCATTAGGAATAAAAATCAGAATAGAAACATTTTTTTAAATATATAGATAGTTATTGGAAACTATATTTTATAAATATTTTAAGAAATTATTTATTAAAAGAGGTTTCTATGAGCTAATTATAGAAGCTTTAAAAATTTTATTATTTTTAACCAATGAGAAGTATATTTGAAATTTTTTTCATTTGTATTAAATATATTATTTGCAGCAAAAGGCTTAAATTATCATTTAATTGTTTAAAATATATGTAGTGTGGTTAAATTTTTAAATAAAAATGAAAACTAAATAATTGGTTTTTTAATGTTTATTTACAGTTTTCACACTATGAAGGTTTTAATTAAGCTTAACAAACTATTTAACGCTTGTTGTTTTTGGATTATCCATAATAATCACATAGGAACAGGCTAAGAAAGCCCTTTAGAATAATGTATTATTTGGATTGTTTGAAAGTAAATATATACTTTTTCGACAATCCTTGCAAATTGCACTACATTAAATGGAATTCACTGAATCTAATAATAGTTAAATTTTGATGTTGAAAATAAATCACGCATATCTTAAATTCCAACTATCTTATATGATAAAACAAATCGGTTTGAATTGAACGGGAAATTTAGTTTAATGTGGCAGTTAAGAGAAAACAAAAATTTGATGCTGGAAGCCATGAATTCATCATACGTCGGGATGCACAAAATAAATCCTGTGTTGTTAAAACTGAAATCATCCCAAAATCCAAGTGACTCACATTTTCTGCAAGTGCTGCCGAAAAAAACAAAATATCGCGTACTTTTATAATAAAATTTAATTTCTATTTGACTGCAAAGTTGAATTTTACTAATTGTAATTCAGAATTTCTGATTAATATTATTATTAGCTAATTGGAGTTGACTGGTGATGTAATTTGTGTGAAAACAAATAGATCTATTCCATTGTGAGATTATAATTTCATCGTGAGGAATTTTAATGAGTTTTATTTTGGCAATTATAACCGAGATTTTTCTGCAATTTCTTAGAAATTTGTTTTCATACTAATTTATTTATGTAGTTTTGTTTTAATTTACTTGGCTTGTGTTCAGGTTAGAATTATTGCAGCATTCAGAACATAATTGAACTAGTTAACTTAATTGGGATCTTCAAAGACAATTTGAACGAGTTTTTAAAGTTTTGCTTTAAAAGTAAAATCCCTTTTATGTTCGTTAAATCTAGAGTAAAATTCATTATACTGGCAATTTTAGGGTTTGTCAGTTGAATACGAGAATTTTGTAGTCGTTGATGGTTAAGTTTCGAGTAAGTATTTTGTAGGTATTGTAAATGAAAGGAAAACAAAACAATCTAATGTCGAAGACTTTGGTCATCAATTAGAGAATTATTAGTTTAATGTCATTATCTAGAAATTTAAATGATTAACAAATTAGGAAAAGCTGAATTTTCTAAAACATTTTTTGAAAAATTAGCGATAATTCAAATTATTGGGAGTTGACATTAATGGGGTCTTATTAAATAACTATTACGAAGCTGTGTTCTATTTAACTAGTATCAATTCTAATTTTTGAGAGAAAAATAATAAAAATAATTGTCTCATGTAATAAGCAAGATTGAATCTTAGATCTGACTTTTAAGATCAATGAAACAATTACGTCATATATTTGTTTTCCCTATTTGATTTTGTTGGTGATTAAACTTTTATTAAATACTTCCTAATTATATTTAGGAATATTTCCAAATATTCATATTACAATTTCTGTAAAATTTTAATAAGGAATGGCGCCAAATTGAAAAACTCTCATCATTCCTCTGATTCGTTTATATGTTTAAATCCAAAATTTTTATTTATTTCAAATTGATTGTTTTAATTATTAAAATTGACGACTTTGTTGATATTACAGTGTAGAATTACCAGGAATGCTGTAGTATTTACCGTTTGTAAAATGTAATTCATGCTGTTTATGTCAAAGCCAAGAAAAGAATTTCAAATACAATTTAAAGAACATAAAATATTTGAAAAATAATTAACTTTTGTTGAAATCCGAAATATTTACCGAAAATGTCAATGATTTTCTAGATTACTTGAATTACATTGTTCTCTGGAAGCGGAATCGCTTGTCCAATATGTTCAATAACTTTTCATGTTATCAAAAATAAATTATTTTTTTCATTCGATTTTACTTTGAATTTTTTTTTGTCAATTCTCTTTCTATCTCTATTATTCAATAATACTTTCAATTTGCAAATATTATTCGCGATTAATAACTAACGAAAAAAAAGTGGTTGGTTTAGTGATATATTAATAATTATTCCCACAATTATAAAAAATCAATTAACCATAAAAGAAATTCATGCATATTATTAACATTTAAAATAATAATTTAGTAAACCCTTTCGGACAAATGTTTAAAAGGCCTTTGTCAGGACAATACAACCAAGGGAATCGACCCCAATCAACGAATGATGTCAATCTATCAGAAGAAGTAAAAAGACTTGCTCATTATCCAGATGGTAAACTACCAGATCCAGATTCAGCAGCCCCCATTGATCGATATGATTTCCCTGCACCTCCGTCACTCAGTGTGGTGCTCCAAGACATGAGTAAATGAAATTATTCAAATAATTTATTTATTTATTACTTATATTAAATTTCTCTAAACCGATTAAAATTATATTCTCCTGTTTTCTTACAAATAATTTTGGTTAAAAATTTTTTTAATATATTACACAGTATAAACACAGTAAGATCTAGTTGCCTCCATAAACTTTAACCAATATACTTTTAGTATATTTAAAAAAAATTTCGTGTTTTTTGTTTTTTATTTATGTTGATTTTCTGTTTTGTTTTTAAATGTTTATCACTGATAAAATCGCACTGTGTGCTTAAAAACTTTCAATTATTTGTGTGAAATTTTGAAATTTCATAATCTTTTTCATAAATTTTAGAAATTGTTTCAATTGACAATATTCAAAACGAATGGACTTCGTTCATTGATAATTTATTTTATCTATACACCTTGTATTGGCTTCGTTCGAGTTTTTCACATCTACGCTCTGATTGTTTATTTTATTAAATATTTAGACTTGAACTGGCGTTGTGATATTCGTTTTCTTCGGTCGTTTTTACTTGCTCAATGCGCTAAATTTAAAGTGCATCATTAAAATCACTTTTGTTTACACTAAATGTTTTGTTTAATTAAAGCGCGATGAAATTATTTATAGATGTTTCGTAAATTTTGGGTTTTTATAAATAATTAAAAAGAATAAATATAAAATTAGTAAATAATTTTAAAATAATTGTAAATGTTTCTAAAAAAATTTTATATTTATTCTTGAATTGAATTGAAATTATTTTATTTTTTAATCATTACATTGAAGTTATGAATATTTTTTATATATTTTTTAAACTTTTTAAACTTTTCCCTACTAAATTTTTCTTATTTTTTAATTTTTTAAAGATTTTTATTAAACAATTTTGTAATTACTCATTTTAAAACTTTAAAAAATATTTTAATTTTAAGTATTTTTAAAAAAACTATAAACTAAAATTTGAAATATACTTTTAATAATATATTAATAAAGGACGGGAATACTGTAAAGAAAATGTAAAATATATGTAAAGTTAATATTTGAATGTTCATTTACATTTAATTTTTAATTTTACCTAGTGATTTATTAATAAATTTATTTGTTGTTAAACATAATTAATTTTTTCAGGTTATTTAAATCAAAATTTAAGTGGTATTTGGTAAAACTAAATACAACGAAGTTTGTTTATTTAAATCAGTGTTTCCCAAGTTTTTTGACATTGAAATTTTTCTGCACCGTTATTTAGATTTAAAGTATGTTTATAATGGGATTTACGACTTATACTGTATTCATTAAGTTATGACCTTAATAACTAGATAAATAGTAACAAATGATTCAGGTGCAACAGAAGTGAAAACTTTAATTGGATGCTCACATGCATAGTTTACATCTTATACAGATTTATATGCTGATTCGAAAAAAAAATAAAAATATTTTGAAAA
Source organism: Schmidtea polychroa (assembly GCA_959609185.1). Lineage (NCBI taxonomy): Eukaryota > Metazoa > Platyhelminthes > Tricladida > Dugesiidae > Schmidtea > Schmidtea polychroa. The sequence continues at coordinate 209,093 of CAUHTR010007706.1, forward strand.
ATATTGATTATTTTATGTTATAATTGAAAATTTTGAAAATCTGAAACTTATACAAATGATTTTGTATAAAATTTTATTCCGAGTCTAATAAGTTGCATATCTTTAGAGAAATATATATATTTTTTCATATCATCTTATAAAAATTGAATTCTTTTTCATATAGCGAAAAAGAACTTATTAAATTATCTAATAAATTATTGGTAAATACAAAAATTTTAATTTTTTATTAGTTGATTTAGCTGAAATTCAAATTTTCTTGAAAAATATTAAAATGTTTGGATTTTACAGTGCTCACAAAAATCGCAAATATTTCAATTATGCACTTAAAATAATTAAATACTCAGGATCAGATGATAATTTTTGGATAGGATTTTTTAGGTTATCCTGAACTTTATATTTTCATCAAAATGAATCCTTCTATTAATAAACTTCAAATTATTTTATAAAATATAAAATACTTAATATTGAGTTTTTTAAATGTTTTTATTACTTTTAGTTAAATGTTTAATATGCTTCCCTATACAATAAAGTGATAATTTAAGCCTTTTGCTGCGAATAATGTTTTTAATGAAAAAATTTCGACTGTAAAATAGTCCTTGTCAAGGACTATCTTACAGTCGAAAATCTTTTCATTAAATACATTATTCGCAGCAAAAGGCTTAAATTATCACTTTATTGTTTTAAATAATAAATGCTACTACCAAGAAATCATCACTTTATGCTTCTCTATAGTTAGAACATTTTCAATTTCTTTTCTATTCATTTTCAGATGATAATAGAAAATAAATTTAGTTATTTCAAACACAAATTTATTCATTTGGAAATGAATTAAATAAGAAATAAGAAAAATAAATTAATTTTGTTTATTTTTTTCATTTTTATGTCCCGACCTAATATACCTGAACCATAACCATATCTATATTAATTGTAAGATTAGTCAAATTAAATATTTAAATTTATATATTTTATTTTACGGATAATTTTTTTAATTAGAGAAAGAAAAAGAATATAAAAAGCAACGATCAATCGTATCTACTGGAGACATATTCTATGATACTCAAAGTGGAACAGATACTGCGGCAGAATTAGGTGATTTCCCAGAAAGTGAAGACGAAAAAACTCGAAAGAAAAAAGTTGAATTAACTTTAAAAGTACTTCGGGAAACAGGAAAATATTCTGGTTTGTCTCAGGTATTAGTCAATTATTATCTGTTAATATTCACAAATATGCTGCTGTTTTTATCCAATTAAATAAAAAGTTAAACTGTTGTTATGAATTACGTCATTCCTCAGCATGATATGATTTTTTTCAGAATAAAATTATCCCTATACTGATATTTATTTATGTAGTAAGCAGCTTAAATGAGATCGTGGTCTAATTAAATGCTGTAAACGCAGGAGGTTAAGTAATTGCTTATCAGGTCAAATGATGTATTCGAGGTAGAATTTTATCAGTTTGAAAGCAAAACTTTTCAATTAAACTTTTAATTATAAAAATGAAATAATAATAATAATAATAATAATAATAATAATAATAATAATAATAATAATAATAATAAGCAAGTAAATGACAAAATAAGTCTTAGCTGCAGAATATTATTTACATTTTTTATTTAATTTTATATATGGAAGATTAGACCTTATTCAGACGCACAAAATATTAACTGCTAATAATACTGCAAAGACTTAGCACTAAACAATTCAAATTTTACACCAGGTTGAGCTTTATTTGGCACATTACAATTCAGTTGTGCAAAAACATTCATAATGTTAACACGTCAAGTATGGAGTGTAGCTAAGAGTATTTTCGACATTATTTAATAAACAGGTTTAATTGGAAAAACAGTACCTGAAGCTCATAGAATTCTTGTGGAAACATTTGGTAATCGTGCTTCGTCTGATTGTATTTGTAACGAATAATTGATGATTTGGTTGCAGCCATTATTAAATGAAGATGATACACAAACGCAAAAACTATTGGCAGAAGCATTAAATATTACTTAGCAGATGTTGTCGAAAAGGAAAGAAACTGGTTGCCATCCGATTTGAAAAAGACATCAAAAATCGGTACAAAAACAACGCAAAGTAATTTTCTACCTCAGCACCGCTAGTCCATATATGGCGAAAGTTGTTATTGCAAGAAAGATGGAAAAAACTTATGATGAAAAACAAATGATGAAAAATATTTTGATTAAAATAAAAATTACCATTTTTACAAAATAAATGATTGTGATAAAATAGTGATATTTTCTAAATCAGATTGTAATATGATTAATTCGTAGTCGAAAATTCTCATTTTGTTTTAATAAAACTTAAAATTTGAAGCAAAGAATTATTAAACATTTAGTTATTATTTTACATTTAATCGATGTTTTTACTTGGAAACCCCGTTTTATACAATTATATTAATAATCACTACAAGAAGAATAAAAAATAAATAAATAATAGAACAATGAATAACTGATAAAATAATTTAAAAATGAGATGAATAAATACAATAAATAGATTGTAGCTGAATATCCTAAACCTAAGTGTAGGTAAAAAATTGTGTTATAGTTTTCGGAAGCACCTATTTTTTTCCAGTGTCGGATAAAGTATTATTAAAGCGTTTATAGATGTTATTTGTTGAATATTTTGAAGTTCATAATATGGATTTTAATTTACATTAAGTCTCCCATTTTTTAACGCCACTTAGGTAATATCCAAGACCGAGGCTGTTATTAGTTTTGTTGAGTTTACTTAAATAATAAAATAAAGTAATGATTAAGGCACGTAAAATGATTGGGGGAAATGGATCAAAATGAATAAATGATGTTCCAGAATTTTCAGAAGTATGAGTAAACGAAAGATTGAAAAAAGAAAAAATATCAAAAATTAATGAAATTAAACATCAAATCAGATGCTATTATTAATTATTAATTACAAATTTACAAGAAAAGACAAAAACAAATTTGGCTTTCCGAGATAACAGATAGATCAGTAGAGAAGTTGAATGTTTCTTCATGAACCAAAATTAGAAAAGTGGAAGCAACTGTAAATCATCTGTAAGCGCCATTGAATAAAAGAATATAAAAGCAATACAAATACGATAAAAAACGAAAACAAAGTGAAAAGGCGAAAGCGAAATTTAACGTTAATTATAGGTCGATGAAACAATTCGAAATTAGATCATAAGTCAAAGTTATTTTTCATGAACGTCGATTTTGCCTATTATCGAAACTAAAAGTTGTAACTAGAAGTTCATAAATTCTAAGTAATATTTAATACTGTTGTAATAAGCACTTATTAACCAATATTGTAATATTGAATGATTTTGTGTTGTCGTCAATTTGTAATCAATTGTGCTGATCGATAAAAGTTTACATTGTATGGTATTCCTTATTGTTGTCAACCAAGGCATGCTTAGCAGTATGATGAATAATTTTCAATTTCACATTTCATCGACATCCCAACAGTTTGAAATATTGTTTTTGTTCCAATTTTATTTAGTTTTCATATTGTTTATAGTTAATAGAGAAAAAAATGGATGTGTAATGTAGTGTTAAATTGTATTTTTGTTGTTTGGTTCTGTTGTAAAAAAAGATAAAACAAAACTATATAGCGATAATTTACCATAGTGAATTATTGTTATATAAAAAACTGATCAAAAATAAAAAATCAATAAAAAGAATTTGGAAATTAGTAAATTAGAAATACAAGTTATCACGAAAAAAAAGAAAAAATATTTGAAACAAAAACCTAGGAATTAATAAAAGCTTATTAAGCGAAAATCTGAAAACATCCATCCTTTACATTTAACGAGCTTGGCAATTGAATTCAGAATATAACTAACTCTAACTTGGCAATTCAAGGTTTTTCATATTAATATTTTGTAAATAAAGTTACATAATTGTTGTTGTTGGTTTATTATTATTTATATTGTAACCGCACTACATACATTCACCCCAGCTATCCCGAGACAGTTTTTTATAGGAGACTTGACTGGGCTCTACAGTATTTCTCTTTTACACAATCATTAATAAAAACTTAATGACCTACTCAAGACAGCATACAAAGTCTAACCCCAACTATATAAACGCACGAATACATTATCGAACACATACCCATAACAAGATGTAATAATATTAAAATACCTAAGCTATGATTTTGACCCTTGTGTTGAGTAAAAAAGTTTCAGTGTTATGGACAATGACAAATATTCTACATGTTTTTTTGCACAATGAAACAGTTAGGTCTAATAATTTAAATATTTCAAAATATTACCACTATATTTTATGGCATTATGAAATTTTCATTTTAGTCGACATTGTCAAAATAAAATAAATTACTTAAAATCATTTTATTCTCGCTCAGAAAAAGTAATTAGATTTTTAGACGTAATCACGACTTTATCGATTAAAATTTTTGGAATTTTCGAAAACTATTTTTGAATAATATTTGCACTTATAAATTGATATTGATTTCCAAAATGTTTTTTTTGGTTTGTAAATATTTTTGCATATTTTTTGCACTTGTTATGTGAAATGTTATAATAAATTTGGATACACTAAAAAATCAATTTTATGATCTAGTAGTATTTAAATTTTATTTTCTGATTATTTTAAGTTTATTTGGGGTCAGTTGAGTTCAGCACAGGGTTTATCAATTATCAGTTTGATTAGTATTTGTTTGATTGGTTTATAATTTATTAATTTAATTTAGAATTTAATTCATAATTATTATTGAATAATTTTAAATTATCTTTTGGTAATTTGGAATATTGGCAAACAAGTAGTAAAACAACTTAATAATTTTCAATTTCCTTTATCTTCAGTTAATAAATATTCTGTTTTATGTTGAACATGATTTTATAAGAAACGGACAAGGAAGGAAAATAGGATTTTTGTGTTTTCTTATTGACTCTTGATTTAAGATTCATCTTTCGTTAACTTCACTAGTTTTAGAGGATTAATTTAAGTACTTATCTGCAAAGATTTTATTATATACGGTGGAAATTGTCAAAGTCTCTGAACTGCAAACAGTGAGTATTTTTATGGTTCAATGAAAATGATATTATTGATGGCATTAAACTAGAAGTTTAGAAGAATTTTGAGGAAATTTTTTAAATGGAAAAATATATTAAATGATTTATAAATTTTAAAAATGTATATTAATAAATTTTGTGTTGATTTATTATATTGTGATACTTAAGTATATTTTTGGGTTTTCCCTTTGATATCAGGAACACAGTCAGATAGCAGGCATTTAACATTCAAGTATTTCAAATTCATATGATTTTTGTTTGTATTTTTTGTCGATTTTTCACATATCCAAAATGAAAAATATTTATTCATATTTTTAAATATTGATGACAAAAAATTGATGATTTTATTTTAAAATTAAAAATTACAATAATTTTAGACTGTACTGGATCAATTAGAAATTAATGAAAACAGATCACGTAGTGAGAATTATATTGATCCGATCTCTGCTTCACGATCACCAGATGCATCAATTGAACCGCCTCAGAAGCCTCGTTATGAGAGGCACACTTTTACTTGTAAATTGTTTTTTTTTGTATTAAATATTATTGAAAATTGACTTTTTCACTCAGCTCCTTCTCGAGATAATCGATACGAAGCCGGCCAGCACATCATCTATCGTACAGGATGCAATATTCAAATACTGGAGGCCGTACTAGCACTCTGCCTGGAGCATACACATCGAGTTAGTATTCATTTATCATTCCAACCTCTTAATAGTAATTAAAAGAAATTTAATTCATTAATTTCATCTAAGAGCTTGGGAATTGATTAATTCTTTTTTTCCTTTCACAATTGTTTATTTATGATTCTTTTTCAAATATTATCAAGTGGGTTAATAATGTGAATCTGTCACAAATTCATTTCGAAGGAAAAAAACTAAGATTAATTGATTTATGAAATTTCAATGGAAGTTTTTGGTTTGTTTTTTCAAGTTTTCTCTGATTTGAAAATCTTTTTCGATGTTTAATTTATTATATTTGTTTAAAACAATAATAATAATAATAATAATAATAATAATAATAATAATAATAATAATAATAATAATAATAATAATAATAATAATAATAATAATAATAATAATAATAATAATAATAATTGTGATGATTTCTTGGTAGCAGCATTAATTCAATGTAAAACAATCAAATGATAATTTAAGCCTTTTGCTACAAAGTATATATTTAATAAAATGAAAGAATTTTCTACTATAAAATAGTTCTTTTCAATTTCCTGGAATTTAGGTGCTTCAATTTTCAAATTCCTTTTGATCTTCTGTTTTATTTTCTTTTTCTTAGGGTTAAGGTTAGGGAGAGAAAACTGCCAGGCACCGAAGAAAATATGTTCTTGATAAAACGTTGTCTACTGCATCACATGTAATGTATACAAAGAAATCATTCTGGACTTTGCACCAAAGAGTTAAAGAACATCTAGATCCTGATAAAAAATCCTCGGTATACAGACATCTCCAAAAATGTCAACCAAGAAAGGAAAGAAAAAATATTTTAATTGAAATCTTAGCCAATGGAAACATCCAAAAGAAAAATGGCAGATTTAATGAGGCGATTCCCATCATTAAAAGACGGCCAACAATCAACACTAAAAAAGAGATCAATGAAATCATCAGTTTGATTAGTTGTCATTGACCTGGAAAATATTTTCTTTTAAAAAATAATAATTTAGAAATAATATAAAAAAAAACAGATCAAATTTTAAGCAAGTGAAAATAGTTTATGTAAAATTGATTAAATTCAATGAAACAATTGTAATTATACGGAGCATATATCGATATATTTATTCAAAAAGACAATGGAAGCAAAATTATCTAAAAAAAATTTAGAGCGGAAACGTAATTCCAACAGAACCAATGTAACACGTAAATACAGAGAATTCAGTAAACCACAGAAATTTAAAAATTAGTGAGGTAGTTCCTGAGATACAGTTTGTATAGAAATAACACATTTGGGCACCCCGCGCATGTCGTTGCAAATAAAGCCAAGTGTCTGAGAATATACAATTAAATTCTGAAAAAGTGATGGAA